>CM053770.1:213731605-213792739 GCA_028658325.1 Potorous gilbertii
GGTGAGAATTGGTTTCATAATCTGTAAAATGGGTATAATAAGAAAAAATTCCCAAGTTAACTATAAGATCAAATAAAATATTGCATGTAAAGTGACTTGCAAATTTTTAAATGTCAATTATTAATACTGTCTGTAAAAATAAGTTGACATTCTGGCCTCCTGGTTTGCCATTCTCTGATTAGAGTATGTGTGCATGTATGTATATATACATATACATATGTATGTGGGTAGATAAACTGATAGATATAGATAGATAAAGATTAGAGGTAATTTGAATGGAAGATTCTTAACACCAGAACAAACCACTGTACTTCTTTTCTTTAACATTAAGGTCTATATAGGATAACATGGTCAATAAACCTAAAAGTGCTACTATAAAAAAAATAAATTGACATAAAATTTATACTTTGACAATAATTTTATTTTCTATAAATTCTAATGAATTGCTTTCCTTTAACAAATACTTGGGCTTAGCAGAACTCTTTAAACTGAGTGATTTATTATGCTTACCATACAGATTGAGGCTGTACCATTAAAGTACATAGAAGGTGATTTGGAATTTTAAAACATATAATCTAAATGTCTATTGCTTTTCTGATTTAAAATGCTAGATGAATAGCAGAGACACTTTTCCCCCTATACTTGTGCATGGATTTTGTCAAATAAATATAATCTAAATACTAATGGAATGAAAATACTTTACCCCTTTTGGCAGTGTAGATTTCTTAAAATCTATGCTTTTGAATAAAAAGTTATAGAAAATGCACTCAAGACTACTGGGTTGTCTGTACAGACTCAGCATTATCTCTATGCTGAGCTGATTACTTCCTTAGCAAACTGTGGAACAATCCTACAGACTGGATCTTTCCCACAGCTACCATCATCTGCTTATTTTCTTTCATTAACCAGGTCACTATTCATAGATTGCCACTCAGGATTTAAGATTTTGCTCTCTGGAGTCTTATGCTGGACTTACTAACCATTAGCAACATTTCTGTTTTCCTTGTTTATAATTCTTGGCATCCATTAGGTTTCCCCCAGGGAATAAAGTATTTGTCAATTATTTCCCCAAGACCAGGAATGAACTTATAGATGCCAGGGAGCCTCTCAGAAAGAAGTTGGCACATTTCTCATAGTTTTGTTTTGTAAATCAAAAAGTACACAAAAATTAAAATTGATTCTTGATATTTGGGAATGTTAGTAAATGTTAAGGAAAACTGTAATAGATAATTGGCTTCAAAACCAGAAAAATCTAGGTCGAAGAGTTTTCTCTGACACATATTGGCTGTGTGACCTTGACTAAATCATGTGACTTCTTGGAACTATAGCCAGCTCTCTGAGATTATAAGATGTAGCATTGTTAGAAGAAGTTTCCTCATCAAGAGGTTCCCTCTCTCAATGAAATCATAGATCTAGTCATCTATCTCTATCTTAAAGATATTATAAAGGAGAGAGGGTAAAACAAGGGGGTGCAATAGCAAGAGCATAGGATTTAGAGTCAGGAAGACCTGAGTCAAAATTCAACTTCAGATAGGTATTAGATATGTGACCCTAGGCAAGTTATATAACCTCAGTCAACCTCAGTTTCTTGATCTGCAAAATAGAGATAATGATAGCACCTACCTTACAGAATTTTTGTGAGGATCAAACAAGATATGATATGTAAAGTGTTCTAAGGTTTATAGGAAATCTTAAAGATATATAGATATATACATAGATAGATAAATATAAATATGTGTGCATCCACACACATAGATGGCAGATAGATAGATAGATAGATGTGTGTATATTTGTTGTTATTGTTTCTCCAATACTACATTTGATTTGGAGTTTTACAATAGAAAACAATTAACCCTTACTGAAAAATCACTTAGGAAACTGTATGGAACATCATATGATAGTCTTCAAGGAAGTACAACCCTATGAGAAGCTGTACTGTTTATTCATTTTTAAAATAGTGATGATGCCAAAAATGATGGCTTTTGTCTCAGTCTCATAATGACAACTAAAGCAAAGAGGGATGGTAACATGGAGAGGGTATGAAATAAAGCAATCTCTCTATTATTAGTGTGGACACATAAGCAGTGTAGTAATGAGTTGATGTAGGGGAGATGGGAAAGGAGAATGTTCTAATGGAAAAATGGACTGGAAATGCTATATACATAGTAGAAGAGACATCAGAGGAAAGATATGATGATTAGAGGAGGTCTAAGAAAAGTCAGGATACAGATAAAAGGAAATAAGCATTTATTAAACACCTACTATATATCAGGGACTATGCTAAGTTCTTTACAAATACTTTCTCATTAGTTCATCACAGAAACTGTTGGAGGGTGCCATTATTGTTTTTATGTTATAGTGGAGGAAGCTTAGAAAGATCGAGTGGTCTGCTCGGTCATACAGTGAGTAAATGTCTGAGACTAGATTTGTACACAGGTGTTCTTGGCTCTAAGACCAATCCTCTATCTATCATGCCACCTAACTCCTAGAAAAGAAGAGTTATGCATCTAGTGATCCCCAGTGAATCTAGTGAAGATTTGACTTTCCTTGTCAACACACGTCTACTACCAGTTTCAATATTGTAGTTAATACTGGATTTCAAATTTCAGCATACATTGCATATATTGCATATACACTAGTCACCTTGTAAGTCCATGGTTGGATTACCTTAGTAGACTCAAAGTATCAGAAATGTAAGAGTGATCTACTTACTTCACCCTAGAGGTCTAAATCAAAGTGACTTGGCCTACTCCTTCCTCATGGCATGTAGAAAATAGTATGCTGGCCAATGTGATATGAACCTCCCAGTACCTAAATTGAGAGAATTGAAAAGAGGCAGAATCACATCATTGGAGAGGTAGAACAAGTATAAAGAAACTCTGATGCATCCACTCTGGAAAACTCCAAAATCTGGGTCCAAGCTCTGCATTTAATTAGAGTTTCAAAAATTCAATAAAGTGAGAGTTTCTAAATATTGCTATTTTTCAGATATCATTCCTGGGCAAGGAAGAAAACCGAAAGATTTTTAAACATTTCCTTACCAAATTTCAACACAAGCATTATGAGCAAGCATATGAAAATATGTCTAAATAAATCCCACCCAATATGAAATCAAATATGAAATCAAAATTTACCCATAGATTAAATTTAAATTTCTTATGCAATCTATTTCTATTTAGTTGAATATTGATTATCTCTATATTCCTTTTATATAAACTGCATGGCAATTAGAAGCATTTTAAATATATTTATGAGGTGGGGGTTTTTTTAACTCTCTAGGGGAATTATTTTATTTGTGGTTTCACTAAAAAAAAATACATTTCTTTTTCTACTGAATAGATAGCATCAAGCTAAGTAACGCAAACCCCTCAACTGAAACACAGACTGTGTGTAGTAATGTTAAGACTTACTACCTATATGACCTTGGAAAAAAATCACTAAACTTTTCTGGGCTTTAGGTTTCTCATCTATTAAAATGAAAGTGTTTGACAATGAGATAACCTCTGGGGCTCTTTTCAATTCTATACCTGTAATCCTATTATTTTAATAGGAAAAGGAGGTCATAGCAGTCCCAGAATGTCTCACTCTTGTTTCTCTATCCAATTATTGGAAACAAAGAGGGGAAATGATTAAAAATAATGTTAACTAAGGTTCAACCTGAATTGTGTGTTTGGCTATCAACAAGACCTAATTAGAAACCAAAGAGGATTTGATGTTTTTTGAAATTAATCTTCCTTTAGTGATTTGGTTTCCCAGAGCGCTGCTTTTATTCTTTTATACCTGTTGTTGTCACCATCTTAATCCACTGGACACTTTTCAATAGGGAGTCAGGGGGAGGGGAGAAGCAGTACTCTATTTCTCTTCCAATTCTACTTTTTTTTTTTAAATTGAGTCGATGGCCCAAGAATGAAAACTTAGGAAGAAACTTTTAAAACTGCCATTCTTAGTCCATGTTAGAATATTTCTTCACTACTTTCTATCATTCAGCCAGAGAAATCATAAGTCATATGAGTAGAAGAAGATTCTTTGCTTCACTCTCACCCTTCTGCTAGCATGAGTTTGAATGGTCTGTCAACGTGTACAGACATACAATGCATGGACGATGGAGAATGATAACCTGAGAGAGATAGCTAATTTTCCCCATGAATGGTTAACTCATATCCAGTAGACTGAATTGATCTTATCTTCAGCAACTCAAAAACAGGATTTCACTGTCAGAAAACAAACACTAGGCATTCAGGCCTGATATCCATGAAAATAAATTTCATGAAGTTAATTTATCACTTAATTACAAATGCCATGAATACATACACACATCTAGATGACAGATAGATAGATATACAGACAGAAAGAAAGATAGATAGATGATAGATAGATAGATGACAGAGATAGAAATATATTCACATATATACATATACAGAGATAAGACAGAGACAAGCAAATGTTTCACTGGATC
The DNA here is from genome assembly GCA_028658325.1 of Potorous gilbertii. Taxonomy (NCBI): domain Eukaryota; kingdom Metazoa; phylum Chordata; class Mammalia; order Diprotodontia; family Potoroidae; genus Potorous; species Potorous gilbertii. The sequence goes on from CM053770.1 coordinate 213,736,062, forward strand.
TAACAAATATGGAAAGATAGAGAAACACACAGAGAGAAACAGAAAGATAGAGAGATAGAGAAACATAAAGAGAAGAGAGGGAGAAAAACAGAAAAGGGAGGAGAAAAGAGGAGAGGAGAGGAGAGGGATGTTTTATTGGATTTAACATATATGGAGAGAGACAGAGACAGACAAAGAGAGGAACAGAGATAGAGAGAGACAGAGAAAGAGAATAGAAAGAGACAGAGAAATGAGAGGAGGGAGATGACTAGATAGAGATGATATGGCAATAGACACAGATACAGATAATATAATAGAGATATCTCATGGCATCATATAGTGGATAAAAAGACAGCTCAGAGACTAGAAGAAGTGAGTTCAAGTCAAATTTTTGACCTGTTGATTCTGTTATAATGAGCATGCTATTTGTCACTTATCCACTCAGTTCATCAGGTTAAGTATCTCTTAAAGACTTTAAATATCAGAGCAAGTAGAGTTTCTTATAATCAATAAAAGCAATAAAATGGTCAACCTGTCCATTCCTAACTACCCCCAAAAAACACCCCCACTTTTTCTAATATGTAGCTAATGTATTCAGATATATTATATGCATGTAAAAACTCTCCAAAACTACCTAATAATTTACTTAAGGTCCATTTTCCAAGATTCTTCAATTCATCTAAACACAAATGGAATAAAAATATGTTATCATGGGCAAGTAAATTTACATCCCTACATTTAGATCTCCTCGTCTGTAACCTGGGGGAATCCCTTCCATCTTTCCTCCAAAATCTCATATTCTCTGATTCTCCACTAGCCTCAAACCTGATGAACTAGAAGTTTATCTTCCATTTCTAAGTGAAATAGTCTTTTCTTTGGATTCTATAATCCACTATTTTTTTATTTTTGTATACAAGCACCCAGCACAGTATATACTGCACAGAGTAGGTGCTTAATAAATGCTTGTTCACTGACTAATTGATTGATTCAACTACATTAAGCAATCACCAAATGAGATCTTGGATTTACTAAGAATAATGGTTCATACTCCTCACCCCTTCCATGACAAAATATTGTAGGCCAACCCCATCTCACCCATAACGACTAATGGGACTATGGCTGGCTAAGGGAGAGTATGCTAATAAATCAGCACAAGTTCAACCATCCTTGAAGGGAAAAAATATCAATTCAATGTGAATGTACTATTAATGACTGGCCAACAAGGAGGTAAAAGAAAATTGAAGGGAGTATATAGATGAAATCCAAACATGCTTCATTACATTTCACCACATTTTTTATTAATATGAACTTCATTTAAATAACTCCTGAGAGAATATTTGCTATTATTAGTAGAAATTTCTTTTATTCCTTGAAGTCTTTAGCCAAAGAATTTAAAGTGATACTTTATGCATCTCGTTCAAGCTAGGTTCTCTAACAGACAGCATGAACAAGATGTAGAAGCAGCTAAGCTCTCAAGCAAAAATTTTACATGAATCACATCCTACATCTCTCCCAGAGTTACTAGTTGTTTTTCTTCTAGAGATTCAGATTTAAAAACAAAACAAAACAAAACAAAAAAACCTTGGAAGGATTATCGCTTTCTAGGAGAAATAAACAAAATGTAAAGCTCATAGCACCCCGTATCCCTGCAGCCCTATGTAACCTGAAATATTGGCTTTCAGAAGTAACCTCTGATCATTAATGGTGTGTATCAGTAAGCACCCCAACATACGCCTGGGAGCCTACTACAACAGGTTCTTAGATCTGCATTCATAAAAGAAAAGCAACTTTCAAGGGATCAACAATCGGTTTAATCAAGCACAGGTATTAGAGAAAATCAAAATCAAATTTGCAGAGAAATCAAAAATAAATCAACAGACAGTGCTTCCAAACTGTCTAACCATTACATACATACACAGTTACCAGAGAGGGAAGCATGAATTCCTGGGTTTTAGCCGGTACCTCCTTCATGGCTTCCCAGAGTCTCTCTGGCCAAAGAAACACTTCCAGTCAGTAAGCCCCAAAGTAAAACCTCTCCCTCAGAGTATCTGCACACTTTTTACAGCCATAGAGCATAACCTTCTCACCTAGTGTCTCAAGAGAAAACCCAAAAGGTCCTTCAGACCCTCCTACGAAATGACTCCCCTAATCAAGGGGCAAGCCCATCAATGGGTGGGAAAGATCTTCCATAATCACATTACTCAATCAGAGGCACTTTTAGTAAAACAAAAACAGTAAAAGATGTTAATTTGATTGCCATTACAAGGTGTTGGAAAATATCCCAAATATAATCCAGTATCCATTCTCCTTCTCCTATTGAATAGCCTAACATCTTTTGCATTAGTAGTGATTATTCTAATACTGATAGACTAATATGAAAAGGGGTATGAGTATAACTAATGAAAAAATTCCTACATTCAAGAAACTTAGTGGGGTAGTCTTGTCAATATGAGTTCTTTATAAATTTTTCTTCTCCCATGTGAAGTGCTAGGATGATCATTTTTTTAGTGGTTATGGATCTCATTCAGAAATCTATTAATATTCTGGGACTTTATGTAGTCGGTGTAATGTCATCCACATATGCAAACATCTGGAGACCCTGACATTTCAAAAGAAATCCTTCTTTCTTTTAGACCTTGAATGAAATACTATCCATGACAGAGGTACACTCCTTTGATGAACATATGTCTCCATGTCATATGGCTTGTTGGATATTAATAATCGGGAGATCAGTGAATAAAGTCACCTTTGGGGGCATTAGACAATGAAACGTATATGATCTTCATATATGCATGGCAGATGCTTTGTTGGAGAAGATATTAAGATTGTACTTCGTTCTATGGTTTTAATTTTTATGAATAACAAACAAAATATAATGAGATAGTATATTTACTATATCTGTCAAATATGTAACACAAGTTCCTTACATAGTTAATATATAGTGGAGATAGAGTTGTAACTCAGATTTTTCTCAGCCCTATGCCCAATAAAACATGTAGTTAAAAATGCAAACATATGTTTTATATATTCATCAACAAATACAATATTGTATTACACATCCTCCATATATGTGTCACTATTTTGTATACTGGGGATATAAGAATGAAAAAAGTCAAAAGTTCTGCCTTCAAGTAGCTTCAAGGTATGTGTGTATGTGCATACAAAGATAGAGATATACATAGATACACAGTCACAAACATATATATATATATATATATATATATATATATATACATGTATTCACATGCATATATATTGATATACCCACATTTTTATGCTCCCAAACATATATGTACAAAGAAGGTATTTAAATATTTTAATTTGTTGAATGTGTTTGTGTATGTTTATATGTGCATATGCATTTGTATAAGAAGAGTTCAAATAAAATCCATAGTTGAAAAATTGAAAGAAAACTAATGTATGTCAGGGGCAAGAGTAATCAATTTTTGAAGGTGATGTTGTGACAGGGTAACTATATTTTTCTACAAAATATGTTTTCTACGAAATATGTTTTTTTGCCACAGTCACAGTGGTCTTAAGGTTGGATGCCCAATCTGTCTGACTCAATAAAACATTTATTATGCATGATGTGCAGGAACCCATATTTCTGAATCCTACTTTCAATCCTTTTTGAGGACAAATAGAAAAAAATAAAGATTTTGTTATAGGTATTAAAATCGAGAAAGAATCAAACAGGGAGAAAGGAAGACCATTAACTGCATCATTCAAGTTCCTCTAACTTCATCATATCAATTAAAGAACTTAAATGTTCTTATCAGCTCTCTTCCTCCTTTTATCTACCGTAGCTATTTCTCCAAATGGGTTCCCTTCTCTGCCTAAAAATACCTTGACTGTAGAGTTTGAAAGCTAAAAAAAAAAAAAAGGAAAAATCTGACAGTTGTGTATATTACACAAAAGGACCAGTTTGTCACTAATGGGGCAACATGGCATAGTAGATGAGGTGCTGGAAGCAGCCAAACCAGGATTCAAATCCCGCCTCTGCTATTTACTAGCTATATGACCCTGGGCAAGTCATTTAACCTTTCTAAGACTCAATTTCCTCCTTTGTAAGATGAGGATAAAGATAATTGTAGTAGAGAACAAGTCTTGGAGTCAGGAGCATATGTTCAAATCTAGCTTCAAACACTTTCGAGCTGTGAGACCCTGAGGAAGTCATTTAACTTCTGTTTGCCTCAATTTCCTCATCCATAAAATTAAATAAATTAAATTATATTAGAAAAAGTAAATAAAATTAAAAAATGAAAGACCTACATCCCAAGGTTGTTATGGTGAACAAATGAAATCATCATTTTAAAGTTTAGCATCATGGTTTGCCCATAGTAAGAAGAATATCAACTTTAATTATAGCTATTATTTGTTTTAAGATCTACTTCACAGTGTTGTTGTTGAGATCAAATGAGACAGTGTATGTATGTAAACTATTTTTAAACTTTAAAATGCTACTCAGAGTCCACTATTAGAATTTTTGTCACTTGATAGATTATTGCTCATATAAGGACCTATCTTCCCCCACCTCCGTTTTCCTTTTTATTATTTATACAAGGAGAAGAGGGTTGGTACAATTAGCAGCATATACTTATCTTGTCTAGATAAGGTTGATCATCTCCATTTTTTTAAGGAAAATGTGGGAATATTCAAAAATTAACATTAAATATGTAGCACTGTGCCATGCACTTATTAAATACTTAATCAAAATTCCAATTACCAATCTACCTACCTAGCTACTTACTTATCTATTAATTTATCTATCTTTGTCTATATTTATATCATCAATATCTATTGAGCCTCTATCTTTATCTATATACCATCAATAGCTATCATCAACATCTATCATCTGTCAGTCTGCCTTTCTCTCTATTGATAGATCAATCCATCTCTGTCTTTGTCTAACTGGCTTTCATATAAGTCTGTATATATGTCTGTATCTATCATATATGTCTGTGTCTATCATAACGTTTTGCATTTTCTGATCATAGCACGCATGGTTTATAATTATAGGGGATATATTCTATGCCCCATCTAAGTCATTAAATGTTCATTGATCTAACCATATTTAATATTCTGTCAAAATTATTGCACTAAAAATGCCCCTGGGAAATGTCATAGGAAAGATTTCTTCTGAGTCAGAGGCAGAAGGAATCTTCTATGGTTCCTTCCACCATGCTTTTAAATAATCAAGTGGTCAAGGGAGGTATTTCTTGGATAGGGAAGGGTAGGCTAGAAACCCAGTTACCGATTTGGCATTACTCACTATTGTCAGTTTTATTTCTATTCCTCTTTTAAACAATCTTTTACCAGCCAAAGGAAAAAAGAAATAAAGCCAAGGAAAGATGCAAATTTCTACTGATGACCTATTGTTGGGGGTGTGGCAGAGGGTGGGGAACACTCACAGAGTTATGGTTTTCCATAGTACTTAGCCTTTGGCAAGTGTTATACACTGAGCCTTCACACAGACAGCAGGAACAGAACAGAGAAAAACAAGCCGTTCCCTTTCCTCAGTTGTCCAGGAATCCTATCCTGCCAATTCATTTGTGTGACCTATGTGTCATGAACTCCTGGTTGTTTTGCCAGTCTAAAGTCAGATTCCAGGATTTCCTTGCACCTCTGGTGGGTGAGTCCTTTGATGGAGGTCTATCTATGGGGAAGTCAGTACATGACCAGCTGGAGTTTAGTCAAATCGCTAATGGGGGAGTAATGTTGAAAACCTGGCTGTAGATTTTGCTCACCTGCATCTAAGTTCTTTCACAGTCTCCCTCTGTCTGTATGTTGAAAATGGGTTGGGGGCAATCATTAGGGGGAAGTGAGCAGTTTCCTCATAGGAACTAATTAATTTTATATTACCTATATCCCAAATGTAAGAATTTTCAGACTGTACAGCACCTCAGATAATAACATCTTCTGACAATACAGTGAAGATGCAGTCCAGCCCTACCAGACATTACAAATGCCCAGACTAAAAATGGCAGCCAAGAAGTAAATCCCTTCTCTGCACTTGCACACACTGTTATTTCTTTCTCCTACTTTGAAATAGCAACCATGCCTGCCAGCAAAGGCCCCTTGTGTGCTTTCAGAGGAACAATCAATCTCACAACAAGAGGCAGAGAAAAGTGCTGAAATTCTTCTCATAAAACATTTTCCTAATTCCTAACTCAGTTTTTACAATTTTCGAATGTTTGGTCCAAGGCAGGAAGGACAAAGAGGAAAGTAAAAGATGAGCAAACTGGATCCGGATAGATCATTGCCCCTTGTCTAGGTCATAGAGCTGGAAACTACCTTAGTGATCATTCATTCCAGTCCCCTCTATGAGATAAAAAGACTTGCTTCAAAGTCACACAAGTGTTGTCACAAAGTCAGATTTCAAACCCAGATCCTGTGCCTTAAAAAAAAAAAATATGTTATTCACTATGAGAAACAGGCTTTGTCCACAGCAAGGGTTCTTAACCCTTTATAGGATCATGGTCACTGCAGTTCGTTGAAGCCTACGGGCCTCATATCAGAATAATGCTTTTTGAATATTGAAAGGCAATGCTAAATTTCAGTTAAATATAGATATGTTTTTCCCATCCAAGTTCATTAACTCCTTTAAATCTACCCATAAAACTTTGCGGGAAAGGTTCATAGATCCCAGATTAGGAGTTCTTGCTCTGAATTCTCTATATAGGGGTGGGAGGGGAGGTAAAGTAAGCTAGTACTCTATCATCTACATCTACACTAACTTTCTACCTCTGTTCTTATAATGGTTTCTCTTCTTGCATGCCATCGGATCACCTCCCTGATGTCATGGTCCTCTTGGAGAATGAAGAGCAAACAGGAACAACCTCTGTTTCTTTTCTATGTCCTCTGAATCAGACAATTTTATGCCAAGTGAAGATTAGTTCAAGTGACTCTGACTAGCCCAGCAAAGTAAAGATTAAGGGATACCATGATGACTGACTTAACATGTAAGACTGTGATAGGGAAGAGGAGTTAGGTGTGTTCTGTCCCAGATGTCAAAACTATGAGGATTGAGGGAACATTCCATCAGCAATGAGCTATAGGTGAAAATAGCCAGCTTGTAAATGATCAATTACACAAATAAATCATAAGGATGAATTAAGCTTAGAGAAAGCTCTCAAGATCTATCACAATCAGTTGAGTTGAAAAGTCAGGATTTTTATGGTGCCCACTATTTAGCAGCCACTGTGCTAAACTCTTTACAAATTAATCTCATGCAATCCTCACCATAAATAAATAAATAAATAAAATTTAAAAAAAACTTCGCCATAACCTTGTGAGACAGGTGCTATTGCTATCGCAATTTTTACAGTTAAGAAAATTGACACAAATAAGTTAAATGACTTGTCCAGCATCACACATGTAAGTGTTTGAGGCTGGATTTGATTTCACGTCTTCCAGACTTGAGGTCGAGTCCTCTAGCTATTATATCACCTAGCTACCTACCCATTAGTGGGACAAATGTGGTAATACTGGAGCTATAATTTTTCATCCAGCTCTTAGTGGTATCTGAGAGTAGGTTACAGAGACTCTAGTAAGGCTAAGCTATACACAGGGGAAAAGACATGGGGATTTCCACTCCCCCACCTATGTCCCTTCTTATTTCTATGGGAGTCAAATGAAAAGAAGGCTTTTTCTCTTCTCTGAAGTGCATAATCATAAATAGAAACTCTTTTCTATTTTATCCTGTGGAGAGAGAAGCACCAGGAAGGATCAATTGTCCTCTATTTCTCTTTCTGGAAAATGAGTCAACCCCAGGTCAAGGTACAATTATAGGATAGATATTGATTTCTAATCAAATTCTATCTTGTTTGCACAAATTCTTGTGTTGCTATCTTTAGGGCTAATTCATATCCTAAATCTATAGAAGCTTTGTGTGAGGGACTTGGATTCAACAAGAACTTATTAATCACCTATTATGTGTAAGATATGGGTAACAAGGATATAAAGACAAAAATGCTGAAGCAGTACCTGCCCAGAGGAGATTAAAGTCAGCCAGGGGATGCAGTATATGAACAGATGAGAAAACAAGTTAATGTGAGGACTGAGAAAATAATAAGCAAAATAAGCATAACAAAAGGTTTCCTATGGGAAGTTTGTTTTTTGTGGTTTTGTTTTACTTTTCATTGAGCCTTATAGGATGTTACAGATTCTAAGGGAATTCTAAATGAGGAGGGAGTGCATTCCAGGTGTGGTGTCAACTTTGTGCAAAAGCATGGAGGTAGGAGATGAGTTTGAAGAAGACAAGTACTCCATACTGAAGAATTTTCAACTCTCTGCAAAGCTAGAAATTTCAATAAAGGTTCATATGTTTATTGTCCATGTGTGAGTCTACACTGAATACTTCTGTCCTTAGTTGTCTTTGTTTATTGAGACCAAGAGTGTCAAATAATTCTTTAGGCTACTCATTAAACATCAGAAGAGTTGCCTGAGAGTTGGGAAAAGGACTCAATCCCACTGTTGTGTTCCTCCATTGTCAAAGAAGACCATGACATTAGAGAAATGATGACATGACTTGCCCTTGACTTTGTTTTGAGTGAGGGAGGGTTGTGCAGGACACCAGCCTCAATTCTCCTCCAGAGCCATCTGAATCCAGTGACCAGATATTCATTAGGATGATGGGAGCTGACCCAGGATACAATGGGAGACCTTGGCCCCTTTAGGTTAATCACATTCTTATGTCCCTTCTAGAGCTATGTTTGTAACATTTCCAACAGAGAATGTGGACATTTCAAAGACATCAATACTGCTGATATTGGACATTCTCTTGAGAAATGAGCATTATGATATAGGCCAGAAAACTGAGCAACTATGGTCAATTCAATTAACTCCTCAGAGCCTCATTACTTAAAAACAGGCATGAGAACGCTGACCACCTACCCTAGAATCTTTTTAGACCCAAAAAGTTCATCTAAATGTATGTTTTTATGAAAAATTTGGAGAGGCCAGTCACATAGATATAGAGTCCAAAGGAATCTCTGGTTTATCCCTCCTTTTACAGATGAGGAAACTGAGGCCCAGAGAGGCTAAGTAATTTCCCAAGTCTCTGGGGAAGTATGTGACAGAGGAAGTATGTCAATTGGGAAATGTCTGTGTTGAGCAACCACGTTTGTATGTGTATTTCTTTAAAAATCTGGCCTCCTGCAATCATCAGCTGTTTGACCCTGGGTAAGTCACTTAACCCCAATTGCCTCCTCCACCTCGCCCCCCAAAAAACATCAACTCAACTCTAAGGATTTCGTGGACCAAGAAAGTTTGTGCATGTGCCCCATGCCTTAAAAATATAAAGAATATCTTATATATGAGATGGGGGTGAGGAAGAAAGGCTTCATGTTAGTTTTCTTCAACCTTTTCCGGGCATAAATTCTCCATTTGCCTTCACCACCATGTACTAGACTACTACTCAGATTTTCTTTGGGGGCCTGTTCCTCCCCTACCTTTGCTTGTTTGTAGCATTTTTTTTGGAAGTTTCATTTCAAAGACAGACAAATAGAACCAAGTCCAAAAGAAAGAAAAGAACTGTTTTTTTCCTCCATTGGTTTGAAACTATTTTTTCACATTATAAAACAGTTTGCAGCTTAAACTTGAAACTTGGCCCATGCAGGGTACAAAGAATAAGGAAACCCATTATTGAGAATAATTGCACATTGGCCCATGGGGATGGATTGCAAGGGATATGATCTAATCAGAGTCTTTTCCAATTGGAAGTTGTATGAGATATCCCCCCTGCTGTTCTGTCCCCAGCACTGGCTAGTCCTTGAAATCCGAGTGTAGCTCTGAGCATGGAGAAGAGAAACTCACTGGGTGACTTCATCTCCTGCCATGACTCTTCTGGATGTGAAACATTATATAGACTCCATAATGAGCTACTTTTATAAAAATCTGTAAAGTAATGAGACTGTGTTTAAAATAAAAAAAAAAAACTAGCAGGCATTCAATAAGAATATGATTTCTCTAACACTAAATTTTGACAAGTTGCTGAAATTTACATCTTTCTCTTCACCTCTATCTTCTGCATCCCCATAAAAGTACTCAGTAGAATAGGGGTGCATTAAGTAAACAGATGTCATAAAGGGTGAACTTGACCCAGAATGAAGACATAGAGTAGGTATCACAGGTAGGACCCCAAATGTCTTCAAGGATTCTGGGAATCTCTGCATTTCCTTTGTAGCATGGAAAGTTAGCACAGCCCCAGAGGAAATTTTACTATCCTACCTTATTTAAGGAGGTCATCAGAAGTGGTCCAGTAAGTTTTGTATCCCAATATGCCACTGTCTTAGAAAAGTGGCATTTGTTTCTGGAAACCCAGAGACTGGAGCCCTCTTAATAAAGAAAATTCTCTAGCCTAAGTGTCAAGGGTCCCACTCTCGAGAACTCTTCATTCCCTTCTAGGTCAAGTAATTAGCAAATATTTATTGAACACTTTCATTAAGTCCAGCACATCCAGAATTTCACTGAGCATTGTGAGTAGTGAAAAAACAAATATTTAAGAAAAGTTATGTAGTCATTGTCTTCAAGGAACTTGTAATCTAATTGAGGAGATTAACACTCATTAAAGCCTGTAGAGATCAATTGAGGACTTAATTGTTTGGCACTATTATGGTAATAAAAGCTTGGAGGGAGGAAGGGAGGATTATAGTAATAGAAGCCTGAAGAGAGGGGAGAAAGTAGCTGCAGTTAGAAAGCAGGTAAGAAAATAGGATTTAACCTGGCATTGGAGGATCACTAGAATATTGGTAAATAGAAATTTGAGAGGGAGATATTTTAAACAAGGGAAAGAGTGGAAGCAAAGTCACGGAGGCAGGGATAAGAAAGTACATGAGAAGAAGAATGTCTAACTGTTTTGATGCACTGTCATGTGTAACCTCTTTTCCATTACTTAGAGCTTGAAATTGCCAGACTTGAAATACATCCCAGAAATCCTCTAATCTAACCTGTGCCTAAGTGTCTTCTCTACAGTGTTATTGACAAGTAGATGACTAGCCTCTGCTTGATGACTTCCAGTGAGAAGAAATCCCCTCTCTCCAAGACACTATGTTCCATTTTCATACAATTTTTATAATTAAGAAGTTTTGTTGCTGTTTCGTTTTTCCTTCATGCCAAGTCTAAACCTGCATTTTCAAATTCAATCCACTGCTTTTAGATCTACATTTTTTGTAAGTGAAGTAGGGCAAATCTATCCCTACTCCAAATACAACCCTTCCTTACATAACATGAAACAACAATAATTAAAGGCAATTGTCCTGTCTACCCCCTTTCTCCAGTCTAAACATCTCCTTTCCTTCAACTGATCCTTGAATGGAATTGGCTCCAATCCTTTCAGCATTCTGGTAGCTCTCATCTGAATTCTCTACAATCAGAGCCCAAACTAGGGTGAAACAAAGAGGGCTTTTTTCCCAGGTGCCAAAATGTCAAGCGGCACTGCATCCTATCCTAGCAGTTAAATTACAAATAATTTAACTACTGGAATAAGATTAAAAAAAAAAACAAAACAGAAAGACCACCGACTATTTTTCTTCTATTTCCCAAACCACTTGCCTAATGAGAGTAGAGAGTTCTCTTTTGTCTCAACTTTTCTGCTCTAAATACCCCTAAAACAGTTTTCTCAACTTCCTTATTCTAAGAGTAGATTTCAAAAAGCATTCAGCCACATGAAGTTCATAGCAACACCTTTTGGAGGCAAAGATTTAGCGAACAAATTGCAAAAACAATTAGTCATTCTGCCATAAAATTTACAGCCCAATTCACTTTACCATCCAGATTAAAGAAAAGGTAAAAAGCTTTTTGAGGACCATTTTCCCTATAAAACATGCTTTGGCTCTACTCCTGGTAAACACTTTCTAAGGCAGCAGTTTCTTTCATCTACAACAAACTATATCCCCCAATTCCCAATACCAAGAAGTGGGGCAGAAGAAAATGTCCAAAGTTATTTCAAAATTCCAGTGACAGCTGTCTGACAAAGATGCTTCAGCAAGAGGAAAGTTATCATAGCAATCTGAGTAGCAGTCCAAAGTGTCAGGAGTGCAGAGTGGAGAAATTGAAAGGTATTAGAAGTTGGGATAACAAATTGATGGAGCCATCTTTCCAGGTGCATTTGACCTCAACCAAAAAACTTGACCAGTTTCTGACCAAAGACCATTCTTCTAGCTACCACCTCTAGTGGGGCATCTTTCCTGGAGCTGGGCATCTGCTGCCCATTATATAACAAGACTAAAGGAAACAACAGCCATGTCCTTCCTCCTATCTATCTCTTTTTTGTGGAGTACAGAGGGGATTATGAATGACACGGGGAGCTGTGCAATAGAACACAAGCTGAACCCCATGAGCAACCAATCACCCTTCCTTAGGAGTGACTGTACATAGAAACTGCCCATTGGAAAATGAAGGTAAAGCCTGGCATAGTCTAAAGAAAAGATACTGAGAACAGGGCCTCTGCCTTCTGCCATTCTGAGTTCTTCTGTAACATGGACTGCTCTAACCATTTCTCACTTGTAGTAATGATAGTGAGGCAACTAGGTGGCACAGTGGATAGAGTATTGGAGTTGGAGTCAGGAAGATCTAAGTTCAAATCCAACCACAGATTCTGAATAGCTGGTTGATCCTGGCAAGTCACAACCTCTGTCAACCTAAGTTTTGTGCCTGTAAAATGAGGATAACCATACCACTTACTTCCTAGAGTTGCTGTGGGAATCCATAATATTTGATTGAGACAATATTTTTAATTAGATAAATCCTAAATGATAGCTGTTTCCTCTTCAAGGAAGCATGCACCCCATCGTTGGAATTTGATTGCTCAGGTAACTAGAGTTTGAATTAATAGCAATACTCAACCCCTGAGGGAAAGAACCTTTGAGGATTGCAGGTTTGGAACAAGAGGCTGAATTTAATCATTGCTATCCTCATTGTAGATAAGGAAGGAGAGACATGTAGTATTTTATTTGAATTAGTATCCATTTTAACCTTAAGAATTGTACCCTCTTTTCCCTTGTTATTGTTAAAGTGATTCTTATTGCATTTTATGTTACACAAGTGTCTCATTGCAGACTAACTCCAGCTTGAATCCCTGAACTGATCTGACTGAGATCTGGTACAGAATAATAATGTTGGCTTCATGATACTTTCTCAGGCCTTCCCTTTCTATTGCTAAAAGTTCTAGCATCTCTAATTATAATTCCTCCTCCAGCTATCTATGCCCTTCCTTATATATATAGTGTCCAGAACTGAAAAGAGTACCATAAATGACTATGTAGAGTACACAGATAGAATCAGAGTCAAACACTACCCAAAGTTTTAAGGATATCAACCCTGTATATAACTAATCAATAATAATGGAACTTTACCACCCTGTGGTATATATATAAAATATAAAGATACATCTACTTTATCAGTAGTAGCTGAGAAATTTCCTAAATTGAATCTCCAACTTCTTTGATGCTGATCCACATAGACCAGATAGGAAGGCCTCCGTAGCTCCAAATCCCTCTGATAACTTCTAATTAGTGTCTTCTTTACGTAAGCTATGTCTGGTACCTCTAGTGCTCTCCCTCCATCTCTCCACCTCTCATAAGCCTTAGGTCCCTTCAAGGCTCAGATTACTACCTCCTTTAAATCCTTTTAGTGGTTTCTACAGTTACTAAACCTTCCTTCCAAAATTCCCTATATTTATATTTCTATGAACAAGTTGTCACCTTCCCTTCCCCAGTTGAATTTCAAAAAGGCTAAAACTGTCTTTTTCTGTATCCCCAGAATCTATATCCCCTCTTCCCATCCAGAGAGAGAAGGAGGAAGGAGGAAGGGGGAGAGAGACAGACAGACAGACAGACAGAGATAGGTGCATCAATCAGTTCTAATTGATTGATTGATATATTCTCTCAGTTTCTGAGATTACCATATGGCATCTAAGGGGACCCTCTTCCTTAAGCTTGCTACTTCTGATTTCTTGGGATGTTATTAGCTCCCACAGAATAAGAAACATCTATAATTTTATACAATGATCTTTTTTTAAATCAATAGATGTTTAGAATGGAAGAACTTTTACTACGCATTTACTGGGTGCTAAGAACTATATTAAGTATTGGGGATACAAATAGTTGTCAGCAAATATTAATGTTTTTATTTATTATTTTTATTTTCTTTATTATTGTTTTCTTTATTAAGCTCCTATTATAAGCCAGGCAGTGTGCTAATCACTGTGGAGTGAAAGACGACGTAAAAACTAGCCCTTTTTAACAACAATCATAGAGTTTAATGGGAGAGACACTACCTACTATGGACAAATAATATAGATACAGGATGAATTGGGGATAATCTTAGAGAAAAGTACTAAGGGAATAGGTAAAGGTGTTTTGTAGGTGAGATTTTACCTGGGTCCCAAAGAAAGTCAGGGATTGTCAGGTGACACAATGGATAGAGTACCAGATCTGGAGTGAGAAAAATCTGAGTTCAAAGCAGCCTCAGACACCAGCTAGATGATTCTGGACAAGTAACTGAACCTTGTTGGCCTCAGCTTTCTCATCTGTAAAATGGGCTGCAGAAGGAAATAGTAAACCACTCCAACATCTGTGCAAAGAAAATCCCAAGCAGGATCTTGAAGAGTCAGACAGGACTAAAAAATGACTGAACTACGGTTACAATAGTAACAAGCACCAAGTCAGGGAAGCCAGGAGATAGAGATGAAGAGGGAATGCATTGCAGGGAGACAACACACTTTTTAGATTCTCTCTAGCTTTGTTTAGAAGAATATGAGTAGGACGAAAGGCAGTAAATTGTGAAAGTATTCCAAGGCCAAGGGGTACAAGGCAAGCTAGGTGATAGGATAAATTTAGGGGAATGGCTAGACTAAAGGAATCAGCATCTCTTTGTACAGCTGAGGTAAAGTGGAGGACTTAGGTCAAGGGAATGAGTAAATTGAGGAAGTAGGAGGTTAGGCTGTTTGAGAGAATAAAAATGTATATTAAAGTCCTCTTCTTCAGGACTTAGATAGGAGGAAAAGGCTATAGGATTAATACTGAACTCATTGAGAAGGAAGGGATAGTACAGGGGTAGAGAACTTGTTGCCTCAAGGTGCCATGTGGTTTTCTAGGTCCTTGGGTGCAGCTTTTGGCTGAGTCCAAGTTCTATAGAACAAATTCTTTTATTAAGAGGATTTGTTCTGTGATGTTCGCATTCAGTCAAAGGGCCACACTTGAGGACCTAAACGGGTCACATGTTGCCTCCAGGCTGCACTTTCCCCTCCCCTGGGATAGTACCTTGGAAGTTAACAGGTAATATCTACCAGATTCTTGATTGAAGGGCAAATATGACTTGAATGAATGTCAAAGGTGATGATGCTGAGTAAGAATGATAGCGAGAAAACCTGGAGGGGTCAAAGGGAAGTAAGAAGTATTGCTATTCCACTACACTGACCTGTGATTTGGGGTAAACTAGTGAAAGTACAGTCAGTACCTAAAAGGGTGGTCAAAGAAGCTATGTAATCAGCAAGAAACCACATCTCAGAGAGTGCAAAAAACTGGAATGACTAAGAAAGGAAAATATTTAAGATTAACACAAGCTCCTTGCAAAATAGGAATTCCATGGAGTATAGCAGGATTGGATAGCTTTGAGTTAGGTATTAGAGGAAAGGGTTTTTAGGTGATGAGAACAAGGGAACAATGTGGGCTTTGAACAGTGATAATCAGGGATTCAGAATCACTGAGACATGTAAAGTATGATGGAATGGGAGAATATTAATCATTCAGGATTAAGTCTAAGTATGTTAAAGAAAAATAACAGAGTCCTTTATCTAAAGAAGGTGGGTAAGTTGCAAAGTGGGGCAGGGTCAGACTCCAGGAATTTGGTGGAAAAAGTAGCAGGACAGATGACAAGGCATGGTGGATTTCAGGAAATAATAACAAAGCTGATGGTCCAGAAGCAATGACTGTTGGGAAGGCATTATTAGACCTGACAGTTGAAGTAAGGCTTAGAGCTGTAACCATCCAACCAAGAGCAGGTGTCTGATTAAAACCCAAAAGTTTGATGGGAGAAGGGAAGACTCAAGGAAGGTATGTGACTCACTCTAGTGGCCGCTTTTCTCAAACCCTTGGGCTTCTGGTTCTTATTTCTTTGTATGGTGACCTCAGGTTCTTCCCCTCTCACAATGTTATGTTTCACAGTCTTATTTTTTTTGTCCCAATATTTATTGTCAAGAATCACCAGACCCAGATTCTATATACCAAGATAAACTAGAATCAGTATAAAACAAAGTCCTTGCTTATTTTGTGAATTATAAGAGTTGGTTGCCGTTGACAATGACTTCCTCATTAAGTAACCAGACAATGAATGATGAAATTAGCCATTCTCCCTGAGCTAGCTCAAGAAAGCACACTCTTGTGGAGACCATGCTCCAAGCCTTTCCAGTGTGGAAAAGCCTTCTACAACTTGCTGGCATAACCTTCAAAAACTCAGGGTCATCTACATGATGGGGGGAAGTTTGGAAGTAGTAGCATTCATACTTCCTTACTCATCAGTTGAAAACTTGTACCTGTTTAACAGAAATTCTTAGTAATCCAAACAACTTGACTGTACAAAATAATAATGGCCTGCATTCTTCTGAAAGCAAACATAATATTCATTTGATTCAATATTATGCTAAGAATGTGATGATATTCATACCTAAAAATCTTATTACTAATTGTATCCCTGAAGGAGGTAAATGTTGAAAATAAAATCACTAAATGCTCTGAAATATCTAAAACAGCTCAGTTTACACTGAAATAGAATTGTACAGTAGCCTGTTGACTGGAAAATGACTTAAAAGTGTGCTACATTGGGATATTAATGAGTTATAAGAAATGAAAAGTATTAAAAATTCAAAAAATATGGGAAGATGCATATGCAAAGTGGAGTAGTCAGGAAAAATAGTATGGACAAAGGAAAGTGGTATACGAAATGACTCCGGCAATGTATACGGAAAGAAAAACGATAAGGAAAAAATAAAATTGTAATACTCATTAATTCATTAATCAAGCTCAGTTCCAAAAGAGAGATATGAAAATGCATTTCCTACCTTTTTAAAAGCAGGACTGGAAGTATGATTTTGGAACCTGATATACAATGAAGAACTTCGTAGTTGTGATTTTTATGTTTTTCTGTTTCATTTTGCTTTCATTCTTTATTATCAAAAGACTATTCTCTGTGAAAAGGAGTGCTTAGGACTCTATCGGGTAATGAAGATGACAAAATATCAATCACAATGTAAAAATATTTATTAATGTGCATTTATATCGTGTAATAGGAAAAAAGATTCCCACTTTCCTCCCAACACTCATTATTACACTCCATGAAATTTAGCTCTCTCAAGTACCAACTCAATATTCAGAATTGAGTTTACATCAAAAGAGGATTAACTGAAAGAAGCAGGCATGTTAAGCCCAGAGAAGAAAATGTATGGAGATGAGAAGTAGAAAAGATGCTCATACCAATTTTCTTTAAGTATTCAAAGGGCTCTTTTGTGGAAGAGGAAATAAACTCATTCCCTTCTGCCCAGAGGGCAGAATCAGAAGCAATGGAAGTTACAAAGAGATAATTTGGATGTGTGTGTTCGTCCTTCATTGCCAAAGAGGACCATGCCATCAGAGAAATAATGACATGATTTTCACTTGACTTTGCTTTGAGTGAGGGATGTACAGGTTACCAATCTCACTTCTCCTCCAAGACCATCTATCTGAATGCAGTGACCAGACATTCATCAGGATGACTGGAGATGACCCAGGATGAGGCAAATTGGGGTTAAGTGACTTGCTCAAGGTCACACAGTTAGCGAGCATCAAGTGTCTGAGGTGAGATTTGGACTCAGGCCTTTCTGACTCCTGCACTGGTGCTCTCTCCACTGTACCACCTAGCTGCCCCTGATAATTTGGATGGATGGGTAGAGAAAGGAGAGAGACAGACAGACAGACACACAAAGAGACTGTTAGAAAAATTGACAGATGCATTGATGGCCACATTGACAGAAAGACAGACAGACCAATAGAGAGAAACTGGAGTCTTTGGATTTATCAAACAGTAGATTTCTATAGTCATTGACTACTGTGTCTTGTGTATCTAAGCTATTCCACTGAACCAACATTCTTTTTCTTAGCTAGTATCAAGTGGTTTTGAGGATTGTTGCTTTATAAGACAATTTAAGATTTGGTGCATCTAGGCCACCTTACCTAGCATTTTTTTTTATTAATTCCTTTGATATTCTGGATGCTTTTTTCTTCCAGATGAATTTTGTTATTATTTTTTCTAGCTGTATAAATTTTTTTTTAGTAGCAAAGCTTTAAAAAAAAATATGCTGGTATTACTTGCCTTTTAGGTTCAACCAGTCTAGCACCAACTTTTCACTCACTAAAAACTGTATTTCCACAGTTTTTCTACAGTCCAACTGCTCTTTCCATGCTGGTCAGTGAACACAATCACTTTTGGCTTAAAATACACAGAATAGTTTTATTTATTTTTCTATATTTACCCATAATCGAAAGAAATGTGTCTCATGTTAATATATCACTGGTAGACTAAAGGTACAGTTTAGAGAATACAAGAAGACGCATTACTTCCCATGTCACATGACTTACTCATAGAAGCCTTGCCTTCCCACCCACTCCCCTTTGCACCTACAGCTATTGGGTTAAGTGATAATACCTTTAGTACTGCAGTGCTCTAAACAAACTACACAAGTTGTTTTTTGGAAATAGACAATGAGTGTGGGCTAAGGATTCTAGGTTCCTGGTTTACAACTCCCGAGACATAAAGGCATATCCATCTGCCACTGGTAAATACATTGCTGCTGTACTTCCCTTTTAATTGATGTGACAAAAAAAATTATACCATGAGACGACTATGCAATGAAAAGTTATGAACCAATTTTTAGACTGGAAACAAAAAAAAAAACAGAGTGAGACGATTATGTGGTAAAATACAATAAAACAAAAGCAAACGAAACAGATCATGCCAACAGGAACATATTCTAATGGAGGAAGTTAATACAAAATCGAGTGATTTGAGATAGCTAGGAAATATTTTCAGGAAAATGGCATGACAGAATTTATTCCCAGAGACAGATAAGGCCAATGCTGTTCTAGCAGAGTAGAGTGGTTCTAGGGAAAGAGTCTCATTGCTCGTCAGGGAGGGAGTAGAGATGATGGCCAAAGTGGACTAGATTCCTGGAGATGTCCAATAAAGAAAGAATTTAGGTTAGGCATCAAGAAAAATTTCCAAATACTTAGAGTCATCCCCAATGGGAATCATTAGGTCAAGTGTGGGGAATCTGTGGCCTTGAGGACACATGTGACCTTCTAGGTCCTTTAACTGAACCCAAACTTCACAGAACAAATCTCCTTAATAAAAGAATTTGTTCTATAAAATTTGGACTCAGTCACAAGGTCACATCTAAGGACCTAGAAGGCCATATGTGACCTCAAGGCCACAGGTTCCCCACCTATGTATTAGGTTCTTTATTTGGAAAGCAATTAAACTAAAACTTTATTTGTCAAATATATACATATATATATATATATATATATATATATATATATATATATGTATACCAAAATAAAATTTATCTTTCAAGGGAAGTGCGATAGAAAAACACACATACAACTTTATATAAAACATTTTCTAACCATGGCAGGCTTTTTTTCTGGGTCAGTCACTTTTCAAAGAAGATTCAAATATACTGTACAATTTGTGGTATTGATTTTTTCTAAAACTTTGAGCTAATGTAGGTAGATAATGAAAGGCTGAGGGTATAGTTCTATCACTTGAAACTTGCTGTTAGATATGACATCACAAGCTAATTACCTTCTATTTGGAATGATAGCACACATGGTAATTAACAGTTTCTGGAAACAATCAACCATTCTCCTATCTTGGTTACTTAGAATAATGTGTTCTAGCAATGTGAGCATCTATCTTTGTGTTCCTCCAAATCATACACCCAAGAACCAATCCTGTTCTCAGACATGCATCACTGATCATGATGTCTGTTTGTACAATCCATTTAGTAATGTGTTTTTTTTAAATACTCTTTTGTTTCAACTAAGATTTTGGTGGTTTGAAAAACAGTCACACTAGAAAGCCAAACTAGATTGCATCTCCTTTTCTTGACATACCAAAAAAACAAAATCAGACACAAGATCCATCATGTGAAATAACCTTTGTTCATACCCCAGAATCTGGAAATCCATCATTCAACAAAAATGTATTAGTCACTCAAAGATACAAAGAAAAAAAGTATTTTCTATTCTCAAGGAGTTTGCATTCTGATCATGGTGACAAAGTAAATATAAGATACATACAGAGTATATACAAAGTAACATCAGCAGGGAAGGCAACATCATTTGGAGGTAGATGAAAAAGGCTTCCTATAGAATATAACTGAACTAAATCTTGAAGAAACCCAAGGATTCTAAGAGGCATAAGTAAAAAAGAAAGAATATTCCATACATATGGAACAGCCAAGGCAAAAGCATGTACAGGAGAAAGGACAGTGTTTTATGTCAGGAGCAGCAAGTGAGTCGGTACAACTGGAACACAAAATGAACAGAGTGATTAAGAAGACCACAGGGAGAAAGTATCAAGTTGTGAAGAGCTTTCTTTACCAAATGAAAGAATTTATATTTGATTGTAGAGGACTGAGGAAGGGAGGGATGTGTTCAAATATACTTTTTAGACTAATTACTTTGCTGTTCTGCTAAGGATAGATTAGAATGAGTAGGAATTGGAAGCAGTTCTAATACTATATGTGTGCATGTATGTGTAGATAGAGATATGTATGTATGTATATTTATACATATACAAACATGTATTTACACATATTTACACATCGGTATAAATACAGTTACACATATATTTACATATGTGTGTGTATCCAGTTTTGGACACATTGAGTTTAAAATATCTATAGGATATCCAGTTAAAAATACCCAAAAGTAAGGTAGGATTGAAGCTCTTAAAAAAGACTGGGACTGAAGATATGAATCTAAGAATCATGTGCCTGGAAATTATGGTTGAAATTAGAGAATCTAATGAGATGGTCAAATGAAAGAGTTTAGATGAAAGAAAGAAGAGAAGAATAAGTAAACCGAGATCATGTGACATGTATGAAAATCCAGCAAAGAAGAGTGGACAGTAGGGGTTTAAAGGGTAAGAGTAGAACAGGGAGAGTAGATTGAAACCAAACATTAATCACATCCTACTCAATGAATGAGATCATTTTCCTTGGCATCCTAGATCATCAATCACAGAAGAAGAAAAAAAAATATAGACTTTAAATGTAACCCCATGTAACTATCTTATTTTACTAATGAGGAAACTGAAACCCATACAGGTAGAGTGACTTGAGTGACACATAGCTGGCTAATTGTGTAGCTGGAATTAATGCTCAAATTTTGGGATTTGTACTCTAATTCCCTTTTCTCCATACCATATTTCTTCTTGGAAGAGAAAGTCAACCTCTTCAATTCTAAAAGATACTATAGGTACATATGAGGGGGAGGTGGAAGTCTTACAGTTAAAAATCAATGATGGCAGATAAAGTGGCTCATTTTTAGAGAGATCATAAATTCATTTGTGTAGTTTTATGCAATATTTTCTTTGCTTATTGTTCCTTGAGTGGATAGCTAAAGCTGTCATAGAGATCTATAAAATAAAAATAAAAATAAAAACAATAGAAATCCCACTTTTTAAAATTTCTATTGATAAGCTAAAATGCCTATGAATTGTATTGATACCATATTTTTTAAAAATTAAATGAACCTATTATCTTATGAACATATTAAACCAAGTAATTAAAGATGTAACATCCTATTCTCTCATAATAATTATACAACAAATGTCTAATATTGTAAGAGGCAGTGAAGGATAGTGGACAGCTTAAGAAAGGGTTCAAAACCCATCTCTGATACTTGAATAGCTACTTAGCTGAGGATGAATCACCTAACATTTGAAAGTCTCAATTTATTCGTCTGTAAAACTTACAACATTATAAATGGACATGCCAGTTATTACTGTGGCATGCTATTTTTTCATTAGGGCCTCCATTTTGGTGTGGTCATTTATGTTCAGACCATGGTTTAATTCGTAATAAAATTTATTTGTATTTCAATATGATTTCCTTGGCATGGGTACTCTACCCGCTACCAAAGATTTTAACTTTTTGTAACTTCACAGAGCATTCAAAATTTGCCCAAACTTACTCTGAAGTCAAAGTAGTAAGAATCTTCTCCAGATTTTGTTTGTTGATTCTTGGACAACAGACAGACTGTAAACCATTTTCCAGGACTCTAGCTGGGAATATATCTTTGACTCATTTGCTGTTGTCTTCTATAACCAAATTCAAGTGAGGAAGTAGAAAGAAGGAATAACTTTATTTAAAATCATAGAATTGTAAATGTAGGTCTGAAAAGAACTTTCCAAGGCATCTAGTCTTATTTGAAAGGGCCCAGGTCACCACAACTATTGAATTTTTCTTCTTTTTCTAATACCTGCAACTCATTGTTGCATCAGCTCTTCCAATGAAAACAAAACTAGACACAACACAAATGTTTTATTTCTGCATGATTGCATCACAGGCAAATTGTAATATGCTTTATTAAATTAGCTATTTTTTTGCCTAACTTGCTGTAAGTTTCAAGGCTGCCTCTCCGTATGCAGGCCAGACATGCCTCTCCAGCCCACTAAAGCTGCTTACTATTATCTTTCATTTAATTGTCTGTGCAGGACTGGAAGAAGGAAGAAATAGATGCAGCCTATGATTTATTCTGGGGGCGATCCCTGAAAATGCAAGAGCCTGGAGATGTCAGACATAGAAGCTTTGTACATGAATGACTACCTTCTAGGCTGTGAGCACCTTTAGTACCCCAAATACCTTGCAATAGACAATGTTATTTCTAATTCTCCACTTTTGCCATGATGACAGTTCTTTTTGTTTGTATGTTTTTACTAAAATATCAAGGTTATCTGAATTACTACTAACCTAGCCTAGGATCTGCCCATAAGCTACCAGTCACTTTGATTACATTGAAATTTTTTGATTATATGTCACAGAAGTTTTTGAGATGGTAGAGACCTACTGTAAAGTTAAAAAACTTAAAATATAGTATTTTTTTGCAGTATACAATATTTTACTTAACAAAATACTATTACATCTACAACCTCATTTATTTCATCAAAATATTTGAGATAGGCCAAGAATAATCATTTCCATCTCCGAAAGAAGACCTTTAAAACTCAGAGATGAAGTGACTTGGTTAAAATCATGGAGTTAGTTATGAATGGACTTTACCTGACTTTACCAAATGTAAACAAACAAAAAGCCCTCTATGACTCCCTATTACCACAAGAATCAGATATAAAATCTTCTATAAATCCTTTCACAATTTTATCCCTTCCTAACTTTCTAGACTTCTTACATATTGTTCTACCCTGAACACAATCTATGAAACAGCTACGCTTGACAGTTTGCTGTTCTGCACTCATAACACTCCTGACTTAGTACATTTACCCTGGCTGTTCCCTATGTCTGGAATACTTTTCCTCCTTATCTTCACCTCCTAGTTTCCTTAGCTCCTTAACAAATCAACTCAGATCTAATCTTCTGCTGAATCCTTTTTTAGTTCCTCCAGCAGCTAATCCTTTCCTTCTGAGATTAATTTCCATTTACACTCTATATATTTCATTTACATTTAGTAATCTCCTTGAGGGTAAGGACTTCTTTTTCTTTCTTTGTATCCTCAGGACTTAGCACAGCATCTGGCAAAATAAGATCACAATAATTTTTTATTAATTGACTTACTTGAATGCTATGGTATCATATCAGTCAACAAGTCATGTTATGTTTTATTTTGAAAATATTCAAAGACCTCCTGGTTCCTTTCTTTCAATCTAAAACAGGTCTAACTCTTTCTCAAACTTCCCTTTCTAGTATTGTGTCTATTTGGGTTCCTCCATCTAAGAAAATTTAGATTTCACTAAAACATTAAGTAATGCCAAATCTAGTCTAAGTTGAGTTCATTTATAGTATAAAATGAAAATTAGAATAATGCAGATTCTTTGGTTTATATTTAATGAAATTTATTTTTTCCAAGGAATTATAAAGATCAATGGGGTGATGCAAGCAAGAAGAAGTGAATGGTGATACTAGAATTTAAGTGGGAACAAAGGGATTGCTCAAGGACTATGGTCCCTATAAAATATGATTATTTTAACTAGATGATGACATTTAGAAAATTTTCTCATTTTTGAGATGCTATGAAAGGCCTTAAAAATTATAATTTTGTCTGAAAGTTTGATTTAGCTATTCTTGTATGATACATGATGACAAATGGCATTATTTTTAAACAGTGTTAGGATTAGGGCACTCGAACAAAGCATGCAGATCCCATACAAATACATTAATTGTTAAGTAATCATATAGAAATTCAGAAACTAGTGAAAGCCAGCACAATAATTGAAAACAAATATATTTAATAAATATAATTTAAAAGCAAAAGAAAGAAGAAATATTTTAACCAATAATGAAATACCCTCTATAAATGAAAAAGACAAGGCCTGTCAAATTTGCATCTCTGAAATGAAGCCTCTTTCAGATCTGTTTTCTTTGTAGGACTATCCAAGTCCCCCAGAATCAGAAATATAATATTAACCTATTAGCACCAGTCCTGTTACTGCAGGAAAGGAGGAAATCAAAAGGCATTTTAATTGGGAGGAGTCACAGGGTTCACCAGAAAGCTTTGGAAATTACTACCAAATGAATTCAAACAGATTCTTCTAAGACAACAGCTGAGCCAATGGAAAAAAATAAAAAAACAGTGTCCCTAATTGCATTGCCTTGGAATTGCAGTAGCAGCACAGCTCAACCAGAGAAGGTACTGGTAATTAACCCTGTCACCAACTGGTAGATCGAGGTGTTAAGGTAATGACTTTCCCACAGGTTAAATATAAATATATCATTAAGGAACAGATTTGGTAATTAGCAGATTAATATGGTACTGGCAGGGCCTGGTTCCAAAGATAAAGGGAAGTTCAAATGTTAAACCTCCATAATTATGTTTGTTCATAACACTCTAATTGCATTTTCTCCCTCATTTTAGCCCATCACTCTGAATAGTCTGTCTCTGATTACATTTTCATATTACCTAAATGGAGACAGGATAGGGCAAATTCAACTCACTTTCATATTAGCTATGTTGATAAATTGAAGGGATTGTATTTTTTTTAAAGATTCATATTTTGAATCTATTTTCTGCTACCACTGAGTATTTATAATTTTACAGAAATGTTCCAATCCCTTTACTGAGGTGAGCAAAGAGATTGATGAGCAAAGAGATTTTATTTTCTTTTTCTGGTATCATAAAATTCTGTTTATAAAGAAAATACAACAGAAAAAAAAACACTGAATTACAGAAAAATCAGCATCCAAAAGAGATACCCAAAATTACTAAAAAAAATTTAAAAAAATTATTGTGATGGAATAATTGCATATAGACTGTTTTTGTTTCTCTGTGTCCTTATGAAATTACGCATACCATTTGTCCCCTTTCACACTAACTATAGTTGCTGCATAGATTTCATAGAATATATCTGTGAGTCATCTCTCTAAAAGGGAATAGGCCACCATGAATGAAATGATTCAAAGAGTTCATACCCAAATTATTATATCATCTGATAGCAAAGTCAAGCAATCTGAAACAGTAGCAGCACTGCAGATTCTCAAATATGTCAGCTCAGGACAGGGAAACTGAGTGAGAGAGAAGGACAGCAACCCAGGAACAGCAACAACCTCTCCCGACACTTTCAGCCTGCTGATTAAATGTCTGTAAGTCACCTACTTGAAATTCTGGGATCCAAGGTGGTGGAGTGATCTGTAATTGCTATCCTCCTTCCCTTGTTGACCTTGAAAAACCCAGAGAATATTTCTTCAGGAAAAGTCCTGGAATAGTGGGACCACCCAAAAGAGCTACAGTGTCTTACCCCAAGAGGCTAGGAAAATCACAAAGAAGGGTCCCTCTTGCTGTGGCTAAAGGAATCTAGTGAAAGACTGGCATTGTCACCTCAACAAACTGGGAGGAGATCCTGAGCCCCAGCGGGGTGGAGCTCATAAGCAGCAACATCAGGACTCCAAGTGTGCCTCAGCACAGCCAGGGAAATCAGGAAGACACTACCACTGATGAGGTTCACCAACCACTGAGCCTACCTGTGCTCTAGCTCAGGAGAGGTGACCTCCTATGGCCAGACTACCTCTCCACAAGACTTCATGCAGGGACCTTCAGGGTAACTCTGGGAAAATTCAGAAAGAATTCACCTGGCTTCTGCTTTGGTGCACCAGCCAGCTCAACACTAGGTAAACCGCAGGATTTTAGCTTCTAGCTGAAAGAACCAGAGGCCACAATACACAAAACTTCAAGCTTCAAGCACAAGAATGGTTGGACAGAGCCCCCTGTGCCCCAGAAGTAGAGATCCACTTTAAACACCAGGAAAAAGGCAATCATCCTGAGCAGCAAGGAAACTAGAAAAGACCATAGAATCTTACTATGAGGACAAAGATAAAAACACAAATACAGAGGAGATCAGCATTGAGACTGTACTCCCATATGAAATTTCAGAAGGGAATATGAACTGATCTCAAGCCCAAAGAGCATTCTTAGAAGAGCTCAAGAAGGATTTTAAAAGCCAAATGAGAGAAGTAGAAGAAAAAAGTGACTAATGATTTTTAAAATATGAAAAGAGAATTCACATAAGAATTTAAAAGGAAAATTTGGCAATTGTAAAAGGAAGCATAAAAACTAACTGGGAAAATTGGACAAATGGAAAAGGAAGTGCAGGACATAATTGGAGAAAGTAACTCCTTAAAATGAATAATTGCACAAATGGAAAAGGAGGTGCAAAAATTAACCAAAGAAAACAAAAAATTCGAATGGGACAAGTAGAAGCTAATGACTCTATGAGACTTCAAGAATGAGTCAAACAGAATTGCAAGAATGAAAAAATAGAAGAAAATGTAAAATATCTCATTAGAAAAACAACCGACCAGGAAAATAGATCCAGGAGAGAAAATCAAAGAATTATTGGTCTACCAGAAAATCATGATGAAAAAAGAACCTTGGCAATATCTTCGAAAAAATCATCAAGGAAAACTGCCCAGAGTTCCTAGATGCATAGGCAAAATAGACATCAAAAGAATCCACTGTTCACCTCCTGAAAGAAATCTCAAACTGAAAAGACCAAAGAATATCACTGCAAATTCCAGAACTATCAAGTGAAGAAGAAAATACTTCAGGCAGCCAGAAAGAAATAATTCAAATATTGAGTAACTACAGTCAGGGTCACACAGGACCTTGCAGCTTCTACATTAACAGATCAGAAGGATTTGAATATGATATTCTTTAAGGCAAAGAACTGGTTCTACAATTAAGGATCAATTACCCAGCAAAACTGAGCATAATATTTCAGGCATGGAGATAGACATTCAATGAAATAAGGAAGTTCCAGAACTTCCTGATGAAAAGGCCAGAGCTCAATAGAAAACTCAGTCTCCAAACACAAATCTGAAGAGAAGCATAAAAATATAAACAGGGAAAAAATGATACTATATGAGTAAACTGTTTACATCCCTATAAGGGAAGTTGATACTTGTTAATCTTGAGAATTGTATGTATATTATGATATTTAAAAGGGATATACTTACATAGATGGAGAGGGCATAAATTAAATGATGTGATGATAAAAAATGTGATTTAAGGGTCTGAAAGGATTGTAACAAGAGATGTGAAAAGGAGGAGGCAGAAAAAGGGATATTGTGTCACAGGAAGACATACAAAAACATATTACAGAAGAGAGAAAGAGAGGACAGAAATGAGCACTGTGTGAGATTTACTCTCATCTGATTTGGTTTAAGTAGGGAACAACAAAATCAGTTAAGAATAGAAATCTAACTAGCTCTATAGGCAGTAGGAGGGGAAAAGGGAAAGACAAAAGAGGGGAAGGTAAAAGGGAGGGAAGATGTAATAAGGGAAAAGGGGAGAAAAGGGAAGGGAACTGAAAGAAGGCAGGGAAGACTGAAGGAGGCAGTGGTCAAAAAAAAGACTATTGTGGAGGGGAAGGGAGAAGAAAGAACATAAAGCATAAAGGTGGGACAATAGGATGGAGGGAAAGACACAGATAGTAATCATAACTGTGAATGTGAATGGGATGAACTCTCCCATAAAACTGAGATGGACAGCAGAATGGATTAAAAACCACAATGAAACAATATGTTGCTTAAAAGAAACCCATTTGAAAGAGAGTGGCACATACAGCGTAAAGGTGAAAGGTTGGAGCAGAACATATACTTCAGCTGATGTAAAAAAAAGAAAAAGCAGGGATAGCAATCCTAATCTCAGACAAAGAAAAGCAGAAAAAGATCTAATCAAAAAAGATAAGGAAGCAAACTACATCCTGCTAAAAGGCATCATAGACAAGGAAACAATATCATTACTTAACATATTTGCACCAATTAAGATACCATCCAAATTCTGTGAGAAGTTAAGGGTGTTACAGGAAAAATTAGACAGCAGAACTATACTAGTGGGGGAGCTCAAACTTTTCCTCTCTGAATTTGATGAATCTAATTACAAAATAAATAAGAAAGTAATTAAGGAGGTGAATAGAACTCTGGATAAGGTAGATATTATAGATCTCTGGAGAAAATTGAATGGGGATAGAAAGGAATATACCTTTTTCTCAGTGGTACATGGCACATACACAAAAATTGACCATGTACTAGGCCATAAAAACCTCACAATCCAGTACAGAAAGGCAGAAACAGTCAATCCATCCTTCTCAGATTATGATCTGAGAATACAACAAGAATTATATGTAATCAAAACGCATGGAAAGATAGACCAAAAATTAATTGGAAACTAAATAATCTAACATTAAAAAATGAGTGAGTTAAACACCAAATCAAAGAAACAATCAACAACTTCATTCAAGAGAAGGACAATAAAAGAGAAGGAGAAAAAACAACTTACCAAAACTTGTGGAATACTGCCAAATCAATTCATAGGGGAAGTTTTATATCATTAAATGTCTACATGAATAAAATAGAGAAAGCAGAGTTCAAGGAATTAGGCATGCAGTTGAAAAAGCTAGGAAAAGAACAAATTGAAAATCCCCAAGTAAGCACCAAATTGAAAATATTGAAAACTAAAGGAGAGATTAATAAAATTGAAATTAAGAAAACTATTGAACTAATAAAACTGAGTTGGTTTTATGAAAAAAAACTGATAAAATTGATAAACCTTTGATCAATTTGGTTAAAAAAATGAAAAAGAAGACCAAATTGCCAATATCAAAAATAAAAAGTGTGAACTCATCTCCAACAAGGAGGAAATCAAGACAATAATTAGAAATTACTTTGCCCAACTGTATGCTCATAAATTTGACAATCTAAGTGAGATAGATGAACACTTTAAAAAATATAAATTGCCCAGATTAACAGAAGAGAAAGTTGAATACTTACATAACTCCATCTCAGGAAAAGAAATTGAACAAACCATCAATGAACTACCTAGGAAGAAATCTCCAGAGCCAGATACATTTACAAGTGAAATATATCAAACATTTAAACAACAGTTAATTCCAATGCTATATAGACTATTTGGGAAAATTGGTGAAGAAGGAGTCCTACCAAATTCTTTTTATGATACAAACATCATTCTGATACTTAAATCAGGAAAAACCAAAATACAGAAAGAAATTATAGACTAATTTCTCTAATGAATATAGATGCAAAAATTTTAAATAAGGTATTAGCAAAAAGAATACAGCAACATATCATGAGAACAATATATTTTGATAGGATTTATACTAGGAATGCAGGACAGGTTCAATATTAGGAAAACTATCAGCATTATTGATCATATCAACGACAAAACTAGCAGAAATCATAGATTATCTCAATAGATGCAGAAAAAGCATTTGACAAAATACAACACCCATTCTTACTGAAAGCACTGGAGAGCATAGGAATAAATGGAGCCTTCCATAAAATAACAAACGGTATCTACCTAAAACCATCAGCAAGCATTATATGTAATGGGTATAAGCTAGATGCATTTCCAATAAGATTGGGGTGAAACAAAGATGTCCATTATCACCACTGTTATTCCGTATGGTACTAGCATTGTTAGCTTTAGCAATAAGAGAAGAAAACGAAATTGAAAGAATAAAAATAGACAAAGAAGAACTAAGTTATCACTCTTTGCAGAAGATAGGATGATATACTTAAAGAATCCCAGAGAATCAAATAAAAACTTACTTGAAATAATAAATGACTTAGGCAAAGTTGCAGGTTACAAAATATACCCAGATAAGTCATCTGCATTTCTATACACTACCAACAAAGCCCAACAGCAAGAGATGGAAAGAGAAAGTCCATTTGAAGCTCCAATAGACACTATAAAATAACTGAGAGTCTTCCTGCCCAAACAAACCCAGGGACCATATGAACACAATAATAAAACACTATTCACACAAATAAAGTCACATCTAAGTAAGTGGAAAAACCATCAGTTCCTCGTGGGTAGACTGAGCTAAAATGATAAAAATGACAATTCTACTTAATTTTCTTATTCAGTGCCATACCAATCAAACTGCCAGATAATTATTTTCTAGAGCTAGAAAAAACAATATCTAAATTCATCTGGAAGAACAAAATGTCCAGTATATCAAGGGAACTAATGAAAAGAAATGCTAGGGAAGGTGGCCTAGCCGCACCAGATCTCAAATTGTATTATAAAGTAGCAATCGTCAAAAACCATTTGGTACTGTCTAAGAAACAGAGAGGTAGACTAGTAGAATACGTTAGGTACACAAGGCACAGTAGTCAATGAATATATCAGTCTACTCTTTGATAACCCCAATGACCCCAGCTTCTTGGATAAGAACTATTTGACAAAAACTGCTGGGAAAATTGGATAACAGTGTGGCAGAAATTGGGCATAGATCAATGCCTGACACCATACACAAGAATAAAGTACAAATGGATACATGATCTAGCTATAAAGCCTGATACTATAAATGAATTAGGGGAGCAAAGAATAGGATATTTGTCAGATTTATGTAGAATGTAGAAATTTTTGACCAAACAAGAGATAGAGAAAATTATGAAATGCAAAATGGATAAATTTTATTACATTAAATTGAAAAGTTTTTGCACAAACAAACCTAATGCAACCAAGATTAGGAGGAAAGCAGAAAAATGGGAAATAATTTTTGCAACTTGTGTCTGTGATAAAGGTCTCATTTCTAAAATATATAGAGAACTGAGTCAAATGTACAAGAATATAAGTCATTCCTCAATTGATAAATGGTCAAAGGATATAAACAGGCAGGTTTCAGAGGAAAAAAATTAAAGCTCTCTATAGTCATGTGATAAAGTGCTCTAAATCAATATTGATTAGAGAGATGCAAATCAAGACAACTCTGAGGTACCACCTATCAGATCACACCTATAACACCTATCAGATTGGCTAACATGACAAAAAAGGAAGATGATAAATGTTGAAGAAGATGTGGTAGAGTTAGAACACTAATTCATTGTTGGTGGAGCTGTGAGCAGATCCAACCATTCTGGAGAGCAGTTTGGAACCATGCCCAAAGGGCTACAGAAATGTGAATACCCTTTTACCCAGCAATATCATTTCTAGTGCTACATCTCAAAGAGATCATAAAAGTGGGAAAGTGTCCCACATGTACAACAATATTTGTAGCAGCTCTCTTTGTGTTGACTAAGAACTGGAAATCAAGGGATGCCCATCAGCTGGGGAATGGCTGAACAAACTGTAGTACAAGAATGTAATGGAATACTATTGTACTATAAGAAATGATGAACAGGAAAACTTCAAACCTGGAAGGACTTATATGAACTGATGCTAAGTGAAAGGAGCAGAACCAGGAGAACATTGTACACAGTAACAACCAATATGTGTGAGGAATTTTTATGTTAGACTTAACCCTTCATAAAAATGGAAGGACCTAAAAAATTCCCAATGGACTCCTGAGGCAAAATATCATCCTCATCCAGAGAAAGAACTATGAAATTGGATCACAGAATGAAGCAGACTATTTTCTCCTGTGTTTTGTCTTGTCCTTTTCTGATGCTTTCTTCCATTCATTTTAATTCTTCCATGCAACATGACTAAGGTGAAAATATATTTAGTAAGAATATATGTGTAGAACTCACATAAGATTGCATGTCATCTCAGGGAAAGAGGGGGAGAAAATCTAAGATTTATGGAAGTGATTGTAGAAAACTGAAAACAAATAAATTAATTTTAAAAGAAAGAATGATTTCCAACATAAAGGTACAAATTACCTCAAACCCTCTAGATGTATGTATATCATTTGCATTAATAATGCATAAAACAATGCCAAAGTAATAATATTCATATTTATAGTTTAGGATTTCAAAAAGCTCTCATTTCATGTATATAACTACACTATCAACTAAACCAGTTAAATGAGTATAGCTACAATAGCATTAATATAATGCCAACTGCCATTTGCATATTACTTTATATTTACAAAGATTTTCTAATACATGATTGCATTTGATTCTTAAAACAACCTTAAGAGATAGAAATGGGGAGAGAAAGAAATGGGGAAGTATCATTTTCATGTAATTATAGATGAGAAAATTGAGACCCAGAGAGTTAAAGTGATTTTCCTAACATTGCCTATCTTGTTAGTTGCAAAGCCAGGGTATAGAACCCAAATTCATGTGTTCTTTCTGTTCCTATATACTATATTAGATACTGAATATATCAGTAGCATATTTATGTGTGGCCCTACATGAGTGAAGACCACTTCATTTTCCATATTAATGCATACAACTTTCCTCTCCTTTTATCTCTACTATCTATCCTCCTTTTATATTTCAAAAGCACACTGAAATAACATCCTTTTCCTTCTCATGTAGGAAAACTTAATTAACCATTTTCATGTTCAAGGTGAATTATTTAAATGAGTGGAGCTCAGTGGAAATAATTTTGTTGATGGCAATAATTTTGTGGAAAAGAGAAGCCACTTTTACCTACCTAAACCTTTCTGCCTTATACTAAGTTAATTTTGCAAAGCGTCCAGGGATGTGGGGAGTGGAGGGATGGGAATGAATTCAGCTGCCCTTCCACTAAACAGACCCTTCATCATTTTGCTAAGTGGAGTCCTTAGAATGCTCTGAAAACTTCTGATTTACAGCTAAGAATATTATACAAGTTGGAAGCCATAGGAGAGTGGGATCTGAGGCTGAGCCCAGAAAGGGAAAAACACTTAAAAGGACAGACAATTTTAGTCTAAATGTCTCTGATGTTTATTTTTCTGACTGTTTTGGGGGCTAACTCTGGGATGCAATTGATAGATTTTAACCATATACCTACAAGATGCCTCTGAGCAGCTCTGCAGCCCAGTAGATGTAGCAGAGAGCACCCGAGCACCCCAAAAAAGCTGAATAGATAAATCTAGGTAGTAGAAGAGAACTGGGTGAGCGTGTTTAACAGCATAGGCATTCAAAAGATCAGAAAGATGTGAGCAGCAAAAGACACAGGGAAAGCAAATTTTCAAATGATGCTATTATTATTTGATGCATGAATTTCTTCAGAAAGGGAGGTGCTCTGGTTGGTCATTTTATTCTATAATTGGCCTCACTTTACATATATCTTGATCATGTGTCTGTCATAGACAGATATACAGATGTATATACAAATGAATGTATAGATACACATACATGCATACACACATATATACATATACACACCACATATATGAAATATTTCTCCCTTACAAGAAATTACATACTCTTGTAAAGGTTGCCATATCCACAGTTGGGGGTGGGGTAGGGGAGGAATATAAATATAGAATATATAGATAGATACAGTTAGAGAGATCTCTTTTTTGTCAGTGTCTCTCTGTGTCTATCTTTCTGTCTCTCTCTGCCTCTGTTTCTCTCTGTCTTTCTGTGTGTCTCTGTCTGTCTGTCTGTCTGTCTGTCTCTCTCTCTCTCTCTCTCTTTCTCTCTCCCTCTCCCTCTCCTCTCCCTCTCTTTCCCTCTCCCTCTCCCTCTTCCTCTCCCTCATCTCTCTCTCTCTCTCTCTCTCTCTCTCTCTCTCTCTCTCTCTCTCTCTCTCTCTCTCTGTCTCTCCCAAAAGTCACCCTCTCCCATGGGTAAAAGATGGATAGATAGATATAGATATAACCATTCCCCTCCCTTTGGAACATGATATCCATTGGGACAGGAGAGACATACAGAGAGATAGAGACAGCCAAAGAGAGACAGAGAGATCTATCTGACTTTATACCTCAATATCTATAACTCTCTATATCATCTATATCTATATCCCTGTCCCACCCTCCAAATGAAGATACAGTAACCTTTGGGACAGTATTCCACTGTGTGAATAGAGGAAATCTTTCTTATTAATTTCTTCTTATTTTACAAAATTAAATATATTGTGGTTTGAACTAATGCCATTCTGGCTAAATCTGCTCCTCTGAAACTCCTACCCATTGTTATTAGCTCTCCTATAACTCTAATCTTTATCCAAACAACAAAATTGCAAATCTTTGGAAGATTAGCCTATTTTTATTCTAAAAATGGCTGAAAAGTTGTTCATACTAGAGATTCTATGAGATTTATCATACATTTTTGGAAGATGACTTGATTATCCTTATGGGTGAGAGTCATGGTAGAAAAATCAATTTCATTTATAACTTAAACTTTTACAAATTTCTTTTTGGAGCCTTAGTTAGTCAGACTCTTCACTGTCAGATGTAAATTGTTTCTTAGAGATATTTTGGCAGGGAAAAGTATAAAATGTCTCTTTTTTGCATATAGAATGTAACAGTCATGTTTAGCATCAATCAATGTGCAAAACAGATTTTGTATAATTTGGTGGGGGGGGGTAAAGTCACTTTGGTGAGATTGAGTAGTTATATACCTATTAAAATAAATGGATAATATCCATGAAGGATGTGTCTATTCTAGGAGACAAATTGTAAAGCCCTTCATTTTACACATCTATGATTCAGTCTTGCCCTTTTCCATAAGGTTTAACAAAGTTGAAGCAAATATTTTTCATTTTTGGATCAGTATGTTAGCATTAATACAGGAATTATTTTTCATCATCAGAAAAAAAATGGCTCCAGACTTTAGTAAAACAAGAGCTTTGAAGTATCTTATGTTTTTCTGGAGGGGAGAAGGTAAGGCAATTGGGATAAAGTGACTTGCCCAAGGTCACATAGTAAGTTTCAAATGTCTGAGGTCCAGTTTAAACTCAGGACCTCCTGACTCCAGGACTGGTGCTGTACTCACTGCACCATTTAGCTTCCCTAGGAACACTTTAAAAAAATTGTTATCTAAGCTCTGAAATTTATTTTTTTTATTGTGTTGTAATCTGAAATATGTTATCCATTATTGGAAAGAGCATATTTCCAGTAAGAAAAGAACAATGTTCTTGAACTTTCCAGTTTACCTCCCCTCGCATAACTTTTCCTAAAAAATTTTAGGGGAATATTGTTTTTTCATATTTTTCTTAGGAAAAAAAACAATGAAAAGTCACTTTGATGGAACAAAGTATGACTGAAAATTATACATGAATACTAATAATTCTGAGACATGATCAGCACTGGAAATCTACTAAGAATACCTTAAGAGATACTATCTGGGTTCCCATGGTGACTGATAAATATCTTAAAATGTATTACTTGGGATTTCCAATGTAACCTAAAGTATGTATGCCATGCTAGAAAAATATCAGTCCTTGTCTTCAATTACTTTGAAGAAAATTTGAAATTACTCTAAATAGAAGTCCTATTATTTTTAAACATGCATAGCAAATAGAAAAGCACATATCAATATTATGCAGATGTAATTGTCTGAACATGATTCCAACAATTACCTCTACCAATAATGGTGAACAACTCTTTCTTAAATTAAAGACTAGGAGCACTGCCTGAGTTACTGAATAGCTTGCCAAAGTCATATAACCATCATGTGTCATAAATGAGATTTGAACTGAGGTTTTCCTAAATCCCAAGCCAGTACTTTGTGTGCTATACCATAATGTCCTCAAAAGAGCATAACATCATTGATCTAGATCTAGATTTCATGGGGTAGTACAACTACATCATTAGACAGATGAGGAAAGTGAGACCTACAGAGCACAAGTGATTTATTTAAGGTCACTCAGAATTAAGTATATGATTTCGGGAGCAGTGAGGGGTATTCTATTTTTCTTGCTGAAACTATAAATAATGTGTGTCTACTAAAACACTTCAAATCACTGAGGTTACTTACTCCAATGACATATATGCAGTCACTCATGTATATCTTATAGGACACATGTAAATTATTACATACCTCCACAATCCAAAAATCCACCAATGAGCTGAGATTCTATTTTCTCTTGGGATTAGAAGGATAGCTTTGAAAGAGAACATCTTGCCTTTATTTCTTATTCTTAACTGTATCATCAGACCATTTTTTTCTCTAATATTTTTCATCAATGATATCTTTTACTCTATTTTCTTCATAGAAATTCTTTGCTTTTCAATGTGTTACCACCAACCACTCTCATTTACCGTGGGACTCTCAATTACCCTTTGAGATTTTTCTCAATTTTAATTCTTCAGAGACAATAGCATTCCATAAAACGCAACACTACAACAGAGCTGATAAGTTTGTGTTTCAGTGAAAAAGTTATAATAATTTGCAATTTCCCAAAGGTACTCCATTACTTGTTGAATTCTGGGTCTATTGGAAGGATCTGTCCAAGAAGGTATGTGTGTGTATGTGTGTGTGTATTTTATATGTGAGTATATGAGAGTTGTACATATATATATTGCATATGTGCATGTATATTTGTGTACATATATGAACATATACATAAAAATGAACATATTAATAGGATAGAAATATTCATATACATGAATAGATGAGACAGAAAGAGCAAGTTGGAGAGAAACAGAGGCAGAGACAGAGAGATTCAACTACATATCATAGGTCTGTCCAACTGAGGTTCAGCATTCACTTATTTGTTTCCCCCCCCACCAGGGATCATTAGGCTAAACTCCTTTGCAAGGTTCGGAATATAATTTTGGAGGCTCCATACATTTTTGGGCCTGGATGTGATCAGAATAAGATTAAAGTGAAATGCAATGTTTCAAAGGAAGGACCTTATAATTTAGGGGTAATCCACAGTCCTTTTGGATCCCATAATGGATTTCCTTCATGAAAGTGACAAATAGCTTTAGTAAATTAACTTTAAGAAAAATAGAGTTTTCCATAAATGTTTATATATGGTCAGTGATAACTCTTTGGAGAAGAACCTTTAAAGATAAATTTTGCTCTGCCAAATTAAAAGCTCCTTTAATAAAAAAACATAAATACAGTGAGATTTCATATTCTCTACATACTTCAATCAAATCTTGTTTTGGAAAAGATGTCATTTACTGTGAAATATTATGTATTAAAGCCTGTTTCCTTCTATAACACTCATCAAAAAGTCCTTTCTTTATTATGATAAAATTATATGGATGGAGAATAGCCATGATAGTTGTTAGATATTACATCTATTAGTTTTTTTCTTTCTTTCTTTTTTTTAGAACTGATGAAGTTTAAAATTTTCCTTATGGCATTGGAATCTTCCCATATTTCAGATACTTTGAGAATCAATCCCTCAATATATTCAAAGTTATATTACCTCCAGTCCAGGCTTCTTCTGTGTACACTAGATGTAGTCCAGCTGCTTTTCCCATCTTTGCTTTTTATAGCAATATTTCTATTTTGCTCTAAGAACATCTGAGCCTAAGATGAAAAATCCAAATGTGGTGGCTTCACTAGCCTTTATGGTGAAAAGAATTTGTTAAGAAAAAAAATTCTTTACAAATACTGTCCATCCTTCATCTTTTATTTTCCTCATCTCATTCTCATTCTTCAATGCCCTGGAGATGACTTTGCTCAGCTGGATCTCTTGCCAAGCGTTTACTCAAACAGTCTCTTATTCTCCCTGCTTCTTACTATTTTATAAGATGAAACTACTAATAATCTTCCTCCATTTTCCTCTGTAAGATTTTACAAATAAATTTCTATTCTAAACCAGTATTGTTCTTACATTCTGTAGCTTTCTGCTTATAAAGGACATCCAGTGGAGTTAAAAGACTGGCTTTTAAAAGTCTTTTTGGTCCCTATTATGACAATTGATATACAATGATTCAGTATTGTATGAAAGTTTAGTATGATTGAATTCTGTGCTTGTAGTGGCCCAAAGTTGGAAATATGACATTAACCTTTTATTGTCAATGATTGTCCTTAAAAAAACATTAAAAAACAATTTAGCTTTGGAAAGGCAGATAGAGGGAGCATATGTGGCCAGAAAATTCATGTGGAAGGGCTCTTTGTGTAGGAAGAGTAGTTGAATGGCCAGAGTCAAAGAGTAACCATCAATGGTTTGATATGCACTTGGTGAGAGGTCTCCAGTGGAGTGCCTCAATCAATCACTTCCCAAGCATTTATTAAGTACCTATGTTCCAGGAACTAAGTGAAAAGGATGTAAAGAAATACATAAAACAATCTCTGCATTCAAGGCATCCTTAGTCTTATGGTACAGAAAACATGCAAGCAACTATGTAAATATAAGAGACAGGATAAAATGAAGTAGTTAGTCATAGAGTGAATAGGAAGACTGAGAAAGACTCCTTGCAGAAGGTGGGGAACTCTACAGCTGTTTCTGTGGTGGCTAAGAATTAGAAATTGAGGGGATGACCATCAAATGGGCAATGGCCGAACAAGTTGTGTTGTGTGATTGTAATAGAATATTATTGTGCTATAAGAAATGACAAGCAGGTTGATTTTGGAAAAAAACTGGAAAAACTTACAGGAACTGATACAAAGTGAAATGAGGAGAACCAGGTGAATATCGTACATAGTAATAGCAATATTGTACAATGAACAACTGTGAATGACTTAGCTATTCACAACAATACAATGATTCAAGACATTCCCAAAGAGCTCAGTATGAAAAATATTGCCTCAGAGAAAGAACTTCTGTTTTCTTAAAAACACAAACCAAAGTATCCTATTTTTCAGTCTTTCTTCCTCCCTCCCTCCTTCCCTCCCTTCTTTCCTTCTTTCTTTCTCTTTCTCTCTCTTTCTTTATTTCTTTGTCATTCCTTTCTTTCTTTCCTTCTTCAAGTTTTCTTTCACAAAATAACTAATATGACACTGAAGTCCTAATAATACCCAAACTTTTTATCCTGAGAGAATTTTATTCTTTTCTTCAGAAAACAAGGATATTTTTAGACATTTACATAGGTGACATTTATTTAGCTCTTTGTAATGTTTCAAAAGCACTTTATAAGATCTCAGATACACACACACACACACACACACACACACACACACACACACATACACTTGTACTTGTGGGTCCCTTGAGAACTACTACTTAAGGGATATTTGGGATTGACTTCCATTCAAAAACATAGCTTGCTAGCCCTCATCAATGTGCTTCTTATGTATTTAAATGGGATGAGGGTAGGGGGAGAGGTAATAACAAAAAATCTACAGAAACATGCAAAAATGCACATATTCGTAGAAAACAAAAACAGAGGTACTTTCTCCCACAGTGGAATAGGACTGTGTTTCTGTGCTGGATATATGCTTATGTCTAGGTAACAGGTATAGAGGGAGTCCATAATTAGGGAACACATGCAGTCATGTAACTTGAGTAACCAGGGCAGTATATAGGTCTAAAATATAATCCCACTGGATCCTTTTTCCGGCTCCCCTCCTAGCTGGGGTCCTCAGCTGATCATTCTCTCTGCCAAGCTGCTCTCTACCAGAATATCCCTTGAGACACTCTCTGCTACTCTCTATAGACATAAAGGTTCTCTGCTTCTCTTTGCTGCCATCTACCAGTCTCTCAGCTCATTTAGTTCATGGCTTCAGAGTCTAAATTCTTTGTGATTTCAGAACCTCATCTGGCATCTACCTCAATAAAGCCTTTAGGCATTTAAGGCTGTTTAATAATCTGAATTTCTCTGCAGACACTCAAATTCCCTTATCTCCTTTTTGATTTCTGCACAGAAAGTTTCTTTTAACTTCTACCATATCTCTATTTGCCAGAAAATTATAACAGGAATTTCAATTAACCAAAATAAAATAAAACCAACCCTGGAAAGGAACTAGGAGCACCAATGTATGGAAAGAGAATACTTTTCACCACTGGCATGCCCCTA
The DNA here is from genome assembly GCA_028658325.1 of Potorous gilbertii. Classification (NCBI taxonomy): domain Eukaryota; kingdom Metazoa; phylum Chordata; class Mammalia; order Diprotodontia; family Potoroidae; genus Potorous; species Potorous gilbertii. The sequence goes on from CM053770.1 coordinate 213,776,349, forward strand.
GCTCATACCAATCAACTTGGGATTAAACTAGTTTCTCTCAGCTTCAGCACATACTATTTATGAGAGATCACTACTGGGTCCTAGGATTTTAATCTCCTTCCACTTCAATGCCTGGGTATCTGGTGTTACTACTAGACATATGGATACTTATGGAGATCAACCTCACACTTCATGTAGGAGCCATCAGCTTCATGGATATCACAAGATTTGATAAGTAGGAAAGATAGCTCAGAGGGAGCTGGTGGCCGCCTCTCATTTTTGCCAGTGATATTAATCTGACCATCACGGAACACATAGATTGTGTGGTCGTTGTTGTTATTGTGGTAGTGGCTGTTGTTTTCCCAGATAAGAACAAGATGTATTAGCGCATATCTCCATCTTGAAGTTTAGGCCTACTTAGCATAACTTTTCTTTCATGTCAGGCACAGTTTCCCTCCCATCAGTACTGTTGAAACCATGACCTCTTGGTCAAGATATTTAAGTATTAGTCTGTCTTATTATGGTCTTCCAGGCATAGACAAGAGATTGCATGGGGAAAGATATAGCCTTCATGGATAGGAACATAAGGGTTCTATATATTCAACAGAATCCATCACAAAATCAGTGAGGCAATCTGAAACATACAAGGACCACATAGCCTGGATGGCAGCATAAAGGACTGAGGTATTGAAGGTTCAAGCTTTGCACATTTGGAGCTATTATTAATAATGACAGACAGAGTATAGACCTGGGGTAAATTGTAGAGGATTTTGACACAGGGAGCTTAAATCATCAAGACAAAATGGACAGGAAGCACGACCTGGAGGCAGGAGGAAATGGAATAGAATAGTACATAAAGAACTGACCTGAGTCAAGTCCAAGCCTCAAAATATGTTCTATGTGTATGTATCTTGAGAAACTCCTCATCAAGGTATATTCTGACATGTGATTTGTAAACATCAGAGTCATGGGAAGGAAAATCAAAGGAGCCAGACCAAAAGTGTTCTGCTTCTTACCCTTAGTTAAACAAGACGTGATGCTAAGTAGATATAACTATAATAAGGAGCAAAGGGCTTGTAAAGGATCAAGTAAAGAGATTGAAAACTAATAAAAGTTTGAGTTGATTGCGTATGGTTGCTGCAAGGAACACTCTAAGCTTAACCTCAAATCCATCGACACTGAGATGTTCTTGTAGTGCATAAAGAGCTGGCATCAGAGTTAGGTTGACCTGAATTTAAGCTCCAATTCTGGTACATACTGGCTATATGAACTAAAACAAGTCACTTAAATTGCAAAATTATAAATTGCATGGTGACTGCATTAGTAGAATGAGATTCCTCACTAGAGAGTCCTACACTGACAAAAATCACAGGTTTAGACCATGTGCTAAAGCCCATGTCATTTATATGTCACTTGTGCAATAAAAAGGAGGGGACGGAGTGGATAGTGGCTTTCAATCCCCCTATAGGGAGCTTTAGTTGAAAAAAAAACAGAAAGAAACATCGATTTATTCCCCATTTTCTTTGTTTTTGAGTAGTGTTGTTTAATTTATTATGTTTCTATCCCTAGTTCATAGTATGGTGTCTGGCACATAGTAGGTTCTTAATATATGCATGTTGACTAATTGATGAATTGATGGTGATGAGTTGGAGCTAGTTAACAGACGAAACTGAGGTGAAATTGATATAGGAAAAGACTCTTGAAGAAAGAAAAGCAGAGGAGAAAGAAGCAAGTGGGCTTTTAGGCACACTACAAATATTGTGGATGGCTAGAAGTTTTGCCTGTCTATAAACATGGTCAAATCAAATAGCTGTTGGCTATGTTTCTTCAGTCATAAAATGGATGATTGTGGATCAATCAATGGGTTTATGCTATGGTGGATCTGATTTCATCAAGATGGTTGAAAACCTGGGATTCTGTTGACTCGTCTTGCAATCAACTGTTATTCTAAACTTTAAATAATAAGAGATTAATTGGGTGACTTAAGAAGAGAGAAAGAGTATACTCAGGCACTTAGTCTTTAATAATGCAGAAATGTATCTTCTATTTGAGAAATATAATGTTATTGTAGGTTTTTATCTAATATAAATCATTTTACAAGGTAAATGTTTACACTCTCATAGTAATTTGATTTTTATAAGGGAATTTCTTTTAAAATGCGGGAAAAGTTGGGTAGATTATTTGCTAAATAAACATAAAGCTTTAGAAACTAAAGCATTAAGAATTTTTATCTTAGAATGTTTTAGTGCCCTCTAGTGTGTGACAATTAGTTTTTTCTTTTTTTTCTTTCTTTTTTTTTGGTTGTTGTTCATTTTCTCCATTATGTAATGGCTTTAAAAACATAAGTTGTCAAAAATGGCAACTTTGGTCTGGAATGAACTTGGTTGAGAAAAAAATTCAGCAAGAAACAAGAACCAGATGGCAACATCACCCAAATATGAAACCCAACTAAATCCAGCCCATTTTCAACATGAGCTCAACTTGAATGAGTCTGCCTCCCCCACATCATTCTGTGTGCCAGTTAGTTCTTTTCCATATATAACATACACCATTAGCTCTTAGAGGCTAGGACAAGTTGTTCTAAGTCTGCTACTCACTTTAAGCTTATGAATTCCATTCTGTCTCCTTGGTCCAAATGTGAATTCATGTTTCACATGAAAACATGTATATATTCTGTGAAGTTCATAAGTTAGGACAATTCCAGAACATATGATTTGTGAAAACCACCAACAAGGCAGGTCAAATCAGAGAACCCAGACCTAAAGTTTGTTGGTGCTTCACTTAGCTAGATTGTTTCTAAGACAAGACTTGGTATGTTAAGGAGACACAGTTATAGAAAGAAACACAGCGCCAGTGAAAAATCCAGAGAATGGATGGATAGCAATCAATGTTTGAGTTCATTTTAGATGGTAATTGCAAGGGAGAGTCTCTAAGCTGAACATCCAGATTCGGTGATATTTCCATCCATTGCATTAATAATATAACTATTTTGTATTCACTGACTGCCTATTCTGACAAGCACTTTTTCCCCCAAATGAAGACACTATGGTATCCAGCTGTTTGCCTTATTTCAGCGTTCTTTGGCCAAAATATCACTTTCAAAATATAATGCATACACGTATATACTGCAGCCAAGTTTGGGTTGTGAGATAATATGAAAACTCTGTGAATGCCTTTCAAAAAAACGTCTTGCATCACTATTTTCATTCTTGCCTTTCGATGTTCCTGAAAGAAGGTCAATAACAATTTTGAGCTGTTCCAAATTCCATTGTAGTTTTATCATGCTTTGAAAAGTCCACTAGAGATCAGGAAGTATTGCTGAATACTGAGGAGGGACTTCCCAAATGCCAGGAAATAAAAGTGTATCTGGCCCTTGTAACAATTTTATTTATGAAATTCAGTGCGAATGAAGGATGATCTGTGTAATAACCACAAAAGATACTTTTGTCGCTCTGTCTTGGCATGCTTGCTATATGAAGGTTTAGGTTGAAGTCATAAAGTTTAAGGAATAGAAATATTGGAGAAAGACCAACCATTTGGGTCTAAACTTGGAATTTATAGATTCAATTTATATTGGGGAATTAATTTTTTTAGACACCACTACCAATTTCAGAAGCATTTCTTGGACCACAAAATAATTTTAAAGTGAAATATTTCAATTCTTGCTCCCAAAAAACTAGACTTTGATTTTATGGAATTTACATTACAGAAGGCTTTTAGCCTTGTTTTACAGATTGGTTCATTTTAGACATCTGCCTCACATTCAAAGGAACTCTGAGGTCACCTTTCCTAGTTTCTAACAGGACCATCTGTTTGTAGTGAAGCCTGTCACAAATTCTTTAAGCTCCATATTATAAATCTTTTGGACTGAGTTTCAGCATATCTATATAAAACAATTTAGTGGATCACTGTCCACAGCTGATGAGTTGTACTATTTCCCCAAAGATCTCTTTAAAGGTGGTGCCACTGTCTTGTGAGTGCTCTAAGAATTTTTATTTTTCTCAGCAGGTTGGAGAGATAAGACATTGTCGCAGCCATGACAGGGTTGAGTTCAATGGTGCTTTGTCCAAGACAATGATAAACTAGAGAGTATAAATCCTCACTACTGCAACCATTCTTGTGCCTACCAGTTGGACCATTGATGGCCCATGTTGGTGTACATGAAACCCTATAACTATAATTATAACCCTCTCCTTGTCTCATCTTCTTTTCCAATTCTTTCACCCTACAACCCCAAAGCTAAATGACTGTACTACTCAATTTTGAGGCCTAACAGAATCTTCAACTGTTATATCTTCTGTTGGCTTCCCACCACCCCTAAATGCTCCATAGGATATGTGGAGTGTTCAGGGAGTTCTCATACTAGTGGCATGATGTTTCTCCAAGTCTTTTTCAAGGCTAGTCATCCACTTTTAGTGTTCACTTGTCACCCAACTCTCACCTGTGGTGCCAAAAACTTGTAAGGTGTGCAGTAGTTATCAGTAAAACCATCTCAGCAGACAGGCTAAACCATGATCAGCATAACCACTGGTCCTCCCCTTTGGGGAGTTAAGGGGATGTCTACCTCCAACATATAAAGTCTTTCACCAGCAGAATGAGAACAGTCACGAAGGCTGCTGAAGCAGGTGCTATGAAGCACTTAGAACTTGGCAGATATTGAAGACACTAAGGCCATCCACTGCATTGTGAGTCATCACAGCTCTTAACACTTGTCTTGCCATTGGATTTTGAGTTTGAGATGATGATTTGTACAACTCTGCTTCACTTAAATCTATGTCATTCCATGATGCCACTGGTCCCCTTCAAAAGTAAAAGGTAAATAACAACAAACATCACCTTCCACACACGCACACACATTAAAAATATATAGAAAAAGTTAGTATATCACTTTCATTGAGTGTTGTTTTTGTTACCATTATTTTTCCAGTAGGCAAGATGTATTAAACTATCTATACTGTAGTTCACTTGTAGTTTTTGACACAACAGTCCATCTCTCATCTCTATATCATTGTATTCACTAAACTTCACGATGGAATGTTTTTGCCCCTGCTTCTTGACATTCCTTAAGATTCAGGTGAAATGCCATTTTCTGTAGGATGCCTCACCCAGTCCCTAAATCTCCTCCTCTATGGTTACCTCTCATCTATTTATATGCACGTATATTTATATTTATAATATGTGTATTTGTGTATGTTTTCTATCCCATTAGAATATGAGTTCCCTGGGTAAAGGACTGTTTTTACCTTTTTTTTTTTTTTTTTTAGTAACCCCAGTCCTTAACATAGAACCTGAATTGTATAAGAACTTAATAAATGCTCTTTGGTTGATTGATTGGACTAAGGCACCATAGCTGAAATATGATTGGTGGCAGGTATAGGCTATTGAGCATTTTTTTCCTCTTTATGAACTGATCTGAAAGTGGTTCATTCTTATGATCTTGAAACCATATGAGGCTTTACATATGTAAAGCACTCTGTAAATCTTAAAGCACTATATGAATGTTAGCTATTATTATTAATGGAGAGCATCTCATATCATAGAAGGTAGAGAGAAAAAGACAGAGAGACAGATGGTGACAAAGACAGATGGAGAGATAAAAATAGGGGAAAGGAGGGAGAAACAGATAGGGACAGGTGAGAGAAAGAGATAGATGGACAGAAAAAAGGAGAGAGAGAGAGAAAGAGAGAGAGAAAAAACACAGATATAATGAACAGTTCTCCAAAAACTAGTCAAAACATCAACTGTATTCAAAAATACACGCAATGTTCCTCACTCATTGTTCCCCAGCTCTGGAAAGAAAAGAGGGAAGTAGATTTGGAAAAGAGATCTTTTAACAAATCTGTTTTCTACATCTTTCAGTCCTGGATGTCTTAAACATTTAAGCAGTTAAGGCATATTAAAATGGTGCTATGTAGGGAGGAATTATATAAGAAGTATAAGACAAAGGACCATAATTTACTTTGGCTTACACAGACATTAGCATTCGTAATTCTTAATGTTGTATGCTTTGATATTACATCGCATGGGTCCAGCCCCACCCACATTACTGCCAACTACAACAACAACACTGTTTTCTTTTTATTGCTACCTAATGATCATCAAACACATAGGCAAATCACTCTTTAAACATTTCATTGTTGTAACTGGATTAAATTATTTGTGAAAGTTCTAAGATTTCCTCAGTTTAGGGAAACTAGAGGTGCAGGAATTCCTTCTACAAAGACAGATAATACATTTATATCTTAGGAGATCACATGTTGAAATGTTAAGAGGAGCAGAGAGACTTACCAGGGTCATGCAACTAGTATCTTCTAGAGTCCAAACTCAACACTCTATCCATTACATCATGCTATGTCTATCCAGGTGTTACAAAATCTTCAAAATGACCAAGCATGTCATAATTGTCCTCAAGGAGGACATTTATATCCAGCCAAATATTGAGTAACTCTGGATAAAGAAAAGGGCACACTGTATGGTGGGGGGTAGGGGTTGCTAATCTGAATCACTGATGAGCTGTCATTATTTTTCTGTTCAATTTTTCCTCTATAGAGCAGGCTTAAGTGTACCCAATAGAGTGCTCAAAAAACAGAGAAGATGACTGTTTTCAGTAGAATGTGCACATCTAAGTGGAGTTACTGAAATTAAGGTACTGCAGGCAAATTTGCCCAAGACAAATATATAAGACTCGTGCAAAGCCTGCCTCTTCAAAATCCAGTGCCAGGAGAAGGAGATCAAAGGATTTATTTTTTGAGATGTGGGAGGCCACAAAAAAATACAGTCAGCATATTACACAAGAATTAGATATACTTGTGTCTCTATCCAAAACAGAAAGGATTTCTGCCCACACTGCTCTGTTACCAAGAAAATACCAGGTCTCATTTGGAATCCTCAAAAGTAACAATTCTTCTGGCTTTCTCCAAACAATTATTCACAAAACATTAACTGTGTGGGAGCACAAAACTGTTGGTCATCCTTTTTTCTGCATCTAAAAATATATTTACTTTTTTTTTTTTTGCTGCTCATGCTTCTGCAGAACATTTCAGATGATTCAGGCAAACTTGCATCATCTGCTAAAATATGTGTGTGTATATATATATGCATAACATATATACATATAAACATATACATATATATTTCTGAGAATCTGTTCTAGAATAAAAGTCTTTTATATTATCTGAATTTGGCTGTGACTAATTTAAATATTAGAAAGAGGCTATTAAAAAGAAATTTAATAAATATGAATTCTAATAATGTTTATTTCTTTTTTATGAATATGTTTATATTCAATTTTCAATACTTACTAGCTAGGTAACCATAAGTAAGAATTAGGAAACTATCTGAATCTGTGAGTTTTAGGAGGCTTTCAATCAGCATGTTGGGCTGAAAAGCAGGTAGCCTTTTAAATCACAGGACTCGGGTTCCAATAATGACTGCCACAGTTACACTTGTGAGCAAGTCACTTACCCTCTTTAAGTATAAGTTTGCTCATCTATAAGATGAGGAGGCTAAACATGATGACCTCCAGGTCTTTTTCTCTATTTAAACCATTTATTATTAAAGAGAATCCCCACAACAATGAAATTGCAGTTCCTTAATATAACACAAATATACATAGGTAATGTTTGCTATATATATGCATCTATACACATATTCGTATGCATGTATGATAAATAGAAGTATAATTAAAAGGACATATATGACAAGAAAGTTTTTCATTTTCAGTGGTATATTTCATTTATGTAACTACCACAAAGAAAATTATAGTGTTTCAAATAAATTGTTTTGAAATTAGAGTTAGCAATATTTTAAATAAAAAGGCAAAAATCATTGACTTTGGTGGCTGAAGATCTATTCCAAATTTCACCTCTGGTGATAAAAATCAATGTGATTCACTGTCCTTTGTATTTGTGTCCTTAATGCTTTGCATAGTGCCTAGGACATACTCAATAGCTGCTACTTTTTTCCTATTCATTCATGCTCGAATCTTCCTTTACTGTATCTTGATCAAGTTGTCATTTTGGCATCACTTAAAGAACTCCATAGTTAAAAACAAACAAAGAAGAACCCATTTCATTTACTATTGTGTGTTCCTCAGTATTAATGCTTGCAAAGATTGAATGTTTTCGAAAGAGGACTAGCTCTGGAGTTACAGGCACTAGGTCCAAATCTCACCTCTCATATTATCCATGTGAATAGACAAATCATTTGATCTCACTATATGCTGGTTTCTTCGTACAGTAATAGATGGAGTTGGAATAGATGAGCTCTGAGGTCCCTTCCACCTTTAAAGCTCTGATCCTATATTCTAAAATCAATCAATCAATCAATCAGTCTGGCATGTTCATACCATAGTTCATTATCCACCACATATGAATCTACCCTTCTCTAAACTTTTCCATTCTTGTTGAAGACACCACAGTCATTCCAATCAGTCCATTTCACAATCTGAGAGTCGTTTTCAGTGTTTTACTTTCTCTTCTTTCCCACATTCAATCAGTTACCAAATCTTATAGTGATTCTGTCATTTCCAATAGTCCTGGTGAATATCAGACTACTGGCTCTGGAGGAGAGAGTGAGGCCAATGATCTTGCACAGCCCACCCTCACTCAAATCAAAGTCAACTACAAGTCATGTCATCATCTTAATGTCATGATCCTCTTCAAGAATGAAGGACAAACCCAACCTGTGAGTGAGTAGCTGCTCCTCAACTCCTCCTCTTGTCTCCTCTAGTATCCTCTCCTCTCCTCTCCATCCTTGCCTGGGTAATCTACCAAGGGGAAGGTATATTTTCATGGCCAAAAGCTGTCTTTTTTCCTTTGGGTTTACTGATTAGATTTCTTGCTCAAAGACCAAGCCTTAAGTCCAACTTACTCTGGAGCTCATAGACTAGACAAACAGGACCCCACCAACCCAGCATAGAGTGATGTAAATGCTAAATAATTAGTATTTCTCTTTTACTCAGGAACCCTGAGGTTCTTCCCCTCCCAGTTTGACTTTTTTAAAAAGGGCCACCCCTTAAGTAACTACTTAAAGAGGTCCATTCATTGAATGATTTTATCTCACTGGAAGTGAGAATCTGATAAGACCTTAGCTTAAAATGGCCAAGGTCCCACATTGCATCCTGGGCCATTTCCAGTTATCCTGATGAATATCAGGCCACTGGACCCAGATGGCTGTGGAAGAGGAAGTGAGGTTGGTGACCTTGCACATACCTCCCTCCCTCAAATTAAAGTCAAATACAAGTCATATCATCATCGTGATGTCATAGTCCTCTTCAAAAACAAAGGACAAATATAACAACAACAACCACATTTGTCTACTTACTATCTTTTACAAGGCCTCTACAACACTTCAGGCCATTGTCATTTCCCATCTAGACATTGTAGTGGCCATCCAGCTTCCAAACTATTCCCGTTATAATCCATCCTACACACAACTGTCAAAATAAGCATCCTAAAGCAGAGACTTAATCATGTAACTACTTTTCCTTTAAGAAAAAATGCTTCCTATTTCCTCTAAGGGAAAACATGAATTCCTCCACTTGGCATTTAAAGCTCTGTCCGTCTAAATCCAGTCTACATTTCCAAATTAATTTTAATTGGTACCCTCTTATAAACTCTATGTCCCATTCAAACTTTCCTACTTGCTGTATTCTAATCTCAACATTACACCCCACATTTTCTATTTATGTATGTAATACATCTATGTATTTATGAAATTATGCATTTAGTTTTTTCACCCATTAATCAATTTGTTTACTTATTCACACATTTATTTATTCTCTTATTCTTTTCCTTGTTTATATATTCATTCATTCATTCACATACCCAGAAACACGGCTCCTAACTTCAAGAAGTTCAAACTCTGTTGAAAGAAGACAGCACATAAAAATTAGTGGCAAAGTGAAAGAAGAAAGTCTGGATAGGCATAGTAAGCAAAGGTCAGAACACAACTTGGAGAGAAATGAAACACAACTGGCCTGGGCATTTTCCTTAAAATAGAAGACCTGGGGAGGAGTCATTCAATGAGGGCAAGATGCTACAGGGACAGAGAGTTCTCCCATTTTATGAATTCCAGGGCTGATCTGAGCTTTCCAGATGAGCTTTGTGAGAAATATTCAAAAAGTCCAGAATGTAGCCTGGAAAAGGAGATAAAGTCATAGAAAGAGAGATAATGTGATAGATTATATACTATGTAGGAGTATAATAATATTTCAGACTGCCCTGGAAGTCTATGATTTTCTATCCTAAGCTACAGTAAATGAACCACAGTGTCCTGAACAAGGAAAGTGATAGTCTAGCTGTATTCTGCTCTACTCAGACATCTGGAATACTATGTCTGATTATTCCTGCCACATTTAGGGAAGGATGCTGATGATCTGGAACCTATTCAGAGGAGGGCTACTGGGACAGTAGGAGGACCGGAGACCATGGCATGCAAGGGTATATTAAAGAAACAGGGATCTTCACCTCAAATGAGAAAACTAAGGGAAATGTGGAAGGATAGTTTTGTTTGGGTATTTACTAGAATATCAGGAAGTATCAGGTTTGAATTTCTATTAGTAATAGTAAAGGTAGTAGTAAATAGTAAAATAGTAAATAGTAAACAATAAAGGGAAGAACCAGGAACAATGAGTGAAAGTTAAAAGGAGGTGATTAGGTCTTTAGGTTCTGTGTACAATCTCTTCCAATGAGAGTTAATCACAAATATATCAGGCTTCTCCAGAAAGCTGTGGGCTGCCTCTCTTTCATCCCCAGTTATTGTAAAAGATGCCATAGATGGGGTGCTAGCTCAGATTGGGGTGATACTAGATGACCACTGAAATCCCTTCCAGATTCATTGTAAATTGAAGTTTATACCAGTCTTGAATACAATCATATAAATCTTTAAGAACAACAGACCATTTCAAGCATCACCTTGGGGATGGTTTATGTGCCTTCAGAATAGGCAGTATTTCTGGTAATCGTTTTGGAAGCTGCATAGTTTCCATAGAAGGTCCTTTATTCTGGAATTCTGTTCTCATTCAAAGGAGAATTCAAGTTGCAGTCATGGCCAAGTCATGTCAATGTGTTTGTGTCGTTGATGAGGGCTGTGTCCACAGGGCTGATTTGTGAACTGCTAGCACTGTGTAACCTCAGGCAATTTAAGTAATAGAAAAAGGTCTCCCTGTTTTATTTGCGGAGGGCATAGCTACTGGAGAACAGAGGAAAGTGGAAATGACATGCACTGAATTATTCACCACTTTGTGTCACAACCAAGTAAAACGGTGCCAAGTAATGACAGATCAAGGGGGAAAAAAGAAATTGCCTCAAAGTTCTGCCTGATTTTATCAGTAGCTCAAGCCAAAAATGATGATATTCTCCAGAATTGTAATACACTTCTTCTGGGCTTCTAGGAATATTCTTAGTCCAGTCTAAAGACTTCCTTAATGGTCCCATTGAGCCACATTATAACAAAACAACTTAAAAGGTTTTCTGTGTGCCTTTAATGAAAAGAGGATTGTAAAAGCCAAAAATGATTGAATTCTGCAAATAACTCAATTGTGATTTTCCTGTTTTTTCACTTATTTTTTCTTCCTACCCTTTGTTACTACAATGCCTACTCAACTCAACGTGAAATATATTCTTCATTTTCAAATGAGGAAACTGAGACTCCAGGCAAGTTGCTTAACCCTATTTATGATAATCCATCATCTGTAAAATGAGTTGGAGAAGGAAATGGCAAAGTACTCTAGTATCTTTGCCAGGAAAATCCAAATGGGGTCATGAAAAACAACAAAAAAGAAAGCTAAATGATTTGTCCAAGATTATGCAACAAATTAGTGGCAAAATCAAGATAAAACATATGTTTCAAGAAGCTTGGTTCAGTGTCCTTTCACTTACATACACAACACTAACTCTTACTTATATTTTTCAATATCCTTTTTCTTAACTAGGCAGTTGAACTAAACTTAAGACAATGATATAATCAATTGAACTTATAACTATGGATTACCCTTGTAAAAGGAGTCTTATCTATTATACCTTATATTTACCATTTATTAATTTTTAATTCCTGCAGTGTCCTATTCACTTTCTTTGTTCCTCCAACCCTGTTTGTGTTCATATTTCCTTTCTATAGTGTCATAGGCATGTTTTAACCTGTCTCCTGGTTGTGCTTTCTTTGTCTTGAAATATTTTACAAATCTTTCCATATATTTTTTATGTTCCTAGATTTTTTTGTTGTTCCTGCTGTTGTTTTAAATTGCATTGTAGCATTCCACATAACAATATACCACAGTTTAGAGGGTGGAGAAGATGGTGGCAAAAAAGCAGACTCACTTGAGCTCTCCCAAATTTGCCTCCAAACAACTTTAACATAATGCCTCAAAATGCATTCCAGAGCAGCAGAACACACAAAAGGATGGGGAGAAACAATTTTTAAGTCAAAGATAATTTAAAAGGATGGCAGGAAAGTTTTATCACTGTGGTGAGAGTGAAGCACAGCCCGGTAAAGGCAAAGCCCTACAAGCTAGCAGCAGGTCTTAGAAGCAACTGAAACAGCAGAATTAGCAGTAACTTAAAGAGCTCTCATCTTATATACAATAAGGGATTTTAATAAGTGCTATTAAGGAGAATACAGGGGTCCTTTTGTTAGGACTGGGTGAATGACTCAGTTGCATTGCCCACACACAGACCCTGGTAGAAATCTTGGACTGCAGTCCTTGCAGTCTCAGGATGAGGAGGAACACTATTACCCCAGAGCTTACTGCCACAAAGGAGTGGGGATCTAGTCACAGTTCTAGGGTGGGAAAGAGTGCTTATGATTGTTCATAGACCATAATACATGGCAGGAAAGTAGTAAACACACCTATCCCTATATCATACCATCTGGGAAGAGCTGAAAACTGAAGTTTGGTACAATGAATGGTACCCTCTACTTCATGAGCAGAGCCAAACCTTAATACAAAGTTAAAAGTCAAGAAATAGGCTGAAAAATGAGCAAACAACAATAAAACGCTTACCATGGAAAATTACTATGGCAACAGGGATAATCAAAACACAAACTCAGAAGAAGACAAGAAAGTCAAAACTGCTATATATGGAGCCTCAAAGGAAAATGTGACTTAGCCTCAGACCCAAAAATAATTTCTAGAAGAGTCCAAAATGGATATTAAAAATAAAATAAATGATGTAGAGGAAAAAATAGGAAAAGAAATGAGTTATGAAAGAAAATCATTTTTTTTAAAAAAGAGTCAATAACTTGATAAAAATAATATAGAAATACTAAAGAAAATAACACCTTAAAAAGCAGAATAGGCCAAATGGCAAAGAGACACAAAATCTAATGAAGAGAAAAACTCCTTAAGAAGAAGAATTGGCAAAATGAAAAAGGATATACAAAAATTAACTGACAAAAGAAATCCATAAAAAGTAGAACTGGCTACATAGAAAAAGATGTACAAAAACTCACTGGAAAAAATAATTCATTAAAAATTAGAATTGGGCAAATGGAAGCTAATGATGCCATGAGATATCAAGAAGCAATTAAACAAAATTAAAAAATGAAAACAAAATAGAAGAAAATGTGAAATATGTTATTAGAAAATAAAACAACCAACCTGGAATATAGATCAAGGAGAGGTGATATAAGAATTATTGGACAATTTTGATGGACCTAACTCTTCTCAGCAATAAAATGATGCAAGATACTTTCAAAAAACTAAATACTGCACACATCTAGAGAAAGAACTAATGGAGTCTAAATGTAGATTGAAGCACACTCTTTTCACTTTGGGGGTTTTTTCCACCTCTTTTTCTTTTGTTCTGATTCTTCTTTCACAGGGTGATTACTGTGGTAATATGTTTTACATTAGTGCACATGTATACCCAATGTCAGTTTACTTGACATTTTGGGGAAGTGGAAAGGGATAGAGGGAGGGAGAAAAATTTAGAACTCAAAAACTCTCAAAAAATGAAAGGCAAAAATTCTCTTTACATGCAATTTCAAAAATAACATCCTACTTTTTTTGAAAAAAAGAATTGTTAGACTGACTGAAAGTTATGATAAAACAAAGAGTCTAGGCATCCTCTTTTAAGAAATTATCAAGGAAAATTGCCCCGATATTTCAAAATCAGAGAGTGAAATAGAAATTGAAAATCCACCAGTCACCTCCTAAAAGAGATTACAAAATTAAAGCTCTGAGGAATATTATAGACAAATTCAAAAGCTCCTGGGTCAAGGAAAAAATATTGCAAGCAGCCAGAAAAATTCAAATATTGTAGAACCACCATCAAAATAACACAAGATTTAACAGTTTCCACCTTAAGAAACAGAGGGCTTGGAATAAGATATTCCAGTGAGCAAAGGATCTAGGAGTACAACCAAGAATCACAGAAAATCTGAGTATAATCCTTCAGGAGGAAAATGAATATTCAATAAAATAGGACTTGCAAGAATTCTTGATGAAAAGACCACAGCTGAATAGAAAATTTGACTTTCAAGTACAAGAGTTAAGAGAAGCATAAAAAAGGTAAACAGGAAAGAGAAGGCATAAGAGATTCAATAAGAGTAAACTGCATACATTCTTACATGAGAAAAATGATACTTGTAACTCCTAAGAAAATTCTATTGTTATTAATTCTATAGTTAGAAGGAGTATAGAGGATATGGGTGTGAGCTGAATATGACGGGTTGTTATCTAAAACACTAAAATTAAGGAGTGAGAAAGAAGAATTCACAGACTGAAGGGGAAAGGGGGAGGTAAATTGAGGTAAATTGTCTGGCATAAAAGAATGATAAAAGCTTTTACAGGTAAGGGAAAAATCAGCGTAATCAAGAAGGGAACACTAGAAACTTAGTCTCATAGGAATTAGCTCAAATAGGGAGTAACATACATATACTTGGGTATAGAAATCTATGTTACCCTATAGGATAGTAAGAGGGAAAGGGTGTATGGGAAGGGTGCAGTGATACAAGGGAGGACAGATTTGGGGAGGTGGTAGTCAGAAGCAAAACACTTTTGAAAATGGACAGGGTGAAGGAAGCAAGAGAATAAGAAAAACAGAGAAAATAGAATAGAAGGAAATATACAATAATCAGTTTCCCTGATAAAGGCTTCCTTTCTCAAATATATAGATAAATGAGTAAAATTTATAAGAATACAAGTTATTCCCCAATTGATAAATGTTTAAAAGATACAAACAGTTGTCATACAAAGAAATAAAAGCTATAGAGTCATATAAAAAACATGCTCTAAATCACTATTGACTTCAGAAGTGCAGATTACAAAGCTCTGAGGTATTGTCCCACCCCTATCAGATTTACTAACTCAGAAAAGGAAAATGACAAATTGTAATGGCAATTTAAAGTGGGAAAATCTTTCTTATTCATTAATAGGCCCATGTGACCTACCTGGGTCAAATGAATGACCGAATCCCCTGACTCTGAGTCATATGGAGCCTTTTGTTAGAGGCATTTTCTGAATGGTTGGAAAAGGAAGAGGCGGAACTAGAGCAAAGTTGAGAGGAAGTTAGTGAGAGAGCAGTCAGAAGTGAAGGATGCAGGCAAGCCTGCAGTTGACTGTGAGCATAAGAAAGTCATTTTGTTTAAGGGAGTCTGCTTCTGATTTGTTCAATGGAGCTAATTTGTGGAAAGGATAGCAGAGGGAAGGCTTGGGGATGGTTCTCTGTATTGTTGCTATGTATAGATTTTTGTTGCTAAGATGGATTTTGCTTTCTGGTGTCTGAATCAATGTTTTGGTTCTGTCTTCCATGTGGAAAGTCTGTTGTGTTTTGTGATTCAGAATTATGCCACAATATTCATGGCCGCCATAGGCACTGTGAATATCACGTTGGCCCTACAAAAATGTTGGAGATGATGTGGAAACATTGAGATGCTAATGCACTGTTGGTGGAGCTGTGAATGGATTCAATCATTCTGGAGAGCAATTGGGAAATATGCCCAAAGTTCTATAAAACTAAGCATACTATTTGATCCAGCAATAGCGGTACTAGGTCTGCATCCCAAAGAGACTTTAAAAATTGACACTATGTACAAAATTATTTATAGTAGCTCTTTATTTTTTTTTTGTAGTGGCAAAGAATTGGAAATTAGGGGATACCCATCAACTGGAGAATGGTGGAACAAGGTGTGGTATAAGGCTGTGATTACTATTATAATATAAGAAATGATGCGTAGGATGCTCTGAGAAAAACCTGGAAGGCCTTACAGGAGCTGATACAAAGTGAAATAAGCAGAATCAGGAAAAGATTGTATTCAGTACTAGCATTTTGTATGATGATCAACTGTGAATGATTTAGCTATTCTCAGTAATATCATGATTCAGGACAAATCTGAAGGATTTATGAAGAAAAATACATCCACCTCCAGAGAAAAACCGATGGAATCTGAAAGCAGGTCAAAGCATACTT
>CM053770.1:213793239-213809383 GCA_028658325.1 Potorous gilbertii
AAAAAAAAGAAACATGAAGTTTACTCTCATCACATTCGACTAAAGGAAGGAATAAAATGCACACTCATTTTGGTATGAAAACCTAGCTTACAATACAGGAAATTGGGGGAGAAGGAGATAAGCAGGGTGGGGGGGATGATGGAAGGGAGGGAAGTGGGAGGAGGGAGCACTCTTGGGGAGGGACAGGATCAAAAGAGAGAATAGAAACAATGGCGGGGCAGGATAGGAGGGAGGGAAATATAGTTAGTCTTACACAACACGACTATTATGGAAGTCATTTGCAAAACTACACAGATATGGCCTATATTGAATTGCCTGCCTTCCCAAAGGGAATGTGTGGAGGGAGGGATAGGGAGACGTTGGATCTCAAAGTTTTAAGAATAACTGTCGAGTATTGTTCTTGCTACTAGGAAGTGAAAAATACAGGTAGTGGGGAATAGAAAGTTATCTGACCCTACAGGACAAAAGAGAAGATGAGGACAAGAGAAGGGAGGGATGATAGAAGAGAGGGCAGATTGGTAATAGGGGAAATTAGAATGCTCAGTGTACTGGGGTGGGGGGAGGGGACAAATGGGGAGAAAATTTTGGAAACCAAATTTTTTGAAAATTAATGTAAACAGCTAAATAAATAAATTTATATTAAAAAAAAAGAAAAATAAAACAGTCCCTGCTCACAAAGTTACCAATCTAATGAGAAAAACAACATGCAAACACATGTGTTAAAACAAAAAAGAACCTGAAATATCTGAGAAGGAAGGAACCAAAGTTAATGACCAAAAAATCCTTCTTGTAGAATTTCTGACTTTAGCTGTTACTCTAAGGGAACCAGGGAAGATGAGTGATATCTATCGTGTGATTGACTTATTGAAAAGTTCTTGTTTGGTTTTCCCCTAATATCAAGCCAAAATTGGTGTCCTGGCAACTTACACCCATAACCCCCAATTCTGCCGTATGAGGCCCAAGAATAACGAATTGAATCTCTTGGTTAAATCACTGCCTGGTAAATAGTGAAATATAGCAATCATGTATCCCCTAACTCTCCTCTGGTTAAATATCCTCAGTTCCTTCAAATGGTTCTCATATACCTTGATCTCAATCTTTTTTAATGATAAGCTTCGTCCCTTGTTGCTCTCTGATTCTTCAATATATTTTCTTAAAAGTCATCTCCCGAAGTAGACAAGCAGTCAAAAAAAAACATTAAGAACCTACTATGTGCCAGGCAGTGAGTTATGTTCTGGAGATTTGAGAGAGAGACAGAGAGACAGAAAAGAAAGACAGACAGAGAGAGAGAGAGAGAGAGAGAGAGAGAGAGAGAGAGAGAGAGAGAAAGGTAGACAGCAGAGAGGGAGAGAGAGATCTGTCCTCAAAGAGTTCACAATCTAATGAAAGGTAAAGACAATACTGTAGATGTGATGCATATGAAAAGAATTGGCAGACCATAACTTCCTTATTCCTGGAAGCAATTTCTCTGAATTGCCTTGGAAAAATGGGCTTGATTGCTATCATTTCCATGATTCAAGTATAATTTTAAGTAATTTTTTTTATCACATGAAGACACCAAGAGATAACAATTGTCTACTAGTGTGTTCCAATGTAATCATTTCCATGCCAAGAAAAAGCAATGAAATCACCCTCCCCAAAAAAATGTTTGTTAGACACCCTTGAGGAATTCTAGTGAGAACATAGGCAAAGGGCTCAAATCAAGATTTTAGATTTTTTTTTAGTTTTCTGAATAAATTTTTATTTTTCCCAATTACATATCACATAATAACATTCATTTAAAACCTTCTCTTTCTCTCTCCCCTATCCCTAAGATGGTAAACAATTTTTTTATGTTATACATGTCCAATCCTTCACAACACATTTCCATATTAGTCATGTGAAAGAAAATGGAGACAAAAAAAACTCACACAAAAAAGTGAAAAATAGTATACTTTGATATGCATTTAGACTCCATCAGTTCTTTTCCTGGAGGCGGATAGCATTTTTCATCATGAGTTTTTGGGAATTGTCTTAGATCACTGTGTTATTGAGAATATCTAAGTCATTCACATTTGATCATCACACAATATTGTTGTTACTGCATTCAATGTTTTCCTGGTTTTTTTCATTTCATTCTGTATTGGTTCTGTAAGTCTTTCTAGATTTTTCTGAATTCATCCTGATGGTCATTTCTTGTAGAAAAAACAAAGTATTTAATTACAATCATATATCATAACTTGTTCAGTTGTTCCCTAATTAAGGGATATCCCCTCAATTTCCAATTCTTTACCACCACCAAAAGAGCCTCTATAAATATGTTTATATAGATTGTTTGCCCTTTTCAAAAAATCTTTTGGATACAAACCTAGTAGTGGTATTGCTGGATCAAAGGGAGCGCACAGTTTTATATCCCTTTGGACATAATTACAAATTGTTCTCCAGAATGGTTGAATCACTTCACAATTCCACCAAAAATGCATCAGTGTACCATTTAGAAAATATGTAATTGTGTAATACAGGTGACTAACCTGTTTACAATCCTTAACCCTACTATTATTTATATAACTTAAGAGAGTCAAACACAGAAAAATATCCATAAATACCAAGATATTAATAAAAATACCCCTGTGGTAACAAAAAAACTGAAAATTAAGTAATAATCTTTTGGGGGGACCAACTGACCAATTGTGGAATATATACAAGAGAATGTAGCCATACCATAAAATAAAGAATTTGTGGAATTTTGAAAAAATATTGGAAGACTTATTTGAACTTAATATATAAATATGTAATTTTGAAAACACTGAGAAATTGTTTTTCAGGATATGGCATAAAGATAATTGGGTGGGGAATATATATTTATTAAGAACATTCTATTTGCCAGATACTTTGCTAAGCATTTTACAGTTATTATCTGATCTGATCCTCACAAAATACTCTTGAAATGCATGCTGTTATTATACCTGTTTTACTGTCATGGAAACCAGAACAGACAGAAGTGGCTTGCCCAAGGTCACACAGCTAGTGTCTGAGACTGCATTTGAATTCAGGTTTTTTTGACTCCAGACCCAGCATTCTATGTAAGGTATCACCTAGCAGCCTAGGTGAAGGGTGATGATACTAATGATTATAGGGACTGAGCAAATAAGACCTAGTATTATTGCCAAAAAGGAGAAGAAAAAGCATTCAAGAAGGCTTTTGTAAATGATCCTCTATACCAGATGAGATCTTAGAAGTCATAATTGATGGAAGCAGGAGATACAATATCCATATTTCTTTATTGTTTTACTGATTCTTAAAGAAAAATAAAAGCTTTTGGCCAACAGAGAAAAGCATAGCCTTGAAAATTCTCTCGTCAGAAGATGCCTTCCATATATTTATTAAAATCTTAAGGCATCTCTTACTATATATAATTACAAAATTACTGAAAAATATCAATTCTTCCAACTATGATACCATAATTTGGGATGCAAAGCTTTATTGACTTAATCTTAAAGGACTTAATGGGGATATAAATTATCATATATATATATATATATACATATATGTCTGTGTAAACATATGTGTATGTATATATGTATGTAGGCACCATACATATGTATACATATTAATATATATATTTATATGTATGATTGGTTCATGTATACTATTCTTATTGTCCATACATATATGTACATATGCATATATCCATATGTGTACCATATATATACGTATGTGTGTGTCTCTGTGTATTTTGGACAAATCCATAGCTGGGTCTATATTCTAATAAAAGAAAGATGATGATTTGGATTGCTTTTAGGAAATCATAGAAAGCTTTCAATTGGTATTCAAAGTTACTCCCCAATAGAAAAAGAAATATTTCTTTTCAACATGAAAAATCTACTGGTGATGCTCTATAGGTGCAAATTATGGAATAACAGTTTTTATGGAAGATTTAAAAGGCAAAGGAGATATATGGAAGGTCTATTTTATTACACAATATTACCACTAATGACTTGTAAAGAAGAAGTAACATAGAATCTACCACTAGGGAGTTACTGCTTAGAAAAGGAAGTGGGCTGTTTATTTTGTGAGAATTTAGTGGGATTGCGGATGGATGGATTAAGGGCAGCCACAAAGTGGTTAAAAAAAAAAAGACGGAAATTTTAGTAAATTGTGTAAATGTTTTTCGGTAATTTATGGAAAGATATGGACAAAAATAACACAGAATTAGTCTTGGATCTTCTCTGCTGGAGGACATACCCATATCAATTATTAGAGAAAATTTGAAATATGTGTTAAAATGTGTTGGATAACTACTTAAGAATTTGAATAAAAGTATTACATTGAATTATGGTAGAAGATACTGGCTAGGGAAACCAAAAGCATAGGGTCCAGTTATAGGCATTAAGTAGCTTGGGACTTTTGCAAATCCCTTAGTCTCTGTATGGCTCTGCTTCCCCATTTTAAAATCACAAGTTTGGACTAGGTGACCTCTAAAGTCATTTTTTTGTTATAAATATTATCCTATAACCTTTTGTTATTATCATGTACATCATTCATTATTTTCCCTTTGTTTTGGAGTTTATATTCAAGTGAAGTATTCACCATGACAAAAAGTTTATGATTTTATTCAATTTAATATAACATGTTATAAAAATAATAGTGAAAGATTTCCTGAAACCTCATAAAATCATTAAGCTTTCAGCTAAATCCTTTCATAAACTAACCAGAGTAGAAAAAATTAGTGGCATTTGGTAGAAACTAAATTCCTCAGTGTTTGACACATTCAATGGCTTCTGGCAACATCCCCTAGATGATGTCAGCTTTTGGTATTGTACAGAACATTTAATACTCCCTTTGGAATAGATCACTTTCAAAGTCTAGTGCCCTTTGAAAGATCCTGTGTGCCTGAAGTCACCCTCAAAACAGTGACTGGAACCTTAGGAGGAAATTGTGCCTTTACCTCAGTGACAAATGGCATGATGATGTGAGATATAAGGTGAGAAAAATGAAAAATATACTTTTTAAAAGTCTAAGAAGAGGTTGTTAAAAAAAATGAGACATAATTTATTAAGGAAGAAAAGAAAGCATCTAGGTAACACTTTTACTAAGCTGGGAGAAAATTACAATAGAATACATTTTATAATGTGGTTGACTTTTATGTTTGGGATACACAAGAAGTCAAACAGTTCCCTTGAAACATAAATACACATAGTAAACACATTTTTATAATATATTAACTAACATTATGGTTTTTAGCCTTGTCCCTTGACAGCCATATAACAAGGACATTTTGCTATACATGAAATGAAGAAAATATATAAAATCTCATTTATATGCATCACTTAGATTACTTATAACTAAATTTCACATATAAATGGAGCCTAGCCCTAAAACCATCCAACTTAGACACAGAAACTAATAAGACTTGATTATTCTCTTCTCCTTGAAGCTGTCTTCTCTCCAGGTTTTTTATGATACTCTCTCTAGACTCCTCCCCTACTTATCTGACTACTACTTCTTTGCTAGACTGTGAATCAAGTCATGCCTGATAATCGTGGGTGCCCCTCAAGACTTTGCTCTATTTTCCCTTCTCTTCTCCTTCCATTCAAATTGCTTGATGATCTCATCAGTTCCTATAAATAAAATTATCATCTCTATGCAAATGATTCTCAAATTCAGTTATCCAACCTCTCTACTGATCTTCAGGCTTACAGTTCCAGTTGGACATTTCAAACGACATTCGGAAGACACATTAAATCCAACATTTCAAAAACCAATTCATTTCCCACCTCAAACATTCCCTTCATCCTGGCTTCCCTATTACTGCATAGGATACCAAGGTACCATCTTCCAGTTAGCCAGGTTCTTAACACAGTTATTATCTCATACTCTTTGACTCCTTACTCTTGCTCACTCCCCTATTTTTAGCAGATATCAAGTTCTGTAACTTTTGCCTTCATGACACATTTTACACTTGCTCACTCTTCTCCTCTGACTGCCACCACCAACTTGGTGCAGGCACTCATCACCTCATGTCTGGACTATTAAAAATAACCTGCTAATCGGTCTTCTTGCCTCAACTCTCTACTCTGGTTCATCCTCCACTCAGTTATTGAACTGATTTTCCTGATGTGAATATCTGACGATGTCACAACCCCCATCCTCCTTCAATAGAGCATCTCCCTACTCCCTCCAGAATCACATATAAATTCTGTATTCCTTTTAAAAATACTTTATAACTAGACTCCTTCCTAACTTTAAAGTCTTCATACAACTTACTCTCACCCTACCCTGACATGTTCTGTTTTCCAGTGACCCTAGTTTCTTTATTGCTCTTGCTTGAAACTATCTCCATCTTTATCACAACTTTCTGAGTATCTTGGTTTCTTTTAAATCTCAGTTAAAGTCTCATTTTCTACAAGAAACTCTTCTCTGAGATAAACCCCAATTTATCATTTTTTATAGATTGTTTGTATGTTGTAATTTGACTCTTGTCTCCCTCATTAGACTGTTAGTTCCCTGAGAAAAGGGATTTTTTGGCCTTTCTTTGTATCTCTAGTGCTTATCCTGCCACATAATTGGCACTTAATAAATGCTCTCTGATTGATTGAATAATGCATAAATATTGCCCCATTACAAAATAAGAAAGGGCTGATTGGAGAGAAACCCAGGAAGGCTTGTAGGAACTGATAAGTAGTGAAATGAAAGAAGTTCATAGGACAATTTACACCATAATAGTGGCATCATAAGAAGGAGAAATCTTGACAAATGAGAACTTTGATCAGTTTTGTGATCCATTATGATTCGGAAGGATTAAAAATTAAGAATACTATCTATTTCCTTACAGAGACATAATGGTCTAAATATTCAAAATAATACACATATTTTTGGACATGGTCAATATAGGAACTTCATTGTTAACTATCCATATTTGTTACAAGTTTCAACACCAGTATTTTCTTTTCATTTAAAATAATAATTAAAAATCCATTGGAGATCATCTGATAGATTTAGAACTACAAGTAACCCTAGTGGACATCTAACACAACTCCTTTATTTTACAAATAAGACATCTGTAGCCCAGACAGATTAAGTGATTTGCCTAAAATCATACAGATAGTGAGTTTTAGAGCTGGGAAGAGAAAACACTAAGTATAATTATCCATGTGTGTGCGTATGTGTGGGTGTATGTGTGTGTGTGGGTGTATGTGATGATGATGACACATAGCCACCATTTTAAAGTTTAGTTATTACCTTGTGTCATATTATACAATAACGAATGACTTCAGGGGTGACTAAGTTTACCTCTATACTGAATGGCTTGTTTCGTTCAGATGCATGCTTGGTAACTTTTCACTCTTACTGTTAGTGATGTTTCTCTCTCCATAGATAGAATGTCAGATATTTATTTCCTAAGAAAATTTTATTTCTCCATCAAAAGTTTTGTGAGTCTCAATCGCCTCTAAAAACAAGCAAATGAAAACAACACACATACAAACTCCTTAATCTAGCTTTCAAGACTATAGACTCAAACGTGTACCTGTCTTTCCAGTCTTATTTTACTTTGCTTTTTTTAATGTACTCTATGTTCAAGTGAAACTGACTATGCAATCTTCTCCAAACTTGACACTCCCTCTCCTAAAGGATTTACATAATTCCTTTATTGAGTTATAGAATGTACTCACTTTTTATCTCTGAATTTTGGAATCCTAATATTTCTTTAAGATTCAACTCTTCCTTAGAATGTCCATGGAAGATGAAAACACTAGTAACTATTGTAACTAGTATAAGTTACTAGTAACTAGTAACTTATACTACCTAGGCATTAATGTTGTAGTGTCAGTTTAGGAGATTGTCAGTACAATTCCCCAGACTTCATTGGCATTACATTTCAGTATGTTTATCATTTATTTAAATTCAGTAAATTTATCATTCATTTATATTTCATTATCATATTATTCATAGATGATATGTTTATCAAATTTGCAGATTGCGAAAAGGTATGAGGTAATCAATGCATTATTTTTAATTTTTGACTTTTTATATATTTTATTGGTGTATTTCTAAAACCTGGATTTTACATCTTGACTTCCTAAAGAACATCCTTTATAATAAAAAATTTCATGAAAGAAGAGAAAACAAATGTAAAACAAATCAATGCATGTAAGCATATAATAATATCTGAATGTCTCATATCAATGAAGTATCCTTTGCTTCCCCCAAAGTATGCTGGAGCCATATTGTACTTACTATTTGGAGCCTATTGTTAAATTTACAATGTTGAGGATTTACAACCTGGAAACTGGCAAATGCTACAAATAAAGGGTTGATTTATCATTTTGTTGATTGACTAGACTTAAGAAAGTAATAGAAAATGTTAATATACAGCTTGAACTTAAAAGTATGTTATTAAATTTTAGAGAGTATGTTGTTAAATATTGACCAGCATACCTCTGCCCAACCTTCATACAAATACACACACACACACACACACACACACACACACACACACACACACATCTGTCCAAAAGAGAAAGGACAGATGTCTTTGCTTATGTCTTCATTGGCCATGTTTTTTCTTTACAATTTTGTAGCATCCATCTTTTTTATTTTGTTATTATTTCCATTTAGTCACTGTGTATATTATCTTCCTGGATTTACTTATTTTTATTTGAATCAGTTCATATAAGTCTTTCTATGATTTTTCACATCCATTATAATTGCTGTTTCCCATAGCACAGTAATAGTTAAGGCTATCCTGTACCGCAATTTGTTTAGCCATTCTTCAACCTCTGTGGATTCTGTTGGTGTACAAGTCCTTTCTTTTCATCAATGACCTCTTTTGAGGTTATGTATTGTAGTGGAAACAGAGTCAATATTTTCAAATTTACTGACGGCTCAGGATAGGTCAAAAGAGTTGCATTGCTCTCTAGAAACAGTGTCGTGGAATTTAGAAGGCACAATGAACTAACATTTGTCAAGAAACTAAGGTGTCCAGGTTTGTTTAGGGCAAGGTGGGGATAGAGAGGGGTATTGGACTTATGATTTCTCATTGTATAAGGAACTGTCAAGTTAGGATACTCCCTCTAATAATCTAGGTCAGAGACTTCTCTTCAATGTGTAATCTTAGGAAATCATCTCAAGAACTGATAGGCTAGATGGCTTGCCCCTTATAACCATTACATATCAGAGGCAGCATTTGAATCTAGGTTACCCTGGTTTCAAGGACAGCTCCCTGTCCTATAAAGCATACTGACTCTAAGGGATAGAATAATTGAATATAATTCATCAGAAATGAACTAAGCACCTCATCTGTTCCAGGAACCTTGCTAGGCATTGCAGATATGAAAATCAAAATGAAAGTTTCTTCTCTTAAGAAGTATACATTCAAGATGAGTTGTGAAAGGCTTACAAAGTAAAGCAATAGCAATAACTAAGATGAGAATGAGGGTGAGACAGCCTATGCAAATATATTGAAAATTGGAGATAATGTGCTGAATTTTTGGGAAATACAGTACTTCTTAAACTTTTTCCACTCACAACCCCTTCAGCACTTCTTAAATGGGGGATAACAACCCAACCCCCCTCCACTCCATTTTAAAAGTGCTATGTAGGTCTAACTGGTTGGAACATAGAGTTTATAAAGGTGAGTAATATAAAATAAATCTGGAAAGCTAAATTGGACCTAGGTTTTGAAAAGAACCATTTATGGAGATAGATGGTATGTTGGTAAGTCATAGAACTAAGAACCGAAAGGGCACATCCATAGAGAGAGTGCAGTGAAAATAGCATAGAAATTCACATCATAAGGCCTGCATTCAGACCTTAGATTTGCCACATAAATATATTTATCATCCTGAATAAATCACTTAATCTCCCCTAGCTTTGGTTTTTATTCTTATAAGATGAATGAGATCAACTTCGTGACCATGAGTTTCTTTCAGCTATAAATCTAGGATCTAACTTATCTCCATAATTTTGCAAAGGAGAAACTGAAATCCATAACGGTGAAGACACTGGCCCAAGTTCACATGTCATAATTAGGAGAGCTATAATTTGAAATTAGGTCTTCTAGTTCAACACCCATTGAGCTCTATGCTGTTTTTGTCTCCTTTTATCATGATGAAGAGAAAATAGGAATGACAACTCCTATTTTACTTCTGTCAAGAAAATTATAACCATTCTTAAAAGAATATGATTGATAATTATATAACAATATTAATAATTGCACATGTAGTGTTTCGTTATCTGAAAAGAGACTGAGGTTAGTGGGTTGCTTGAGCTCTGAAATTCTGCATTGTATTAGGGTCAAAGGCCATTAGGTGTTCATACTAAATATGAGACCATTATGATGACCTTTTGGGAGTAATGGGCCACGAAGATTATAGCAGAAAGGGTTATCCTTCGCTCATCAGAAACAGAACAGGTCTATGCTTCCCTGTTGGTTAACAGTGAGACTGGAGTGTGAATGGATGCTGGACTTCCATCCTGGGAAAATAGTAGCACTCAGTCTCAAAAAAAAAAAAGTCTTCCTTGTTGCTACAATATAAATTCATATCCATGAAACTATCCTAAGTCCTAAATTGATGCTTTGTGATGTTTTCCTTAACCCAGCTGAGCAGAGCACTTCGCTTCTATCTGCTCATGACATTCTCCTATTTCTCCTTTTCCTCTAGTCCTAAAGTTGAACACTGCCTACTCCAACTATCACCACTTCTGACCTTAACTAACCCTTATCTAGATGCATGGCAGAACCAGTGTCAACCTGATTTTTGCTAATGTATATACTTGCTACCCCAAGTATGACTAGGGTAAGCAGTTAAGTTGTTCTGTTGATTTGAGGATGAACAAATACATTTCAATCACAAGTGGCTATAGATAAAATAATCATACTTCAGTTCAAATTATTATGTACCATGGTTTAAACTTGATTTTCATGTGGTGATTCTTTACTTGATCTCCTTACAAATGGAAGAACTTGGAAACCACAGGCAAGATTGGATTTGGGTCTATTGACATACCAGAGTAGATATGGAAAGATTCTGCCTTTCACAATGAGATCTTTTTTCTTGATATAGCACATATTCTCAGGTCTAAAGCACCAGAGATTAATTTACTGCATAATATTTTTGTGTCACGAGGCACTCTAGAAGTAAGTTGGTTCAGGTTCAAAGGGGACCATTTTAGCAGATACTGACAATCGCAATATTGTGCAAAACCACAGTGTTAGAACAGTGGTGCATATTTATTATTAAATGCAAAGTGAGGTGACCTTGATAAAGAAAAATTTAAGAAGAAAATTAGTTATAGCTAGCTGCACTGAGACAAATTAGACCACCTAAGATTGCACACTGAGAATCCAATTGATAGCAAAAGGAAAGGTGATATCACAGGAACATTCTAAATGGATGTAACTTCTACCTACTGGGATGACTTTTTTAGCTTAAATGGAATAATTGGAAATGCTAGTTCTTGAAGAAAATATAAAATTTAAAGGAGTTTAAACATCAAAGTTGAAAATGTTCACCCAAACGTGCCACAAAGATACTTCATTTTTTAATTTTATTCTGATAACAAATACATCTAAATTAAGGTGTATTATTCTTTATGCTCAAATGTGAAAAAATTAACATGATTTATTTTAGCAGGTCATGATTGTATAATATTAAGGTACTTTCTTTCCTCAGATCGAAAATTTCAAGGATGTAAAGTACTTCTCATATGTAAGTTTTGTCTACCAATGGAAATTAACAACTCTGCTATAATTTACAGTATTAGAGAGTTCTCTGGGACACTAAGAAGATAAACTTTCCCATTCTTGGAACTGAATTGTGTCAAAGACTCTTCTTGAATCTTGAACCTTGCTGACTCTAAGGCCAGCCTTCTAATCACTTGGATTTTGTTATAGTGATACCCAAATTTTCATTATATACTATATTATTTGTTATTTTCTCTTGTAGATATTAGCTCTCACAAAATGTAAACATGTTACCATATATTTTATTTAAATAGTGTATCTGTTTCAGAAGTCCAAGTCTCCTCCCATAACTAAAGGGCATTTTCGTGAAGGAATGAAGGAGCTAGAATTTATCAAGCTTTGTTCCTTTCCTTACACCTAGCAAGACACATGGGGCAGCCAGTCAGAGAAACCAATAGAACACCAGACATGGAGTCTGGAAGATATGAGTTCAAATCTAACATCAGGCATTTACTAGTTGTGTGACTCTGGGAAAGTCATTTAATGGCAGTTTGCCTCAGTTACCTCATCTATAAAATGAGATGGAGAAGGAAATGGCAAATGATTCCACTATCTTCACCAAGGAAACCCTAAATGGCATCATGAAAAATCTAACACTAACTGAAACTACTGACCAAAACAAAAACAATATGCATTGTTTTTCTAGCATTGTTCCCTGCATTCTCCCTTAAAAGAGGACCCTATAGTTAAAAATGTCCAGAAGATAAAAACTGTAATATGATTCATATTAACATGATTTGTTTCAAAAGAGCATTTGTTTGTTCTATGATAAATATGTTGAATATGGAGTTAGAGGAAGGACATGTTTTCAAATCTTGTCTCTGAAATGAACAGCTTCTGTTACCTTAGATAAGTCACTCCATATCCATGTGCCTGAATGTCATCACCTAGAACATGAAGATGTTGAATTATATAGCCTCTGAGATACCATCTACTTATGACCCACTAATTCTGTGAGTTCTTGGAAAGGAAAAAGTGATCGTGCCCCAAAATACTGAATAGCTAGTCAAAGAATGAGGCTCAATATGGTGAGAGATGGGAGGCAGGGTGAAACATTGACCTGAAGACCAGAGGGTTCAAATGCCTCAGTTCAGCGTCAGATATACAAACACATGAGTTCTACAAGAGATAGGAAAGTTTACTGGAAAAGAATATTCTAAGCACACACTTTTTTTTGTCACTACAGTTCTTGAGAATGTTAAATATTCTAAGTCTTAGAATTGTGGATACATTTTTTTTTTGAAAATTCATAGTAAAGTCTTCCTTATCTAATCACCCAAATTGATTCATTTGATTAAAAATATGTTTGAGATTAAATTCAAATGTATTGGATACACTAAAAATGTAAAATAAAGTGATAGTTTATCTAATGTAATAACAGATAAAATCCAAAAATCACATGGTCACATTTTACATACAATTGACATGAAATGTGGGTCAATTTATGGTTATTGCTTTCAAAATCAATTCATTTTCCTTCAACTGATTCAAGTGGTCCATTGAATACAGTTTTAAATGACATTAGATATGACCTTACTGAATTTTTGCACATGCAATCAACCCACATACATGATTCATATTCAGGATTCTCTGACAATACCTAGTACTCTATTTATTTCACTGCCTAGTTGCCTCAAGAATGATACTTAGTTTGCAAAACTGGTTGACAGGAAGAATGGTACTACCCTTGAGAGAAATAAAGAAGTTTGGGAAAATTTCAATTTCAAGGGAAAGGAAATCACTTCAGTTTTTCACATTTAATTTGGGATGTTTATGGGATATCAAGTTCAAAATATTTAATAGATAAATAGCTTCAAATGACTAGGTGAGATATTCCCTGTTTGCTCTTCAATTCTATTCCTATGTTAGTGTATTTTAAACTTTCTGATCTTAAATCATTAGAAAAAAATTAAATAACTACCTATGGTTGGTTCACTGTGAAATTTGATTTAGATATTTAGGGACTATATATATATAAAATATATATATATATATATATATATATATATAGTGGCTATTTGTGTGGGTTCACACACATATACATATATTATATTGTAAGTATGATATAATGTAACATAACATTAACTACCTACGATTGGTTCACTGTGAAATTTGATTTAGATATATGTCAGGGCATATACATATATATGTGTGGCTATTTGTGTATGCTCACATACATACACATACATATATTGTAAATGTGATACATTACATAACCTAATGTAAATAATATAATGTGATATGATATAATACATATACTTGCATATATGTGTATGTTAAATGTATCTATGTGCCTCTATATCTATGGACCTGTATGTAGCAAGTGAAGTAACTTTGTCACCAAAGATGCTACTATTCTTTTTATTCTTGATCAGTCTTTGGTAGGCAGGAATGTTCACTTCTTCTGTGATGCTTGTATAAAGAAATGGGATCTGTCAGTCATTAAAATGGAAGGCATGTAGTGTTGGGCCTGTTTGGAGATGAAATTGGATTTCTCTGTCTGGGTTTTTCCGATTTCTTTTTAATCCACAAAGCAAATTGCTTTGCCAAAGCCTAGTATTAAGGGGAACAGCTTAAGCTAGCACAGGTAGTACTAAAAGCTTATTAGGGCCCAGCACACTGTATTCTCTGTTGAACACCAAGTCTTAGGAAAGCAGCCTTCGTGAAATACAGAACTCATTTTCAAAACTTAATGTGGTTTAGACATTATTTTTACATTTTTTCCATCTTTTCATTCCTTCCTATCATCTTGTCTTTGTTGAATATTTTGCATTTCCTTCATTTTTGACAACTCAATAGTTTTATTTTGAAATAATGGATGATTTTAGAAAATGGCTTCAGAGTAAATTAAAAAAAGCAACAAAAGATCATTTAAATAAAGAATGAGATGCAACTTCAAGAACCTTTGGTGAGAAATCCCTGAAATATTTCAAGTATGTTAACTTTGTACCACTTTATTGTAGAATGTCTATCATGTAAATTAATATTGCCTTGAAAAAATATGATAATTCCATCATGTTTTTCCTAGCCAAAAATCCAAATTTCATATATAATAATGTCATAATAGTGACACTCACAGATGATTCCAACCCATAGTAATAGTCAATGATAAACATTAGTGGTTAAGAAAGTATTTTAATAAAGGGTCTGCTTACTTATTAAAAATGTTAGCTGTTTTTTAAATACCTTGCAGTTAAATAACGATTTAGACTTTTGGTGTTGATAGAACAGAAATACAGTATATGTAAAACAGGTACTCTGTCTTAAAAGATTTTTAAATCATCTTTAAATGTTAAAGTGCTTTAATTAATATTCTGAGTATTTTTTAAAATATTGTTGTCTCTAAAGATTTTTACATGATTTCAAGAAATTTCTTCATAAAGCTTCTTAAAGATTTTTACAGGTTAATGTGATCATTTTAGGAATATTTAGCTCAAAGGGCTCTTTACTCCCTAGATTGAAATCAAAGGGAAAGATTTTTAAAATAGTGTTTCAATTGTTAAAATATTATTGACTCAAAGAAAGTTATCTCCTATTCAACAGGTCCTGCTGTGAAATAGAATGAATAACACTCTTAGCAACAGACTGCACACCCATTAACACATCCAAAGAAACCTTCATGTGAATGTTCTATAATTGTTAATAAAATGCCAACACTAACAATGACAAACTGGTTTGTTTGAAAATAACAAGTCATTATCAACATTGTGGTGACAAAGCCTCCTTTCCACATCCCATTTCAAAATAGTTTTCTTCTTTTGTATTTACCTCTGTGCCTTTAGGGTGTCAGAATATACACCATTCCTTTCTCTCTATGGATATTACTTTCATTTTCTTCACCCTTTTCTTTTTTTATGTGCCCAATCCTTTTATTTAGATAAAATAAATATTTCTTGAGTGATTACTATACACTTTACTTGGCACTAAGGGGGATAGAAAAAGAAATGAATGATCTACCTCCTGCTCATGAAGTTTGAAATCTAGCAGGACAAATGTGAACATGTAATTTATACACGTAAATATATAAAATTGGGTGTGATAAATGCAGAAAAGAAGCACAGAGAACTATGATCATTAGAATTAGAAGTGATCCTGTCATGTTGAGGGAACCAAGAAAATGGCAGAATTTCATGCTGGATTTGAAGAATAGATAGTATTTAAATTTGGGAGAATTGTAGAGGGAGGCTATTCCAACTATAGGAAATGTCATAGCCTTTAGTTTATTGAAGCTCAGAACTCCTGAACTCAACTGACCCATTATCCATTCTTTCCCAAGCAGCAGAGATATGTATGTATGGCCAACCATACATAGCCAAAATTTTGTCTCTCTCCCTCTCTCACTCCATATACAAGTGTGTGTATAACATATATATGTGTATGTATGTGTATATGCATACATATACAAACGAAAGTGGAAGT
>CM053770.1:213809883-213828551 GCA_028658325.1 Potorous gilbertii
TATAAGAATAGAGAATAAATGTAAAGAGAATAATGCAAAATAGTTACATACAAGCTATCTGGGAGAGAGAACACTATCAGACAGAAGTCCCTGAAGATGAATATCATTTGCTTAAATTTACTCTCTTAATAGTTACCTTTAACTTCCTAATTGTCAAAGTCAATTGTTTTCTTTCTTTTTTGTTTTGTTTTCTGTTCTTCTTAGTCCTTGCTGTAGATCACTATTGATTAGAGATATACAAATTAAAAAATGTTGAGGTGCCACCTTATATCTATCAGATTGCCTAATATGACAGAAAAAGAAAATGACAAATGTTGGAGAGAATGTGGACAAACCTGGACACTAAAGCCCCATTGGTGGGGTTGTGAAGTGATCTCACCATTCTGGAGAGCAATTTAAAACTATGACCAATACACTATAAAACTGTGTATATCCTTTAACATAGCAATGCTATTACTAGTTCTATATCCCAAAGAGACTTTTAAAAGGGAGGGAAGAAAAGGGAACTAGACATAGACATTAGCATGGGGTATAACATGTAAAGGCAGCACTGTATTGAGGAACACAGGCATGGATCCACTCAGCAGAAAGGGGGTGCTCCAGTGGGAAAGGGTACTACTCCTGCTAGAGAGGACAGTATGGTCCAAAGTTCTCTCCTGATAGTGGTGTTTTTTTTTATGATTTTGGATGTCTGCCCTGGAGCTAGCCAAATTACATGTCAGGAATCAAGGCAAAAAATTATTGAGGAAGAGAGGTGGGAATTTTGTTATCCGGGAGAAAAAATAAGCTGGTGGTAGATACACTATTACTTGGAGGATGGCATGTCAGCAGGAAAAATAATCTGGTTGTCGGCAAAGTGTTATTTGGGAGATATAGCTGCACCAACCTTCAAAAAATGTTGTTGTCAGTATTGTTTCATGAGTGTGTTCTGTAAGCTTACATCCTCCTCTAAGGAGATACTATCATGATGGTCTCAAAACTATTAGGCCTACTCTCATAACAATGGTTTCCATGAATAGATTCTAGAAACTACAGACTCCCTTAAGGGAAAACTGTCGGAGTAGTCTCAAGACCACCAGGCCCAATCTTATAACAAACTGCCTGAGGGATAGATACATCTAATTGGGCATCTCATGTCAGATTCATGTCCACACTTGAACTTAGAACATTTCCCTCAAAAAAAGGGTTTGTGATTATGGCCTCATTGTTCTGTTAGAGGCATCATCATTCATCTGGTCTTCCATGTCCAGCACTTTGGTATTATTTCTAAATCTTTCCCCCCTCTTCACTCTCATGTGCCATCCATTACCAAGGCCTATTAAATTATCAAGACTATTAATCCTGTCTCTGTAATTTACTTTTCATCTCTCCTCTCTCATTCTTTTTTCTTTTCACCTTCTTAGCACAGGTCTTTCTTACCACTTGCTTACAAACTTCAATAACCTGTACCCTCTTTCACTCAGAATAATTCACACTCAGATTTCTTGCTTAGAAATAAATTAAGGAAGGAAAAAAAGCATTTATTAAGTGTTTACTATGTGCAAAGTACTGTGCTAAATATTGAGAGTACAAATAGAAAAAGTTACCCCTGTTGCATTACAATTTACCCTTTACACAGTTTCCAAAAATGATTTTCCTAAAAACTATAATCCTACAATATGTTGTTTACAAGAAACACATTTGAAACAGAGGACTACACATAGGGTAAAGGTTAAAGGTTGAAGCAGAATATATTATACTTCAGCTGATGTAAAAAAAAAATTAATCTTAGACAAAGTAAAAGCAGAAATAGATATAATCCAAAGAGATAAGGAAGGAGACTATACCCTGCCAAAAGGCACCAAAGACAATGAAGTACTATTATTACTAAACATATATGCACCAAGTGGCATAGCATCCAGATGCTTAGAGGAGAAGTTAAGGGAGTTACAAGAAACAATAGATAGAAAAACAGTTACTAGTGGGGGACCTCAACCTCCCCCTCTCTGAACTTGATAAATCTAACTTCAAAATAAACAAGAAATAAGGTAAGGAGGTAAATAGAATTCTGGAAAAGGTAGATATGGAGAAAATTGAATGGGGATAGAAAGGAATACACCTTTTTCTCAGCGGTACATGGCACATACACAAAAATTGACCAGGTACTAAGCCATAAAAACCTCATAATCCAGTGCAGAAAGACATGGATTATCAATGAATTGTTTTTAGATCATGATGCAATGAAAATATATTGAATAAAGAGTTATGGAAATACAGAACAAAAATTAATTGAAAACTAAATAATCTAATCCTAAAGAATGAGTGGGTTAAACAACAAAAGTGATTTTCCTAAACCACAGATATGCCCTTTGCAGTCCCCTCCTCAATAACACCTGTTGTTTCCTTATTACTTCTACGACCAAACATGATCTAATTTGTCCAGCATTTAAAGTCTTTCACATCCTGTCTCTGACCTACTTTTCCTTTAGAGGCACATTCTTTCACATTGTTTCCCTTCATACCCTAATGGAAAATCCAGTCAAGTTGGCCTTCTACCTCTTCTTCATCCATCGTCTTCCATTCCCTTTGCGTTGGTCCCCATAGCTGTAATGTGCATCTTCCTTGCTTTGATCTCTCAGAATTGTCCTCATTAAAGGGGCCATGCAATGGCTTCTTCTTAAACAGGCCTATGCAATGAATGGGCATTGCCTCACCCTAAGTGAGTACCTGCAAAGACCTTGGCCTAAAGGGTCCAAGGTCTCCCAGTAAATCCTTGGCCATCTCCAGTCATCTTGAGGAATATCTGGTCACTGGATTCAGATGGCTCAGGAGAAGAAGTGAGGCTGGTGACCTGCACAACCTTCCCTCACTCAATACAAAGTCAAGTGCAAGTCATGTCATCATTTCTCTGATGGCATGGTCTTCTTCAGCAATGAAGGATGAACATGATCTCAGAACTGTCAATATTCTTCAAGTCTCTATCTACTATATACCCTTTCCTGATTCTTCAAACTACCAATACTGTGTGGGTTTAGAGTAGAAAGAAAAGGATAAAGGTAGAAGGTGAAGCACTCGCAACTCCCTGAGGTCAGTTCTGGTGCCAATCCGAATTTGTTTTCTCTCCTAAGTGTGAGGGCTAACATCCAGTTGACTCCAGGTCCTAAATTCCTTCAAGGAGTAAAGTACATCATCTGGGAATCTCTAAAGTTTATGTAGGGACCATGTTTTTTGATGAGTCATAAAGCCATATTTTTTTTGGCCCTTCCCCCGCTTTGTGTTAAAGGAGGCCATTCAAGCACTGTTATACACTAGATAAGAATTAATAAAGTTGCAGCCTTTGACATGTCCCTTGTTTGTTGAATCTGCAGAATTTGAACTTAGAGGTCAAGGTTATTTATTTATTACTATATATGTGGGATTGTATAAGATTATGCCACACTGAATGTTTTGAGACTCTTTTCTGTGTGACACTGGAGGAGCACATAAAAAAAAAAACATGATTATTCCTCCCCAGAGATCTCAGAAGCATATTATGGGGTAGGGACATGGACAATGTATTTAACACATAATGAACTCCTGACAATTTGCCAAAGATTGCATTTTTTCCTTCCTTTTTACAGACAGGAGGGGAAAGTATATACAGAGTTTGTCGCAAATACAGACTATAAGCTTGCTTGACTGACCCAATTTCCCCATATGGAGAAACTGGGAAGCCTGCTTCTGGAAAAATTATGATGACATATCATAAAATCATCTTATCATAACTATGGGGCAAGTGTAGATATTCTGTAAAGACTTAAAGTGGTGGGGCCTTTTTATATTAGCTCTTTAGTCAGAACTGAGATGACTCCATAAAGGACTAAGTGTTTCATCCAGATCTCTTTGCTACAAATGGTAACTCTTGACTCTGATGATGTTTTAAAGGGAGGGACCTTGGAGATGTCTCCCCATCAAATGAATGTGGCTCCAAGAAACAGATCTTGGTCCTTGGTCTTAGGTAAAAGAAATTGAATTCTCTGACCTTGAGAGTTCAAAGGTCAGGAAGTTGCTCCCAAATCCCAATGATCCAGAATCTGTGTTTTAGAGTTAGTGTAGTATCAATGACTCAAGGAGTAAAAAGTAAATTTGAGATCCCATCCCATCTGGAACTGAGCAAATAACCTTTTCTATAGTCAGGTCACATTTAGATAGGAACTTTGTGGTACTAATGCTATGGAAGAAATGAGCTAAGTTAAGAGTCTGCTCCCTCAGCATCTGAGGTGGAATGTTTCCAAAGTATTGGAAGAAATGTCTGTTTATTTGTTCTTGCTATACCTTTGAAGTAAATTAAAGAAAAATAAATATGATTAAGTGCATATATTGAACTGGGGAATTAATCAGTGAATATTAGAAATGGGGAAACATGAATGGAAGGATCTTGAATGGTTTGTATTATAGAACAGATACTCCACATACCTGTAAAATTCTCCTTATACCCTGAGGTCAAGATGCAGTCTGGTTTGGGGGGACTAAGTCATAGTATACTTGCTGTACACTTAATATGTATTTGTTTATTAATTCATTGACTGAAAGGTCCTACAAAACTAGGGAGGTTTTGACATTGGCCCAATGATAGGCTGTCCTTCTGTTAAGGATCTGTCTTGCTCAGTTTGAAGAGATCCATCCCCATGGGATCTGTAAGATGATGAAAGTTCTGGGCACAACAACTTTCAAAGAGAATTTTCAAAGTTATAGAGAAATTAGAATCTGAATACGTGAAAGGTCTGCCTTAGTGATATCAGAGAAACCTTAAATGATGAAATAAGGTATATCGGGGGAGTGGAACCATTATGTCATATTGCTGAATCACACTGAAATTGGTTAAAATAAACTCTCATTAATGAATGAATGAAGTATTGTTAAGTGATTACTATGTATGAAGTGCTGTGCTAAGTGTTGGAGATACAAACAGAAAAGTGAGCCAGTCCTCAATTCTAATGTGGATAACAACACATATAGAAGGTTTGAGCTGTTAAGTCAGTTGGAAACATCCTTAGGGTATAAATAGCAAAACAGATAATAATGCCTTTTAAAATATCATTTCTACTGACGAAATCATTTCCATTTTTGATGTTGATTTCTGATTCAACTTTGCCCGGGACATATTTAACAAAAATTTTGGTCTGGTGGGCTTCAAAAGTTGTGACTATAGCCTTGAAGGAACAATAGTCAGACTGCATTTCAGGAGTTACTTCCCAGGAAGAAAGTTATAGACCTTGGGCTGGAAGCATCCTTGTTCCCAAGGCTCTTAAATTCAGGGCCCTGAGCTATTTCCATCAAGGTCTGAGGGAAATATGTTGATCAAGATGGTAGTGGTGGTTTAGGGTGGTGGCACATACTGCCTCTTATCTCTCATTCAAGGTGCCCTGATGCCTCAGAGTGCCAATTTTGGTAATTCACCTGCCCTCTGGGTAGCAATAGATTGGCAGTTGGTAGATATTGATGACCCTTTCTCCATAAAAACGATCTTCCTGGATGATGGATGTGAGAACTTGACTGGAAATGAGAACAGTGGTGTAGGAATACTGCCATTCCTGGGATCCTGTGCCTATCTGCCTGTGGGTGGCAGTTGGTCAGCAGTTGGTACTGCTGATAAGAAAAGTTTACCCCTTCTCTATAATGACTTCTCACTTCAATGATACTACAGGAGATGATCTGAAAACAGTTCTGACAGGGTGGGGGACACTGTGATTTCCAAGATTCTTGGATTGAGAGACTTAAGCCTAAGACCCATTAGGGTCTGAGTAGAAATGATTGTCAAGGTGGTGTGGTAGTTTGATTTGCTTGGCATTTGCTGCCTCTTATTTCTTCCTCTGAATGCCTTTCTACTTTAGCTAGGCTGATTTGCCTGCCCTCTGGGTGGGAGTTAGGGGGTAGTTGCTGGGGATGACTAGCCCCTACATAAGGTAATTTAAAGAATCTAGCCAATACTCTTCCATTCTGTATTTGTGCATTTGGATTTTTGAACTTGGGTATGAACCTTTACCTTTATCCTCACTACAAAGCAACTGTTCTGTTAGATTTGACTGATCTCTTCAAGTGTGTATTGGAGGATTGGAGGATTCTGATTTTGTCATTCACTGCATTAACTACACCTTACTTGATAGTAAGGTTCATTTGGAGGAGTCCTATTTCTTTTTATAACCCTTTTTTCTCAAATAATCTTAGATGGAAGGGTC
This sequence comes from Potorous gilbertii, assembly GCA_028658325.1. Classification (NCBI taxonomy): domain Eukaryota; kingdom Metazoa; phylum Chordata; class Mammalia; order Diprotodontia; family Potoroidae; genus Potorous; species Potorous gilbertii. The sequence goes on from CM053770.1 coordinate 213,816,081, forward strand.
CCTAAAGAGCATCTTTTTGATGAGAGGACTGAGGGCAAGAAAGGTTAAATCATCTAAAGGTTGTGAATGGTAAACTAGGATTTGAATTCACATATTCTGACTCCAAAATCCAAAACTCTCTGTTTTGCTATGCTGTTCATCTCAAGGTCTAACATTATACTTTGCATTCAGTAGGCATTCAATAAATGTTTACTGCTATTCAATAAATGAATTGCTTGACATTTGGTTATTATTTTATCTAAAATTTTTCTGTTTTATTTTATTCTAAGAAGAAAAAAAACAGAACTATATTCCTTCTTTCTCCCTAAGTAGTCTTGTATATTCTAGAAAGCTTATCATTTTTATTTGATGATGTGATCTACATATGAATATTTCATACTTTAATTAGTTAGACTTCTTGTCAACTCACTAGACTAAGTTGGAAATACTTTTAAAAAGTTTCTTCCTTCCTCGAGTAATTAAAATTTTTGTGAGTTCAGATGTTTTACCTGAGAATAGTTTGACTTCTAAACAGGCTGTCAATGTGAAACACTCTGTCATGTATAAATAAATTAGAATGCATTTGCTGATGCTGACAAAAATCTGAATATAATAAATGAATATTGGAGGAATAATTCTGCACGAGGTCACCTTCTGGCAGAGTCTGACTTTGTCATTATGTGTAATGAGGTTGGTATGTGTGTGTTTCTCTCTTTAATCTAGCAGTAGAAAAAAAGAATGAATCTTAAAAAAAATTGGCAAAGTTGGACTCTCCCTGTATAATTCCTCAAGTAAATGAGATATCCATAAATGAAGATTTCCTTTTCATCATTATGAATCCTACCATCCATTTTAAAGATTACAATGAATATCATACCTTATTATGAAACTTGTGATCTTATTCTATGTGTATTCTGTTTTTTAAACATCTGAATGTGGAATAGGGATTTATATTTAGAATATGATTAATTTACATGCAGTGCTACCATAGACCTCTTGAATGGATGCTTATTTCACCAAGCTCCAAAAAATTAATATGAAGAATCTAAAGACATGTCTTCATATTAAAAAAAAGAAGGACATGGTAGCTCAGAGTCATGAGTTTACTTTTCCAGACTCAAATATTTTCTCAAAATCTCTAACTCAACATGTGCATTTTCATTAGTAAAATTAATTTAGTCAATGTCTACAGTTATGTCATATAGTTCAGTCCTTAATTGAAGCATGAAATTCTTCTCTAACCAGATATTCTGTTTTTCAACTCAAATACTTCCCCACCTCTTCCTAAAATACTGGTTCAAAAGGGGAGAGGTTGTTCAAAAATGTAGTGGAACCTAGATGTATAGAATAAAGGAGAAGAAGAAGGTCGTAGAAGAAAAAAAAACAGATCATATGAGAGGAAAAGCTTCAGATTTCAGTTTCATGATAGTGGCACACTTTTGAGTCATGGTGTAAAACTAAGATGTGATGATTCCTGTAGATGGCTGAGACAGAATAGAGCATTGAAGTGATTGATGAACAGGAAGCAGAAGGTGCTTGAGGAAACTTCAACCTGGATATTGAAATCTTTAAGGATGAGAGAAATTTTTACCCCTCTCCAATGACATCCCACTAAGGGCAAGGGTTGAGGGGGAAATCAGAGAACTGGTGCTATTATGGTACTGGTTTTTTTCTCACTCTTCTGTCTCAGTGACCCCCATTTATTTGGACCCTTAATGATGTTTCAGATCTAATTAGGTGGTGGTTTCTGCACAATAATGGTCTGCACCATGCGGTAATGGTGAGAGGAGGGGTTGCTTTTTCCATAGGAACCAGCCAGGAAGGCTACATTTTTTTTTCTTTTTTCTGTCTTACTCACTACACTCTACTTTTCTCTCTACCCTAGTCTTTGATCCCAGAACTTCTTGAGAAGAGCCAGCTCTGGAGTCCTTATCTTTCTACATTTCTGATATTATATGATTGAACAATTTTTAAGACATTTTCTGACTTCCCAATGTCAGAACATTTTTGTTCTCATGAACCTTCTTACTTGAGTTCTTTGTCTGATCATGGGAGAAGATAATCCATCAATAAAAACCAGATTAATAGGACCATGTTCCCCTGTCTGTTGGCAATCCAACTAACGGAGAGTGGGGGAACCTGCATTTCCACCCATAAGAGACTAATACTGTGATATTGGATGGAAATGAAGTGCATTCTTATTGATTGATGAGCCAGGGATGACTCATGAAAATTGGAGTCAGAACTAAGTGAGTTCGTGTGTGTGTGTATGTATATGTATGCATGTATGCATATTTGTGTTTATATATGTATGTATATGTGTGTGTCTACATATGCAAACACATATCTACCTGTATATGTCAGTCCCTTTTGATTCTTACTTTCAAGGTGTCAAGTCAGACACAACTACTATGAGGTGCCAGATGGGGAGAAGGCATGCTGCGCTATCTTCTACCTGCTTATCATGTGTCCATGAGCACATATTACTTCTATTTCTTTTGTGTTTATTCTGCCCCGATCTTAAGTGAATGAATAACCTGAGAAGAGAGTGTGCTTAGGTGACAGGGACATCCAGCAGATATCCTGGCTGACAAATAGTAGCTGAGCAATCTAGAGTAGTAGTAGAAAACAAGAGGTTAGAGGTCGAAAATCTGTCTCCAAGGTTGCTACATTAATCTAGAAAGACATTGATCTACTTAGCCCAGTGGAAGTCTACCTGTAAGAGGAACCTCATGATAATTCCAGGAAGGGAAAAAAATAGAGTTCTGCAAGGAGAACTCAGAAGGTAACCCTTCAGCCAGATGGATTCTCTACATCTATTCTTTCACTATCATTCATTCACTGTACTTTGAGTATCCTTTTCTTAGGGAGTCTATGTGTACAAGGGGAGAGTATACTCCTCTAAAAGGGGGTTGATTTCAACTCTTGTTACCACTATGCCTTAACTATAAATTCCTTTTCTAAATGTGTTTATAAACAATAATACTAGAAACTCAAGAAACACTCAGGGCTGCCACTAAAACCATGAGGGAAGAAATATTAACTTGTTCCATAGGGGCAAAACTTATTAGCACAAGTGGAGGTTGAAGGTATTGAATTTTTAGGATGAGGGAGAGTGATGAGTTAAGGATAACTTTGAGGTTTCTTAATAAAAATTGCTTTTTGAATGGATTATGGTAATAAAAACCAAACTAAACCAAACGAAAGCAAGCAAAAAATTCCATGAATCAAATATCATAAACCACCTGACTATAGGGACAGCTGCTGTTCTCCTCATCCTCACATCAGTATTTGAGTGACCTAACACATAATGTCTACACATGTCTAAGACATAATGTCTACACTTATATTCACAATAGTGAATATAAGTTCAACCTCTTCTTCAGATTTTCTTTTGTGTAGCTATTTCAACATGTGACTTGTCTATGGGCTATATTTTCAATCAGAAAGGAGAACCATATTTACTTGGCACCTAGATTTTCCCTAGAGTTTCTTAGCTAGGGCTTGAAGAAACTAGACGTAAATTCAACTTGCTAAATACGCACCATTATGGCAATATACAGTCTATTCTGTTTGGGGACTAGCTTAAAAGCTTTTGTAATGGATTTCTCCAGATGATTTGATTCTTCCTTTGGAACTCACATGGAATGTAATTGCTTCTGTCAAACAATGATTGGAAGGGTGTTGCAATAAAAGATGCTGCTGTATCCCTTTTTAGAGAAGAACTTGTTCTGTTAATCCCCATAAAAGATCCTCATCCATCTGTTCTTAGTTGCTGTGGTCTGTATGTGTCAGCAACTTTCCAGATTGTACACCATGAAATTAACAGTCTAGTTACTGGGGAAAATGAGTGACTAAACTTGGTTAAAATTTACAAGTTAAGTTCCAGGTGTGTTTGGAACTTTTGAAGAATTGAGTGAAAGCTATGATCTCAAATGCTCTATGCAAAGTGTCCTTCAACGGGAAAAAACAAATCATATATTAGGGTTTGGGGTATGTTGTGCCCATGTGGGTTATTTGTGTCCATAAGGGTTTTTTGGATGTGGCTTTCAGGTGCACATGAATAGGTATTTCTAGAGTATCCCTTTGCTTACTCTTCTCCCAAGGACACTTGTGTCTACTGTTACCATTTTGAGCCCCCATCTGTTGTGTTTTCTCCATTTTAGGGGCCTGGTGCTAGCAGTCAGTTTTCATTAAACCACTTAGCATTTGGTAGCTTTTATAAAACAATAATGGCTTCAAAGATATAGCAAGAAAAAAGATACAAATATTTTCCCTCAACACCTTGCAAACATAATTCAGTTCTTACTTCACCTTAATCTGGGAGAGGTAAGGGATAAGGTGGTACTGATTTCCTTGACTTCCTTTAAATACTAACTAAAATCTCACCTTCTAAAAGAACCTCTCTTAATTATAATCAGATCCTTGAGGACAGGACTGTCTTTTGACTCTTTTTCATATACCCAGCTCTTGGCACAATGCCTGACATAGAGAGGTGCTATTATTTCATCATTTTCAGTTGTGTCCAACTTTTCTGACCCCATTTGGGGTTTTCTTGACAAAGATTTGGGATTGGTTTGCCATGTTATCTCCAGCTCTTTTGACCCATAAGGAAACTGAGGCAAACAAGTTAAGTGACTTGCCCAGGGTCACATATCTATAATTGTCTGAGTCCAGATTTGAACTCAGGAAGATCAGCCTTCTTGATTTCAGGCACAGGACTCTACTCACTGTATCACCTAGTTGCCTATCTGACACATAGAAGACATTTAAGTATTTGTTGAATGATTACTCACCAGGTTCAATTTAGCTCAGTTTCTATATACCATTTGTTCTACAAAGTTCATCCCAAAAGCAACATCAATGCTGGCTTCTTCTTGGCTGGAATCTTGATAGTAACCGTATAATTGATTCTAGAGGCCTTAATGCTGGACTTGCTGCAACAACATGAGGGTGGATTCATGGATTCATGGATTCCTATGGCTTATCCTCCTAGCCTTTGAAATGCTCAGTGTTAGATACTCTTTGCTCCTAGAACAGAATTGGATGAATGAAAAGGTCAACATGGTTCTGTTTCTCAAAGGGATATTTTTTTTATGGGATAAAAAGCTATAGCGTCATAATTCTTATACCCGGGTCTTTCAGGACATGGATGATCTCTGGAGCCCATTCCAGAGATTACAGTCTACTACCAGGATTCCAGTTTCATGGCATCTCCTCTTTTCCTCTTCCCATCTTTCTTCTTCAGTTTCTCCTTTTTCTTCTCTCTTCCTTCCATAGTCTCTTATATTTCAATTCTGAATTGGGGAGTCTCCAAAATCTGGTGAAAATGCAAAATATCCCTTATTTAATGGCAACTTAATGGAATTTTAGCTTGAAGAACAGGACCAAAATTCAATTGAAGGAACTAAACCAAAATTTGTTGAACAATTCCTCTCTTTTAAAAATTAAACTTTTAGATTTTAGGGGTCTTTTGTGATCATCAAGCCTCTTCACTTGCTAAGACTTTTCAAAAACACTTCCTTCCATCCAATATGTACAAAATTCATTTAAAAGATCAATGGGTTTTCTCTGTAGTGTGCTGTGAATTTCATCTTTACTTTATAAAGTACAACACTATATTTTATATTTTACCCATCAAAGGCTTTTTGTAGATAGGTCTGCTAGAAGGAGCCAGACTAAGGAATCTGGACACAGCAGGACCGAAGGAAGGGTTTAGTCTGCTCCTTTGCTAGGTGCTTTCATCATTACTTGATAGAATGAACAATAAATGGTCTTGGGATTTTAGTGGTTCTTTGGGAATTGGGGATTTCAGAGGAAAATTACTCCTAATAAGACAAACCCTTGTAGCTTTCAAAAGTAACTCACTTATATGGCAAAAACTTAGCAAGTTGTTTAGAGGCCTTTTATTCAGAATCAAAAATCTAGCAGTGAAATAGCAGTAATACCCTACATAACCAGGGAACTCTCATTCTTTATCTGATTTTCCTATATTGTTGTAGGCTTTAATTAATTGGTTAATTAATTAAATTGGAAATCAAATTGGAAAAATGTAGTTAGATAAATCATTTTTAAAGTGTATACCATTTTCTGGGGACTATACTAAGTACTGGGGATACAAATGAAAGAAAAAATCATAATCTCAAGGAGTTTACATTCTAATGGAAGAAGATGATATGCAAAGAGAGCTGGAAAGTTAGTCCAGGGACAAGATTGGAGGGATGGGATTCAGACAGGAGCAAGTCTGCTAGGAAGGAGGCCAAAAAATCCAGATAGTTGAGGTAAGGAGTAGAGAAGAGGAGTCAGGGGTGAAATGAACATGGCCCAGGAATCTCATGAAATTGTGCCTCAGGTTAAGATCACAGATCAAAAAGAGATAGCTGAAGAGTGGAGGCATCTTCAGGGTGAGATTACTGCTGGCAATCTATTGACATCCCACAGTGATCAGTTCTTGGCCTCTTCCGTTTAACACTTTATAAATGACTTGGTTGAAGATATAGATGCCATGTTGTTCAGTCATTTTTCTGTTGTGTCCGACTCTCCATGATCCCATTTGGGATTTTCTTGGCAAAGATACTGGAGTAGTTTGCAAAAGGAGTTAAGTAACTCACCCAGTCTCTGAGGCCAGATTTGAACTCAGGTCTTCCTGACATCAGACGCAGAGCTCTAATGACTGTACTCCCTAGCTGTGCCTAGCAGTCATACTAATCAAATTTATAGATAACATGAAGTTGGGAAAAGTAATGAATATGTTAGGTAAGAAGGTTAGGATCCAAAAAGATTTTAGCAGGTTAGAAGAATGGATTAAATTTAACAAGCTGAAAATTTAAAAGATATAAGACTTTCTACCCTGTCCCCCTCCAAAGTCACCCTTTCAAGTTCAAGATGGCAAAGACATAGCTAGATCCTTGGCATGAAAAAGATCTGGAGGTTTAAGTGGATTCAAACTTGGTATGAGTCAACACTGTGAGATGACAACCAAAAAGTGAACGTGAGCCTAGGCTGTATCAAAAAACTATAGTAATGAAGACTATAGAGTGATAATTCCAGTTTACTCAGCCTTCATTAGATCAAATATGGACAACTGTGATTGATTGTGCATATCATATTTTATTAAGATTCTAGCCAAACTAGAGTACATCCTGTAAAGAGTTACCAGATGGAGTGGAAAATCAAGACTATTTCATGTGAGGAGCAATTGAATGGGCAGATGGTATTTAGGCTGGAGAAAATTTAGGGAGGACATGATGATTATTTTCAAGTATTTGAAGGCTTGACACATGGAAGAAATATTAGGTATGTCTTATTTGAATCAAGAAGAGGGCATTAACAATACTGAGGGAAAGCTGCATAGTAGAAGTCTTTGGACTAATAAAAAGAAAAAAATTCTTACAATAAAGGTGATCCAAAAGTGGTTGCCTCAGGAGAGAGAGAGAGGGTGATCCAAGTAAATGTTCTGTTCCAGGAATCCAAGAAAGATTTGGACAAGGGATCTTAAAATAAAGCCAACAGACAATGAAGGTAATAGTTCCTGTGGGAAAGAAAGACACAGCCTTAAAGGACACACAGACACAATGATGTGTGTTCTTCCCACATTGGGGAGTTAGTCAGCAAGCATCTTCTAAGTCCTTGTTACATCTCAAGGATTGTGTGTCCCATGGGCTAGAAAGGAGAGCTCTTTAAGTAAGATTGAAAAAGCAGTTTGAGATTGTTCTGAAGGATTTTACTAAAGTAACATTTGATCTCTTTAGAGGAATAGAAGGTTATCGGGAACCTCCTGGGAATAGTAATTGGTTCAAAGTCAGTAGGGCTCCATACTGAGTAAGGTCAAGAAGATACCACAGATGTGAATTACAGTGAGTCAACTAAAAATTCAACTCAAGGCAACATTAATTTATAGAAGAGTTCTTGACATATATTCCCCTCCATGTTCAGCTGAAAGCAGCTTTGGCCATGGGCATAAACAAGTGGCAGATCTTTAAGGTAATTAAAGTTGAAAGTGTCCCTTGCTTTTCCTCAAATACTTGGAGTTTAAATAATCTTCAGTGGCCCTTCTTTGTCATCAACCAGTCAAAAAGCATTCACTTACTCCATGCCAAACATTGTGGTACATACTGCAAAAAAAAAATATAAAATTAAAAAAAAAACATCTCTGCCTTCAAGGAGGTTACGATCTAGCTGGGGAGACAATATAGGTATACATATAAGTATATACAAAATAATATACAAAATAAATAAAAGGTGACCTAGGGAGGAAGCTGCTAGTCTTGAGGGAGATTCTGATTGGCCTCATGTAGAAGGTGGCACCACAACTAAGCCTTGTACTCTAGAATTGCCTTCCCTCTTCACTTCTCTACTTCATTTAAGGCTACCATAATCTTTCCATTGGGTTTATAACACCAGAATACATTATACTCTTCCCTCCTCACCCCTACATATCCAATTAACTGCCAGTTCTACTTTCAGAACTTGTCATCAATTTATCTGCTTCTCTTCATTTATACAGTCATTATCCTAGTTTGAAATATCATTCACCATTTGCCTGAATTAATAGAATAACCTTGTAATTGGTCTGTCTGACTCGACTCTCTCTGTTGCACAATCCATCCTCCACCGTAGTTTGTCAAAGGGATATTCCCAAAACCCAGATCTGACTATCTCACTTTCCAACTTAATAAGCTCCTAGGATAAAATATAAACTCTTACCTTTAATATTTACATCTGTTCTTAATCTGTCTCCTGAGTATCTTTGTAGATTTAATATCCATTCCTCCCCTTCACAAACTCTTTTCTATGGCCCAACAGACCCACTCCCACTTGGTGTCCCTCACGTAAAACCTTTCATCTCCTACTTCTGTACTTTAACCAACAGTCTCTCATCTCCCCCTCTTAGACTTTTTTTTCCTTCATGTTTGATCAAACACCACCTCTTCCATGAGGCCTTTCCTAATTCCTCCAGATCATCATGACTTGCTCCAAATTATTGTGTACATGTTTTGTATTTTTTAATATGTTTGCATTTTGTTTTCCTTGATAAAATGCCCTCTCCTTCAATGCCAGGGAATATTTCCTTTGTGTCTTACATTTTGAGGTGTATGGGGTGGGAGAAATATCCCGTGTCTAGCAGAGTTTCTTATATATAGGAGATGCTTAATGAGTGTTTATCGATTCTTTCATTGGTCTAGTATGTAAAACTAGTTACAATTTTAATTCAGTTACTCAATTGTTTATTTCCTAGTATTCCTCTTCAACAACTTTATAGAGTCAGTGAGATGGTGCAACGGATAGTACTGGACCCAAAGTCAGGAAGATCACAGTTAAATTTCTTTTTCAGACCCTTACTAGTTGTGTGCCATAACCTTCCTTTGTCAGTCTCAATTTCCCACTTCCAAAATGGCAATAACTGCACCATCTTCTTCCCCGTATTGTTTGGAGTATCAAATGACATAATATTTATAAAGCACTTTGCAAACTTTAAAATATCATGTGAATGTTAGATAGTATTGTTATTAATCATTGCCAAATGAGTACACTCACTATTTCTTAACTTCAACATGTCATCTATTTACACAGGCTGTCTCCTTATTCATGAAATACAAACACTTCTTTCAAAATTCATAACTTCCTTCAACATTCAGCCTTTCTTGCTGATCTCCCTCAGGTATTAGTACCCTCTTCCTTATCAAAGTTTCCTTCTTTGTTATATCTCTCCTTTGTCTACTTTCACTTCCTATAGAGTATTAAGCTTATTTGTATGCCTGTTGTATGCCTTCCACCACCTCAAGGAGGGAGCTAGCTGTGTTCCTAATTTTTAACAAACACAATGCGCTGCACATTGCAAACCTCTAATAATTGCATATTAAGTAAAATTTATTGAGTCCCAAACACTTGGCTGTATTTACAGATAAAATAAATATTGTACATTACACCATTTTTTCTGATATTAAAAGGACTCTATTGATAGTTCTCTTTCTCTCTCTCCATATACATATATACGCACACACACATACACACACACACACATATATATTATATATATATATATATTCTCTCATTATATAGGAAGTTGAGATTATAGACTATCAGAGTTGGAAGAGACCTCAGCAGTACTTAATCCAACACACACTTTAATAAAACACTTTCTGTAGGCTATCTGACAAATGCTATCACTTTCTGCTTGAAGATATCTAGTTAGAGTGAACCCATTCCCTCCCAAAGTATCCACTATGCTTTTGCATAATACTATTTAGAATGCTTTTGCTTTCAAGTCCAAGATCACCCTTTTCCATAACTCTCTTCTATTCTTATTTCTTCTCTCTAGGATAAAACAGAACAGGGCTAGTAACTTTCTCATATGAGAGTTCTTTGAATATTTGAAACTACTATCTCAACCTGTATCCCTTCAATAGGATTCTATATTATCTATCTACCTATATATATTACAAATTTATTTTTTAGTTTTCAACATTCACTTCCATAATTTTAAATTTTCTCCATCTCCCTCCCTTCCATCCTCCCCCAGATGGCATACAATCTGATATAAGTCTTATATATACTATCTTATTATACATATTTTCACATTACTCATATTGTTTAGAAGAATTAATATGAATGGGAGGAAACATGAGACAGAAAAACAAAATGAGAGAGCAAATAGTGTGCTTTGATCTGCATTCAGAATCCATATTTCTTTTTCTGGATATGGATGGTATTTCCCATCATGAATCTTTTGGAGTTGCTTTAGGTCCTTGGATTGCTGAGAAGAATTGTCTATCAAAGTCCAGTCATCACACAATGTGGCTGTTACTGAGTATAATGTCCTCCTGGTTCTGCTCACTTCACTCAGTATCAGTTCACATAATTCTTTCCAGGTTTTTCTGAAGTTGGCTCACTCATCATTTCTTATAGTACAATAATATTCCATTTATAATATCCATATTAAGAGTTGATGTTTATATGATTTTAGTCTTAGGATCATAGTCTCATAGATTTAGATTGGGACCTTAGAGACCATTGATACAACCCCTTCCTTTTACAGATAAGGGATCTGAGGTCCAGAGATATTAAATGAATTACTCTGGGCCACATAATCAGCATATTAGGGAAGGAACTGGAATCCAAGTTTTCCAGAATCTGAGTTCAGCTACTTAATTCATCACATTATACTAGTGTTTTCTATTCTTATTAGGGTATGTTGTGTACTTTATTGGACTTGAGCAGTCTCCTGTATGTGAATATAATTAATGTTCCTCCTTCTTGGAAAAATCAGCAGGAAAAAGCAGAGACAAAAAATGTGAATTTGGGTGAATTTCTCTAAAAGGAAATGAATGAGACTAACGCCACTGAAATATTTTCTGTAATATGTTCTCATGCTTGTGTTTTAACTCAAGGGATTTGAGCTTAGTTTCATCTTCCTTAAAAAAATTTGGTTAAAAGAGATTATAGAAATGGGAAAGGGTCCCACATGTACAAAAATATTTATAGAAGCTGTCTTTGTGGTGGCTCAAAACTGGAAATCAAGGAGATGCCCATCAATTGGGGAATGTCTGAACAAATTGTGGTATACGAATGTAATGGAATGCTATTATGCTATGAGAAACAATGAACAAGAAGACTTGAGAGAAGCCTGAAAAAGCGTGATTGAACTGCTGCTGAGTGAAAGGAGAAGAACCAGGAGATCTTTGTATACAGTAACAACCACAATGTGTGAGGAATTTTTCTGTTAGACTTAGTACTTCATTTAAATGCATGGACTTAAAAAATTTCCAATGGACTCTCGAGGCAAAATGTCTTCCACCTCCAGAGAAAGAACTATGGAATTGGATCACAGATGAAAACAGACCATTTTCTTTTGTATTATGTTTTGTTTTGTTTTATGGTTTTTCCCATTCGTTTTAATTCTTCTATGCAACATGCATTTAATAGGAATGTATGTGTAGAACCTATATAAGATTGTACTCCATCTTAGAGAAGGAGTAGGGAGGGAGGGGGAGAAAAGAGGGAAGGAGTGGAAAAAAATCTAAGATATATGGAAGTGATTGTCAAACACTGAAAACAAATGAAATAATTTGATTTAAAAAATTTGGTTAAAAGTCTGTTAAATAATGGTGAGTTCCCAAGTTATACTCTTTTTTAAAATGTAAATTTATTTATTTAAATGTTTACATTCATTTTCACAACATTTTGGGTTCCAAAATTTTCTCCCCTTTTCTCCCCTCCCCCCACCCCAGTACACTGAGCATTCTAATTTCCCCTATCACCAATCTGCCCTCTCTTCTATCATCCCTCCCTTCTCTTGTCCCCATCTTCTCTTCTGTCCTGTAGGGCCAGATAACTTTCTATTCACCATTACCTGTATTTCTTATTTCCTAGTAGCAAGAACAATACTCAACAGTTGTTCCTAAAACTTTGAGTTCCAACTTCTCCGCATCCCTCCCTCCCCACCCATTACCTGTGGGAAGGCAGGAAATACAATATAGGCCATATCTCTGT
>CM053770.1:213829051-213839155 GCA_028658325.1 Potorous gilbertii
AGGACCTGAGTTCAAATCTCACCTCAGACACTTGACACTCACTAGCTGTGTGACCTTGGACGAGTCACTTAACCCCAATTTCTTCATCCTGGGTAATCTCCAGTCATCCTGATGAATATCTGGTCACTGGATTCAGATGACTGTGGAGGAGAAGTGAGGCTGGTGACCTGCACAGCCCTCCCTCACTCAAAACAAAGTCAAATGCAAGTCACGTCATTATTTCTCTGATGGCCTGGTCTTCTTTGGCAACGAAGAATGAACACATTATGCTCTAAGCAATGGAGAAACAAAGGCAAAAGACAGAACTTGCTCTCCCTGAGGCGATAACAGCAGAATTATTTGAATACATTCCCTCCTCATCTTTCTCGCTAAAATTTCCTTCCTAGAAAGACCTTTCAAGTTTCACTTTCTTCATGGAATTTTTCCTGATTTTCTCACCTGATACTGATTTCTCCCTCCTCCAATGTTAGCCTCTTCTCTTTTATATCAAAAAGGTTCTCAAGTCTTCCAGATTCTACCTCCACAATATCTCTCTCTATCCATCCCCATCTCTCCATTCAACAGGCAAATGTCCTCATGAACATTCTCATCCTCTCTAACCTGATTATCCCAGGAGCTTCCCAATCCATTTCCTTGCCTCCAGTTTCTCCCTTCTCTAATTCCTTCTACCTACAGCTGACAAACCAATAATCCCAAAACACCAGTTTAATCATGTCACTCTAGTGCTGTACAAATTTCAGTGGAGCCTTGATGCTTCCAAAAAGAAAGTAAACTTCCCTGTTGGGCATTTATAGTCCTTTATGGTATAGTTCCAACCAAGCTTCCCAGACTTATTTCACATTATTGTCTCTTTAATTCCCATTCAAATTGGCCTATTTAGTGACTTACAGAGTTGACATTCTATTACATACTTCCATGAATTTTCAAGGCTGTCCCAATAGTTGACATTCAATCTGTCTTCACCTCTGCTCCTTGGGACCACTGCCATCACATGAGATCTTTTATTGTCCTCAGAGTTGTTGTTTTTCAGAAGTAGAATGCATGCAAGGATAGCCTTTATTTTTGTCTTTGTATCCTCAGAACCTGACAGGGCATATGGGGTGCTCAGAGAGGACGAGCACTTCTGGGGTGAGGATTTGCTCAATCCTTTTCAGGAATCTCATCTATTTTTGGTATCTACCTGACACCCAACTCTCACCTATGGCTCCAAGAAGCTCTAGTATGCACAAGTGACCACACCTTGATAAAACCATCTTGGCAGATAAGCTAAACCAGGCTCAGGTCACCAACAGGCTTCAAACCCATCATTGAATTAAAGGGATATCTACCCCAAGAATATGAAGATTCCCCTCCTTCCCCCTCTCCTGCACAAGGGGTAGATGAGAACAATTTATTCCAACAGCCATAAAGACCATATAAACAGGTGCTGTGGAATGCTTAGAGTTTGGTCAGATATCAAAGACACCATGGTCATCCAGGCCACTGCCCGTTGTACTGACTTCTGTCTTGCCGCTAGACTTTGATGCAGCTGAAAGACAGAGTGAGAGTGATTACTTTGTGCAATCCTGCCTCACTTAAATCCAGTTCACATGCAAGTCAAGACATCACCCATGGTGTCACTGATCCTCTTAGAAAACAAAGACCAAATAACAACACAGGGCATTGTTCTTGGAAGATAGGAGATAATTAATAAGTTCATGTTGAATTAAACTGAGTTGAATTGAATTAGGGTTACGTGTCTAGATCTCTCCTTTGTCTTCACAAGCACCATTTCTTTTCATTATTTATAAACACCACCCCACCATTATAATATTGTAAACTCTATGAGGATAGAGACTGTGTCATGCTTCTTTGTGATCCTAATGACTATCACAAAGTAGTTACTTAAAGTTTGTGGAATTGAGTGATAGTTTTTATGTTAAGAACTATCCTAGGCTCTGTGGAAGATACAAAGACTTGAGGCATCCTTAGAGATAATGCCTTCAACTGACAATTACCTCCATCAAAGCAGTCATACAAATTTATATTCACTGCATGGAAGAAAATCTTTTGAACACAGTTAAAATATAAAACTTGAGCAGAGAGTTAACCTGCTTTTATGACCATATATGTAACTGTAAATAACTTACCAGGGGAATAAACCAATGATTTAGTTTATCTAAATTGTAGATCCAGAGTCTGATTTAGCCAAAATGGCCTTTAATAGAAGTTATTGGAACACTCAGCTTGAATTCTACCAATAAAAATGTCATTTGGAGTGAATCTGATGAAATGATGAAGAATTTTTACTCATAATGTACTAAGGTATCTGAACTTCTATTACAATTAAGATGTCAAGCATATTTGTCTTTTTCTAGAAAAAAAAGAAATTGGATCAGTTTATTCTATTTCTAAATCTATAGGTATTCACTTAGGAATTTTTCCAATTATGTAATTTGAGTTATGCTCACACCTATTTTGAAAGACATTTAATTTTAAAAGTCCACTTTGTTTTAGAATAGGACACTTAGAGAATTAGTACATAGTGGTGATTTATGCATGTTTCTAACACCTTTGCACCCACAAATCCCCACAGAGTCAAATTTATATGTCCTTCAATGTTCTCTTTTGGCAGTAATTAAACTTTTTTATAGTCTACTCACAGAAAATATGAATTAAAGTCATTTAGAACAGCTGGATAGATACAGAAATACAGCCACCAGGGGATCTGTAGAATGTGGGCTGGGTAGGTCTTAATGATCCAGAGGAGTTGAATGTAATTCTTTAGCAAAGCATAGGAAGGAGACAGGAAGGAAGGAAGCAGATATATGATATTGCCAGTAGGAAATAGACAAACAGAATGGGAAGTGCACCACATTCTAGATTGTCTGGGTAGAAACAGATCAAATTCAAAGACTGTTGAACAAGTGGAAAAACTTAGCAGGAGAGTGTGAGAGGGAGTAAGGGAAATGAAAAAAAAACCTCATTTTATACATCATCTTATGAATATTGCTACATCTTAATTGCTTAAAGCTTAATTTAATTGTTTTAATCCCTTACCACTGCACTAAGACTTCAAGGGTACCCTTTATAAATTATACTAATTTGGGCAATTTGACTTTGTGAGAAATCTGAGATTTTAAATTTGTGATTTATACTTCAGAGAAAATACTAGAGTGTGTCATTAAAGAGATAGCACTTATTCATTTACACAAGAACCAGTGATGAGTAAAAGTCAGCCCCATTTCATCAAGAACAGGCCATCCCAGACTCAGTTTTAATAGACTTTCAAAATAAGTAGTGAGTAGCATTCTGTAACCAAAAATACACATGCTTTTTAGTAAAGCATTTTTTAAAAAAAGTCTCATGTTAGTCATGTTGTAGGCAAGACAGAGAGATGTGGGCTAATAGGATACTTAAGTGGATTGGGAACTGTTTGAAGGACTGGACCAGAAGAGTCATTAATGAAATAATAAGAAGCTATAAAAAGTTCTCTTGGGTGTGCCCATAGAATCTGTGCTTTTTCCTGTACAGTTCAATATTAATTAATTAGTTAAGACCTAGATGGGATGCTAATCAAATCTGTTGTTGGTACAGGTAGATGGCAAAGTGGGTTGAATGCTGACCTGAGATCTCAAGCACCACTTGTATGACCACAGGCAAGCCAGTTAATCTCTGTCTGCCTCAGTTTCCTCACCTTTAAAAAAGCAAGTAATGATAGCATCTACTTCTCATGATCTTTGTGAGAATCAAATGGATAATATTTGTGAAGTGTTTTTGCAAACTTAAAGTGCTATATAAACATTACTACTATTTGTAATGGAAATGATGTAATGGAAAAGCTACAGATGTTAGACTACAAACTCATGATCCACAAAGATCTCAACAAAGTAAAATAATGAGCTACCTCCAATAACATGGTTTCTAATAGAGACAAATGCAAATTCATATTCCTGGATTCAGAAATTAACTTCACACATCCAAAATGGAGAAAGAATGGTTCAATAGGATTTGATAGGAGAAACATCGGAGGATTTTCTAGTGTATCACGGGTTCAATATTAGTCAGTGATGTGATGAGACAATCACAATAGCTCTTTCTATCTTAGGTGGCATTAAAAGAATCGCAGTGTCCATAATGAGACAGGTGATCACCTGCTGTATTCTGCCCTGGTCAGACAACATATTCATTTGTAGGTTTAGGAAGACCAGTGACAAACTAGATAGTGTTCAGAAGAGATCAGTTTTGATGGTAAGGAGACTGAAAAGTATTCTATAGTAGAACAGATTAAGGAAATTGGGAATATTTTCATTGGAAAAGACCTGAAGAGTCATGGCAGCAGCCTTCAAATATTTGATCTCAGAGAAATAATCTTGAGTAATGAGTGATAGTTGAAAAAAAGTCAAATTTAGACTTGATTTGAGGAAAAAACATCCTAACAGTTAGATCTATCCTAAGTAAAATCAATTTCTTCCCCATAGTAGTGTGCTTTGCTTCATGGGAGGTCTTCTAATTGATAATGGATGAGCACTTGTATGAGATATTATAAAGATGATTCCTGTGTAGATACTGTTCCAGCTAATGACCCCCAATATCCTACCTGTGAGATTCAAGATTCTGCAAAAATTAAGTTTGTTCTAGTACTCTGAGTATTTAAGTTATCCCTAAAGATTAAGAAAGAAGAATGATAAGCTAAAAATGCCATTGAATTTCAAGATTCGGAAGGAATATTAGAGGTCACTGATTCTAAATTATATCTCATTTGTTGATCCCCTCAGCCAGGCGAGTATCTCACCTTTTTCTTGAACAAGTCCAGTAATGGAAACTTATTAACTTTCCTGGTGACCCATTCAGTTTTCCGATGGCTAGCTCTTTCTTTCACATATTTCTAAAATCCATCTACCTACAACTTCCATTCATTTTACCTTATTATCCACTCTAGAATACACAAAATAAGTCTTATTTTTCCTTCCTGTTGCAATTTTTAAAATAAAATAAAATAAAATAAAATGGGAGGAGGTCATCTGAACCTGTGATTCCATTAGTTTGGAAGAAATCCCAGATTAGAAATTTTACTTATGCATATTATAAATTCCTTGAGAGGAAAGATTAACCCACTTTTTTATTAGTATCCCTCATAACTCCAACACTGTGCACATAGTAATTAATAAACACTCTTGGATAGGTTGATTGATTGAATTATAGTTTATAAGTAATTTAGAAATCTATTTGAGTTACTAAATGATTAGGTGATTTAAACAAAGTGTAATAGATTAATCATAAAGTATTTAATGAGAATCTACTCTGTGACAGGAACTGGGGGTAGGAAGATAATATTGAAGTATCTTTCTTTAAGGAACTTTTATTCTATCATGTTTTCTCAAATATCCAAACAGTTTAAGGATATACACAAAATAAGTACATTAATTTAAGTATTAAACTGACAGTTGGAGAACCAGGAAAAAGTGTTCCTGTAGAAAGTGTTGCCAATTACATTTTAGACGTATAAATACAGTCCATTAAAGGAAGACTAGCCCTCTATGTGGTTTTCCAAATATCAGTCAGTTAATAAACATTTATTAAGTACCAACTATGTTCCAGCTACTATCTTTTGAGTATTTGAAAATACTTTCCCCAGTCTTTTCGACCTTAAACGTGCTCAATACCTTCAACTCACTGTCAAATAGTATAATTTTGAACTTGTTTATGCTTTGTTTCCTATGCACTAGGCATGCTGCAGTTCATATAGGTCCTTCTTACTGCACCCAGAATTCCAAGTGTGATCTGACTAGTACAGAGTACAATGTAACTAGGTATCTCCTCTCTGTCTCTGCCTATCTCTTTCTATCTCTCTCCTCTCTGTGTGTCTCTTTCTGTCTCTGTCTCTCCCTGTTTCTGTCTCTATCTCTCTGTCTCTCTGACTTTTTTTCTCTGTCTCTCTATCTCTGCTTCTATCAGTTTCTTTCTGTCAATGTCTCTGTCTCTATCTCTCTGCTTACCTGTTTCTGCCTGTCTGTCTGTCTCTATCTGTCCATTTCTGTTTCTGTTTCTCTCTGTTTCTGTCAGTGTCTCTATCTTTGCCTGTCTCTCTCCATCTGTCCCTGTTTCTGTTTCTGTCTCTCTCTGTTTCTGTCAGAGTCTCTGTCTATCTCTGCCTGTCTGTCTCTCTCTATCTGTCCCTGTTTCTGTTTCTATCTCTCTCTGTCACTGTCTCTCTCCATCTCTGTCTCTCCATCTCTGTCTATTTCTCCCCAAAGGTTTCATGTGTCTGTTTTTGGTGTTTTTTACATTTATCTTTGCATCACTGTATCACATCTAGTCTTCCATAAGATGTATCACAGTAAAGTAGAAAGAGCAAAGACTTTAAGTCAGAGAAACTGTGTTGGAATCCCACCTTTGTATTTACAAGCCATGTGACCTTGGACATATCACTTAATTTCTCTAGTTCTCAGTTTCCTCTTTTACAAAATAAAGGAGTTGGACTAGATAACTTTAGAGAACTCTTCTGGCTTTTAATCTATGACTCTCTGATCTTTAAGATTTCATACAGTGAGCCTATGAATTCTTCAGTACAAATATTACCCCCATTTCACCATCTAGGAAACTGGGGCACACAGTTGTTGAATGATTTGCCCAAGGTCACTAAGGTAGGTGCCTAAGAAAGGATTCTAAGGAATCTTCCAATTTCTCCCTAGTCCAGTTTACTTTTTACCACTGTTTCTTTAAAACAGAATAATAAAAATTAGAACTGGTTTGATAAGCATGAACTAACTAGCCCTGCATTTGGAAAACCTCTGCATTCTACCAACATTCATTCTACCACTGAGTAAAGCCTATAAAAAGTTCCCACTTCTCCTTCTTCTTGGTGAGAGCAAGGTCAGTTGAAAAGCAGGAGGCAATGAAGATAGCTGTATATAGGCAGATTTTTTTGGAGAGCCATAACTCAACTGCCTTTGATGAATGTTAGGATTAGCACAGATCCAGTCTCAGAGCTCCCAACCGAAAGGGTACACACCTGTTCCAACAGAAACTTCATTTGAAAAGGGCAAATTCAACAAATTGTTTTAGCAGGATTTACAAAGCTTCAGTTAACAAATTCCTCACAGAATCCTATTAAGTCCCACAAATCCCCAACCCTCAAGGTAATGTTTAGAATGTAAGTTCAGTCTGCTGGCATTGCATTGAATTCAATCTAGTAAAACACCATTTTAGTACTTAAGTTGGTACTTAACGAGAATGAGATCACTTTGATTAAAAGCCCTGCTATTAAGTAGTAGGCAAGTAAGATTTGAGGTTTCTGCCATTGCTGCTGCTGTTTTGAACAGTCATGGTTTATGTTGGTTTGTTTTCATTTAGTTGGGAAAGTGACGGTGCAGATTAAATAGATAATGACTATTTGGAGAATAAATATAATATTAAAAAATTGTAATTCATAGGAAACGAGGTGTCTAACTTGACAGGAAGTAAGTAGATCAGGTTTTTCCTATATCACCAGTAATTTGCGAGGGATCAGGCATATGTGTTGTTCAGTCTTTTCAATCATGTCTGACTCCCCATTTTTGTTTCTATTTAGGGGTTTTTGTTTGTTTTGGCAAAGATACTGGAGTGATTTGCCATTTTCTTCTTCAGTTCATTTTACAGATGAGGAAACTGAGGCAAATTAAGCAACTTCCCTACAGCCTCACAGCTAGTAAATGTCTAAAGTGAGATTTGAGTTCACAAAGATGAATCTTCTTGAATCTAAATTAAATACTCCATCTATTCTGCCACCTAGCAGCCCCTAGCATATGGTCCATACTTAATTAATAGGTACCTAAGTGGTGCTGGGATTACAATGCTGGACCAAGAGTCAGAGAGACCTTCAAACTGGACTTCACACACTTACTGGCTGTGAGACCCTCAGCAAGTCCCTTAACTTTTGTCTCTCCCATTTTCCTTACCTGTAAAATGAAAATCATAAATGCGCCAATACCCCAGAATTGTTGTGACAATAAAATAAAATGAATTATAATACTATAACAGAATAACAATAATATATTATAATACTGTATTATGGCGTGATATGATATAAAAATAATTTCATAAAAATAAAATTTGTAAAGCACTTTACAAACCTTTAAGTGGTATATAAATATTATCTATTATTGAATGTTTATTGACTGATTTTACTATGCACCAATTAATGGAAAGAACACTGAATTAACTTCCAGGGGAGGGTTTCTTTTATTGCCTTTGACTTCCAACAAGATGGGGAAGAAATATTTCTGTTCTCTTTATTCCCTTAGCAGCAGTGGTGATTTGCTTGAGAAGAATATGGCAATAACAATTAGTTTATGCTTGCTGGGTCAGGCTAAAGACAGGAACTTCAACTACCTGGATGTCTTCTATTTTTGTATTTCCTTCTCTGAGCCCAAGGCAGTGACTAGCAATCCTGAGAAATGGATGTTTCCAAACTTGACACAATCTTAACCTAATCTGAGAGTTTCACTGTCCCTAAGTTATTTAGCTGCCCTTTGGGAGATTATTTCTTTAATAATATGCTTCTTGAAGATGTGGGAGAGTTGGAACACTAATTCACTGTTGGTGGAGCTGTGAGATGATCCAACCATTCTGGAGAGCACTTTGGATCTATGCCCAAAGGGCTATAAATATGTGCATACCCTTTGATCCAGCAATACTGCTCTAGGACTGCATCCCAAAGAGATCACAAAAATGTGGAAAGGACCCATACATACAAAAATATTTATAGCAGCTCTTTTTGTGGTGGCCAAGAACTGGAAATCAAGGGAATGCCCACTCATTGGAGAATGGCTGAACTAGTTGTGGTATATGAATGTAATGGAATACTAATGTTCTATAAGAAATATTGAACAGTTGGACTTCAGAAAAACCTGGAAAGACTTATATGAACTGATGCTGAATGAAAAGAGCAGAACCAGGAGAACTTTATACACAGTTAACAGCCGCAGTGTGCAAGTCTATTTCTGATAGATTTAACCCTCACGGCAATACAAGGACCCAAAACATTTGAGGCAAAATGCCATCCATATCCAGAGAAAGAACTATAGAATAAATTACAGAATGAAACAGGCTACTTTCTCTTTTGTTATGTTTTATTTAAGTTTGGTTTTTATCATGGTTTTTCCCATTGTTTTTAATTCTTCTATGCAACATGACTCATGTGAAAATATGTTTAAGAAGAATGTATTTCTAGAACCCATAGAAGATTGTATGTGGTCTTGGGGAGGGAGAAGGGGGGAGGAAAAAATTTAAAATATATGAAAGTGATTGTTGAAAACTGAAAACAAATAAATTAAGAAAAAGTAATAACATGCTTCTCAGATAAGATGACCATTACTAGGAAGATCCCATAACTGACCCACTAAAGAAAGTAATACCCTGGCTGGTCACAAGATCTGGACTTTGTCAATCACTCCAACAGTCCAGATCTAAGGATAGTGCAAATGTGAAGTGTCAAGCCCACAGTTTTGCATAAGATTTTTCCCTTCTGATGGGAGTATAATGAGTATAATAGACAAGTAGAATGATTTTGTTTCTTTCATGCATTCTTTGAGCTTTTTTAGATTTGCACATTCTGTGTGATGGAGGAAATAAACCTGTCTTCTATATGTGATACCCATATTGTACTCTAAGTACCTTTCCTACAAGGAATGGATACCAAATTCTAAGAAATCTTAGAAATTAGATATTTTCACAGTTTATGATAGGAGAGGAGGCAGTAAGGAAAAAAAACGAAAACATCTAACCCCTCTATTTGGGGTCTGGTTCTCCACGCACACCTCCAGGAGGAACTCAAGTATGTTTGAGACAGTGGTCCCACTGGGCCACAGAGTAGATCCATTTAAAGGGAATGTTCTTGGCTTCTTTGTGGCCCCCTTGGGCAAAAGTTTGATAAATCCTATAAGCCTTCTCAGGAAAAAACAAAGTTTTTAAATGCATAAGATTACAAGGGAAATGATATTGAAATAAAATTATGAATGTCTTAAAAAATTAACAAATCTCAGATTAAGAACTTCTAACTTAGAAGGTATCCATATAAGTGCATTTATGACTCTATTTATCATTAAAAACAAACTGATGGGCTGATTTTTTATAAATTCTTAC
>CM053770.1:213847297-213865093 GCA_028658325.1 Potorous gilbertii
ATCTTCAAGCCTTTTCCTCTCTTTTCTTAGCCCCAACCACACTTTTGCCCCTAACAGTGACTGGAGAGAAACTATCCTATTTTATGCAAAAGATTGAAGCCAGTAGAAAAGAGATGGTAATCTCTGACAGTAAGAACTGTCAGAAGACAAGCAAACACATTGCTGGGAAAGTGATGCATTGATCTAAATGCTCTGAAAAACAAGAGAGGATGAGGAAGAAAAGTTATTAAATTGTTCATACCCCTTGGCACAGCAGTCTATATACCCCAAGAATGCCATTGTCAGAAACAAAGATCTCATGCGCACCAAAAAATATGCATAATAACATATTATTAGGTATCAAAAATTGAACAAATAATGATATACAAATGTACTGGAATATTTTTGTGTCATAAAAACAACCTTAAGAACTTAAGAAGTCTTGTATGAACCCATTTAGAGTGAATAATATACATTATTACAATGCCATAAAGGAAAACAAAATTATAAAACATCAGAATTCTAGGTGTTCAAAGAGACCTTTCTATAGAGAGGTGGTGGACTATGAGGCCAGAAACAGATAGATAGAGAGAGAGAGAGAGAGAGATGGATAGATGGATGGATGGATAGACAGAGAAAGATGGATGGATAAATAGACACAGAAAGACAGGTAGAGACAGACAGATGACAAATAGATGAAAAGATATGCAAAATTTTGATTACATATGTGCATTACATATATGTGCATATGTATATGTGCTGCCAGACATAATCTTAAGTTCACTTAACTGTTTTTTCATAGTTACAAGATATTATATTGGTAAGAGAGTGACAATACTATAAAATATCTACAAAGTATCCCTGTTTTGGGTTTTTTTTTTACATTTTCTGTATGTTTGTGGATTCTCTCCTCTGTCCTTCAGGTCACAGAAGAGGAATCCTTGCGCCCGAATAAAGTTAATACCATCCCCAATCTATTTCACTCCTGCTTCCTCTAGAATTTGGCTTCAGAAATCATTTCTTTCAAGCATGAATTGCTTTGCCACTGGCTCTTTTTTATCATCCTACAATCATTCTCAGATCTCCTGAAACTTTACAAATTTTGTAAAAAGTGTTCCTTTCATTATTCTAGTCAATCTAATTATTATTTCATCTTTTTCTTTCACTGATAAACTTCTTGCAAAAAAATTGCTGATACTCAATTTTTTTTAAATCCCCAATAACATACATCTCTGGATAGGAGCTTAAACAAAGTGCCCTCTGAGCATCATTTGATCTCTAAGATTCTATTAATTCCCAGCCAGATTATAAGATCCATGAGTTCAGAGACATTTTTCTATCTCCTTTAGAGTTTTTGAAATCAGAAATTCTTCTACACAACGCACTGACTTGGAACTCATTGTCTCCTCCATGCCTAGCACTATGTCATTTACATGGTAGGTGATGAATGAATCACTGCTGGGGACAAAGATGAACTAACCTAGGCTTGGCATTCATTAAGTGTTTAATCAATTCTGTTGAATTAATGAATGAATGATTATATGAAGTATTTTCTCTTGATTAGGGCAGCGACATGGCACAATGAGTAGAGTGCTATGCTTGGAGTCAGTAAGAAAAGGTCAAATCTGCCCCGAGACGCTTGCCAGCTGTGTGACCCTCAATAAGTCACTTAACTTCTTTTTGCTTCAATTTTCTCATCTATAAAATAGGATGATGATAGCTTCTACCCCCTAGAGTTGCTGTGAGGATTAAATGGAATAAAATTTTTAAAACACTTAGCACAGTGCCTGGCATGCAGTAAACACTGCAGTTATTATTTATGTGAAAATTTAAATTCATTTATACTGTCACAGAGAATAATTCATTGAACATCATATAGCTGAAAAATTCACTTCCCCAACCTCCATCCGAGTCCTGATGACAGAGCTTTTCATTCCAACATTTCGTCATCTACCATATATAAATAAAGGTTGTTTCTTCTTTTTGAATACTTTTTTTAAAAGATCTTTTTATGTCAACTGGCTATTTAAGTGAACCAGAAGAAAAATACCTGCTGCTCCCATTTGAAAAAAGTAAGTAGGAGGTGTGCCACATGAAAAAGAAATGAATGATGCTTCCTTGCTCTACAACCACCTGGACATTCAGAGCTGACATGAAGAGTTTAATACTGTAGTTCTCACTCAAAACTGGGCTCTTACTTAATGTGAATTATAGATGATAAAAATAAATTTCAAATGCCCTGTTTTTCTCAGTGTCACATCTCAAAATGATTTCCATAACACTATTCTTCATGTGGTGTTTCATATTTCCTGACTTTTAAACATATATTCCTCAGGGGAATATGGTTGTTACCTTTTTGTAATATGGTTAAAAGTAGAACATGAAAGAAACAGGAACGGAAAAAAAAGAAAGAAATGTGGCAGGTTAATACACCAGTATTTCAGCATTAGAAATACAGGCTAAAATCTCCAACTTGTTTGTCTTGTGCTGTCCTTCGTTGTTGAAGAAGAACAGGCCATCAGAGAAATGATGACATGACTTGCACTTGACTTTGTTTTGAGTGAAGGAAGGCTGTGCAGGTCACCAGCCTCACTTCTCCTCCTGAGCCATTTGAATCCAGAGACTGGAGATGACCCAGGGTGCCCTGGGAGACCTTGGGACTTGTACTCTCAGACAAAATGAGTTTGGTGTTCAAAGGTCATTTATCCACCTCACAAAGACGACTCACAATTCTCCACAATTGGAGGGTTTTTCCTAGAGGCAGTGGACAATATTATAACCCAGAACTGAGCAAAGAGGAAATCTACAAAATGGTCCTTTGTATGACTGCTGTCAAACACTTTTATGCTGTCATTTTTGAGAAGAGTGAAGTCCCTACAACTTCCTGGTCCTCTCCTGATTAAAACAACAGCAACAAAAAAATATAACAAACACTACATTAAATTGTCCAGTATATTCCGATTCTGGTACAACTGATACACTATTCAAACCATCTGGATTAATTTATCCTTGTGCTGACTCATTCTATTAGTGGTTCTGAAAGAGATTGAATTTTATTGATTTCTAAGTTAATGTTATATTCTGGGGAAAAGCTAGCAACAATCCTCAGAAATTTGCTAAGCCTGTTGTTTCTTTTTTTCTGCTGCCATTAGCTTAAGTCTGAATAGAGTGGAATCTCATCTAACCTGCTAATGCCACCCACCCCATCAATTATCAGTGCAGAGCATCTACAAAGGAGAAGGTCATATCATGTTATGAGTATGTGTCCTATGTCCAGGGTAAGTCCTAAAGAGGTAATGCTTGTACTGTTAGGATTTAATGGCTTCCTCCATTGGTGTGGGAATTGTATGTATCTTTAATTCCTGTGTAATATCTATCTATATCTTTGTCTATGAGGATACTTCGACTTCATCTAATACACCAAAGTATCTCTAGTAAAGAAATAAAAAGTTAAAAATAAGACTACATATGAAACAAACAAAAAAACTAGAGTGGAAAAAAGAAAGAAAGGAAATGACACGTTGAATCATGGGCATAGTCAAAAGAATACTGTATTTGGAGTCAAAGGAACCTGACTTCAAATTCCAGCTCTACCATTGTATGAGATTAAGCAATACATTTAAATTCACTGGTCCTTGATTTCATCATATATAAAATGAGAGAATTTGACTAGCTAACATTTAAGATGGCTTCCAGCTCAAAATCTATGATCCTGGGACAAAATAATGTGGTACAGAGGGCAGAAAGATGAAGATTACTGACTCCACGTTGCCAAACATCAGCCCTTATTCTACTGAGAAAATATCCCCTTAGGCTATATTAATATTCAAGTTAGACAAGTACAGAATAGTTTACAATAGAACAAAGCACCATACATGGAAGAGAAGTTGGTACAGATGAGCAAAATTACCTTTACTACTTTCAGAGGCTACTATAAAGCAAACTAGACTTGTATTGATCCTGCATGCAGTATCAGTTCAATTTGTGACTTTCCCTTCAGAAAGAATTCCTCAATATCTCTGCACAAGCCAAGTATACGAAGATTCTGGAGCTATGTAGATGATAGATAGATAGATTGATAGATAGATAGATAGATAGATGGATAGACAGATGGATAAACAGATGGATGGATGGATGGTTGGATGGATGCATGGATAGATGCATCAGACAGACAGATAGATGATAGAGATATGGATATATACATAGGTACATAAAGGTCTATGTTACACACATATGTGAATTTGTGTACATGACTTGAATTTTGTGGCATCATGTCAGGAAGTAGATTGAGGAAGCGGAATTGTTTTGCTCATTTGAAATCTTTTTCTTTCTTTCCAACATAGGTCCATTTCAAACATTTGTGCTAACAAAATGCCAGATTTTGCATGTAGGAAGCATTCCTTCATTAAATAAATAAACCGAGCCCCAGAAAGAAGAAATGCCTTACTCAAACGAGGGGTGGGGAATCATCAGCCTCGAGGACACATGCAGCCTTCTAGGTTCTTGGGTGCTGCCTTTTGACTGAGTCCAAGCTTTACAGAACAAATCCTTTGAGTAAGGAGATTTATTCTATGAAGTTTGGATTCAGTCAAAGAAGTGCACTTGAGGACTTAGAAAGCCATATGTGGCTTGAGGCCACAGGTTCCCCACCTCTGTAAGACAATATGATTAATTAAAGGTAGAACTAAAGGTAGCATATTGATACTAAATTGTACTACAACCTAAGAGAAAAGAAGTAGCAAAACTATAAATAATACAAGCAGATGATCTACTACCACTAAAAAAATGAAATCTAATCAAAGAAAAATGTTTTAAAAAACCAAGGGCTGAAAAAATCCTCAACATTACAGTCTCATCAATTTATAAATGGAAAAACTGAAACCCAGATAGATGGAGTGATTTGCTCCTTAATCACAGAGGCATTAAGTCATAGTCTGGACTTCAACCCAGCTTGTCTGAATCAGATACAATTTTCTTTCCACCCCAATTCTAATCACCATTAAGTCATTCAAAATCTGCATGAAAGTGAGTTGAGATCTTAGTTTTGAAAAGTAGAGCTTTATTCATCAAGTCTTTATAGAATAATTCCTATGTGTTTAGTACCACCATAGACAGATCTATTAAAATTATGTAAAAAAGAATTACTTTTTTTCTGATAAAAATTGCTAGAATGTGTGCCAGTATCATTTGAAAGGCTACGGCATGACCACCAAGTCTTTCCACATTTTCTGAATATAAAGACATTTTTTTAATGGTTAGAAATATCTACAATGGATTTAATTTAATTTTATGACTTGTTAGAGGGATCTTTTATTTATGTGAATACATGTCCACTCCATTATTGTGTCTCTATCTGATTAAACATCAGACTATCACAACAGAACTTGAGTGTTCTGCTCTGGAGGAATGAAATAAAGTTTAAAATAACATACTTAGTTAAATTATTTTGACATTTTAAGATGAGCACAGAAAACATGGTGGTTCTGGAGGGTTGAGCTATAATCCTCTTAAGAAAAGGATTTTCTTTATAACAGAAATATTGATATTATTATAGTTATAGAACTAGAAAACAGTACCAGAAAAAGCAATTGAAATTAAACAAATATATGTTACATAGTAAAGATGTTTTTCAAATATCTGGACCACAAAAGTACTTTATACTATAGGGTATTGCTCATATTGTCTCAAAATTCCCAATCAAATCTAATCCCATAAGCATTTATTAGGTGTGCTAGGCATGGAAAAAACAAAGACTAAATAAAAAACAGTCCCTGCACCAAGGAACTCACCCTCTACTTAGATAACAGGAGCTATAAATAGATGAGTATATAAAAGATAATTTGATGACTTCAGGAGAGAGAGAGTTCTAACAAATGGAAGGTTAGTGTAAAATTAGAATAGTATATGGCTATGCTATCCTTTATCTTCCAAATCACATCATTATGTGTTTAAACACCTGATCCTATGTATTTAGAAGTTATTATTTATATCTGAGTTTCTTAACCTAAGGTCTGTAAACTTAAAAAAAAATTGATGACTATATTTCAGTATAATTGATTTCCTTTATAAACCTATGTATTTTATCTAAACTTTTAAAAAACATTATTCTGAGAAAAGGTCTGTAGGTTTCACCAGATTGCCAAGGGTCCATAGCATAAAAAAAAGTTAAGTGCCTCTGATTAAATGAGCATGTACATATTTACATAAACACTTATGTACACATGTATTTAAATGCACATGTGCATACATTCATATGTTCATGTATACACACATTTTTGTAGTTTTATATGTATGCATGCACATACATGCACAGATGTGTGCTGTCGCATACTATATACATGTGCATACATATATAGGTAAGTGTTGTATATATGCATGCATTGCACACATGTGTAGTATGCATGCACATACATGTGTGGCTGTGTGAACATGTTTTATATTCATATGTGTTGTGGATATGTGTATATATGTTTTATACATATTTACATATCTAGGTATAGACTTTATAATTATAGGGCTCTCCTGTTGAGGAAACATCTCTACTAATCCTTAACTGTTCTGCAACTTTTAATTTAAGCTGTTTGGTACACTGAGAAATTAAGTTTCTTGGCCAGGGTGCCACTGTCAGTCTGCGACAATGTAGGTCTTCCTGATTCTGAAATCAAGTCTCTATCCGCTAGACCAGCTGCCTTGTCAAATCAGCCATATGTAATGGGATGGGACTGGGCCTGCAACTTCATTGGCACAGAGAATTGCTATTAAGGAACCTTCCTCTCGTGATGCCAGGGAGTACTTTCTCTGGAATTTCTAGTTGCACAGCATGTCCTGAAGGACTGCATGCTTAAATGATATGCCCAGGATCACAAAGTCAGAATATGTCAAAATGGGAAATTGGAACCCAGGCCTTCCTGATTTCCAACACTGGTACTCTTATCAACTACATTGTGTCATCTGTGTAGCTCTAACTCTTTCTTCATCTCTAGCTTTAGCTCTATATAAACCTATAGTTATGGCTAAAGAAACAGACAAGGAAGGAAATAATGCTTACTGTATGCTAAAGGATTTACCTATATTATTTTATTCTTACCTTAGCCTTCACAACAATTCTGAGAGATAGATAGATGCTATTACCTTCCCTGTTTTGTAGTTGAGGCAACTTATAGATAATGCTGAGAGTTGCTTAGCTAATAAGTGTCTACAGCTTTATTTGATCCCTGGTCTTTCTGGCTCCAGACCCAAGGTGCACTTCATTGCTTTGCCTAGCTGCCTCATGTCTATGACTATACATAAGTCCATATTTCTGTCTATAGCTAGTCCAAAGTATAATTTTCAAAATTATAAGTGATTCTACTTTCTTCACATAACTAAGCTTTATCTCAGTGATTTTTGAAATCCTATTAAAAGTGGTACAGTGCCATGCAAAATGTGGCTTGGGTTGATTCATTTTAAGTTGATTAGTATCTTGGACTCCAAGTTTCATTAAAGCTCTAACTTTATCATCCTCACTATGATTTCTATTTATTTTATTAAATTTATTATTCATCACTGATAAGAAATGATTTGAAGATTTTTTTTCTTTTTTTCTCTCTCTTTCTGGCCTTTCTATTTAATTGCCCACCAGAGAATGAATTAAACATGCCAGATTTCATTACTTTTATACATTATTGGTGCGATCCTAAACCTGCCAATATTGACTAAGTAAAGATTTAACTACGTTCAGCCCCAAACATGTAAACTGAGATACACCACACGATGTGATCTCAGTTCCTTTTTCCTTGGGTGCTCTAGACATAATGCTGTGCATAATTTTTCCCTCTAGCATCCTTTAAATAGGCATAGACTTTTAGAAATCGATGAATTTGTATGGTTCCCTAGACAAGTTTTTGGTAAATTCAAGCAGTTTTAGTGGCATCAAAATGGTCTGCAAAAGAGTCTGCTGTAAATAATATCATTTTACCTATAAATATAGTTTATATTGCTCCTCTTAATAGTTATTCAGCAGTTAAAACTGTAGAATTTTGAAATATCTATTTCATCCAAGACTATGCTTAGAACAAGTTGATTCATTGTGGTATTCTCTAAATTGTTACTGTTAAGACCTATCTGTGGTTTTAAAAAGAGCTACTTCTTGAAATACTTTCCCCCTTATTTTAAAATTTCTCAATGAGTTTTAAAGAAATTATTGCCTATATAACTCAAAGAAAAATATTTATGAAGGGAAAATATTTAACAATAAGAATTGATCGGTGGCTGAAAAAACAGCCACTTTAAAAAAAAAATATTGCGTATTAAAGGGCACTCAGTGACCACAAAAAAAGCTTTTTTAATCATATTTCACTTTTAAAAGTAGTCAGCATCTGGAAAAGAAATTGCTTATAAAAATTTTTAATACATACAGCTGCTGAGTACTTCTTGGGAGTGTTATATTTAAAGCCAAAATGAGAACATCTGGGGAGGGGGGAAATCTTGTAAAATCATCATTAATGTTCTATTTCATATGTTAAATATTAAGACTATACTGGTCTAAATGATCAAGAAAGCAATTAATTGGAAATAGTTATAATGAAGTAGTGCTGGGGATCAGAAATTGTTGGGTAATTTCATCAAAGGCTCATAACCCAATAGACAACATTTTGGAACAGAATAAGTCACTATCTAAAGGTGTAGGTAATAACACCCTTATACCCAAGCCTGTTCATGATTGAGGTAAAATCAAACTTTTGAAATACTTTTCTACAAGTACTGTTTTTGACATTGTCAATTACCAACATTTTAATGGAGAAAAGGTTGTTGTTATTTTAGTGATCACATTTAAATGTTTTGTCTACATGGCATTTATATTCTTTCTCCTCAATCTCTTTTTCAAGGACTTCATAGAAGAGCAATTTTTTTTGTTTTTGGTCTCAGAATCCCTTTACAATTTTAAAACTCATTGAGAATGCCCCCCCCACCACTACCAAAGCTTTTACTTGTATGGGTTATAGCTATTGATAACCTATTGGGAATTAAAATATCTTAGTTTTACTATAAAAATGATTTTGACCCTACAGACCCCCTGAAATGATCTTAGGGACTTCCAGGGGTCACCAGACCACAAAGTGAGAACAGCTGCCTTAGAATATTTTGCCAATATCCTGTTAAATGCATAAGACATCTTTGTTTCCTATAGAGACTGTGTGGAATGGCTTCTAGACCTAGAGGCAAGAGACCTAGCTTGGAATCCTGCCCTAAACATTCACTAGCCATGTAACCATTGGCAAGTCACTTAACCTCTATGTTGATTCATCTGTAAAATGGGACCCATAATACTCATACTCCCTACCTCACAGGCTGCTAGTGAGGAAAGAGCTTTGAAAACCTTAAAGGTCTATCGATAAGAGGAGTTATTCTGTGCAATACCATGTGCCACAACGTAATAGAGAATGAATGATTAGTATAGCAAAGAGAATAACAGTTATGCTAAACAAAGTCCCATTGGACTTTGTTTATAGAAAGGAGATTCCAGCTCAAGAATATATGAGATTAGAATACCTGTCAGGTCTCTTCCAGATTAGCTGGTCATTGTTCCATGGATATTAAAGTTTTCTATATTGTAACAGAAATGATTTGGCAATAATATTATTAATAATAATTAATTAATAATATAATATTATTTCTTTAGCCAAAAGCTTAAAGATATCCAAAGTATATGAAAACTGGATTTAAATAATAAAAAATACATTTCTCAATTCACATCCTTTAGATGAACTATCAAATTAAGATTTGGATCTGGGTACCCCTCCAGGGCACCCTCTTGAAGGAAGGCTGGATACTTGGGCAGTGGGGAAACCTGCTTTCGATGTCACAAGGAGAGTCACTGGCTCAACAAGTGCCCCTCCAGGTTGCCCCCCCCAGAGGGAGCCCCAGGAACCAATGCCTGTAGAACAATTCTCATGTGACCAGAAGGGACACTGGAGGAAGTATCGTCCCCAAGATTGGGAAAGTGATGGAGCCTCCTCCCAGTACCCTGTCCTCCAGTCTTCTTAAGACTTGGAGTGACGGGAAAGCCTGGGTGCTGGCACAGCTCCCACTTTCTCCACCTCTCTCTCCAAGCCCTGGGCAAAAATGAAGACTGAAGACCTGATACAAGAGTATACAGTCAATCATTAGTATATTACACTTGCTGAAAGAAAGCTCAGTTCTAATTTACTTGGACAGGACTCTTGTGTCTCTGTTTTGGTGTCCCATCACCTCTAAATCTCAGCAGACTCACTGAAGTACTAGAAGGACTTGTGTTAACTTAATGGACCTGCTGTTTTCATGAACTGATGAGGAAACAGAGGCAAGTAGGGTTAAGTGACTTGCCCAGGGTCACGTGTCTGAGACCAGATTTGAATTCACAAAGATGAGTCTTCCTGACTCCAGGTCCAAGTTGCCTAAAGGGAATTCACACAAATACATAAGAAGAGCTTACCAGATTTCAAAGAGACCTGGAATGACACATATGAATTGATGCAAAGTGAAACGAGTAGAGCTGGTAGAACATTGTGTACAATAACAGCAACCTTATGTGACGATCAGCTAAGAATACTTAAGCTCTTCTCAACAATACAATGATTCAAGAAAATTACAAAGGATTCATGGAAGAAAATGCTGTCCACATCCACATAAAGAGCTTATGGAGCCTGAATACTTCAGGTTTTTGGATTTTTTTTGCTTTTGTGCTGTTCCTTCTTTCACAACATGACTAATATGGAATATGATTGCATAAATAATCTATATCAAATGGCTTATTGTTGTAGAAAGAGGGGAAGGAAGAAAAATTTGGTATTCAAATTTTGTAAACCTTGATGTTGCAAATTGCCTTTACATATAATTGGAAAAAAAATTAACAAAAGAGCATGCTAGATAAATGATCATAACAAGGTGAAAAAAAGTCTTTAAGAGAAGATATACAAACTACTCTCCACCATGTGAAAAATACTTGTTGTATATTGAGCTCAATCCAACATATTAGAAGCCTTCCTTATTGTCTTCTAACAGTGGGAGTGTACCAGTGGATCATTCAGTTACTAAGAGTTTGAACTCATAAGAGAATAGTCCTATCATTTGCAACTCATGGCTTAAAATAGTAAAAGGGCAAAAATAAGAATGAGATTTTTTTTAAGGGACTTGCAAAGAACTATGGGGCTGGATCTGCTTCTGTTAACTATCTAGGTGATATCATGCAAGTCCCTTCACATTCTTTCCACTCATTCTCCATGCTCAACTTTCCTTATCTGTAAAATAAAAGTGTTGGAATAGCAAAAAAAAAAAAAAAAAAAAAGATTTGGATCTGCCCTCCTGCTTCAAAGTCCAGTCCTCTTTCTACTCTGACATTCTATGTGTACAACTTCCCAGGTCACAGAAGAAGCCACTGGACACTCCTGACCATTTCCCTCATAATTTTATTTCAATGAGATAAAATTTCTTGATCAAAAAATAAGCTCATAACTGAAAAACAGTTACTCTCCCTCTATACTGAGAAATATTTAAATAAGAAAGTAGCTTCCCAACACTCAATTGCTGTGGCTAACCACTGCTGACTGAGCTTGACTGAAAGATGGGCTACATTACTAGCTGTCACACCAAATATAATTCAGTGCTAAAGGAAAATCAGAGATTGTGTGTGTGTGCATGTGCATATATATGTGTATGTATATATACATGTATATATAAAGTGTATGCATATGTGTATGTATATATGTATGTATGCGTGTGTATATATGTGTATATATACGTATGTATGTTTATGCTTGGCACAGTTCTTGGTACATTTTGTTTCTGTTGTTATTATTAAGTAGCACCAACTTTTTTTGATTCCATTTGTTTTGTTTTGTCATTTTATGTTTTTTTGGCAAATATACTGAGATGATTTGCTATTTTCTTCTCCAGTTCATTTTAGGAATGAAGAAATGGAGGTAAATAATCTTAAGTGACTTGTCCCAAATCACAGAGCTAGAAAGTGTCTGAGGCCAGATATTATCTCAGGAAGATGAGTCCTACTGACTCTAGGTCTGGAAGTCTATCCACTGTGCCACCTAGCTGCCCTTCTTGCTATGCCATGTGTTTCTGCTGTGCCTTCTCTCCCCCTGTCCAGTTCTAAAACCACATATAGTATTATAATAATACAAAGAATATTAAAAAAATATAAATAGTATTTATAATCTTCCTGGTACATACTAGGTACTTAATAAATGCTTGTCTATTGTTTGATTGAGGTCAAGTCCCAGTAGTAAGATCTTTGGAAAAAAGAATATAGATGATTTAGCATTTTTTTTTCATCATTCCAAGTTGATTTTTAGAAAGACTGAGCCTGTTCAGAGGTGCACCACAGGGAAATTACATACATTAACTGTCTTCCTTCAAATTTTTTCCACTTCTGACTTTGCTAATTTAATGTGTGAGATCATGCCCCAGGGTTGATTTTATTTGGATTTTTATGATAGTGATTGTGAAGTTTTTTTTCCCAGTAGTTGTTGGTCATTTGTAGTTCTTCTTTTGGAAACTTTTTCTTTAACTCTTTTCACATCATTTTCTCCCCTACCAAAGGCATCCATACAATTCCATACAAAATATAGCAGTTTCTTCAAGAGATCCTAAAATAGTATGGTTGATAAATTGATGCTAATGAAGAAGGAGGAGTAAATGTCATGATACACTTCTTTGTGCTTAATCTTGTCCTTTTCAACACTTGTTTATGTGGGTTTTTTTATTAATAATGAAGTCATAGATGAGTGTCTTGCCAAATCTGTGGATTTCTCAATCTTTTTCTGGAAAAGTCTCTTTCCTTATTCCTATATGCTAGGCAATGATGTTCCCATTCTTATTAAAACATGCATGTATCCCAGCTTTTGAGGAATGGAAGGGAGAAGGGAGAAATTAAAGCATAAATGTGGGGAAATAGGATGATGAGAAAGATACAAGATAGTAATCTTAACTGTGAATTTGCATGGGATGAACTCTCCCATACAATCAAGGTGGATGGCAGAAGTGATTAAAGACTATAATCCTACAATATGTTGGTTACAAGAAATACATTTGAAGCAGGGGTATACACACAGGGTAAAGTTAAAGGCTGGAGTAGAATATGTTATGCTTCAACTGAAGTAAAAAACAAAACAAAACAGGAGTAGCAATCCTAATCTCAGAAAAAGCAAAAGCAAAAATAGATCTAATCAAAAAAGATAAGGAAGGAAACTATGTCCTGCTAAAACGCTACCATTGACAATGAAGTAGTATCATTACTGAACATATATGCACCAAGTAGTAGTAGAGCATCCAAATTCCTAGAGGAAAAGTTAAGGGAGTAACAGGAAGAGATAGGTAGCAAAACTATATTAATGGGTGACCTCAATCTCCCTCTTTCTAAACTTGACAAATCTAACCTCAAAATAAATAAGAAATAAGTTAAGGAGGTGAATAGAACTCTGGGAAAAGTATATATGATAGATCTCTGGAGAAAAATGAATGGGGAAAGAAAGGAATATACCTTTGTCTCAGTGGTACATGGCACATACACAAAATACTGACCATGTATTAGGCAATAAAAACCTCAAAATCCAGTACAGAAAGGCAGAAATTGTCAATGCATCCATTTCAGATCATGAGGTAGTAAAAATTATATGTAATAAAGGGCAATTGGAAAGATAGGCCAAAAATTAATTGGAAATTAATTAATCTAATTCAAACGAAAGAGTGGGTCAAACACCAAATTATACAATCAACAACTTCATTCAAAAGAACAAAAATAATGAGATAATTCACCAAAATTTATGGGATGCAGTGAAAGAAGTTCTTAGGGGAAGTTTTATATCTATGAATCCTGACATGAATAAAATAGGGAAAGAGGAGATCAATGAACTGGCCATGCAACTGAAAAAGCCAGAAAAAAAAAACAAATTTAAAATCCCCAATTAAATACCAAATTAAAAAATAGTGAAAACCAAAGGAGAGATTAATAAAACTGAAATTAAGAAAACTATTGAACTAATAAATAAAACTAAAAGCTGGTTTTATGAAAAAAATAAAATTGATAAAACTTTGGCCAATTTGATTTTAAAAAAAGAAGAAAAACAAATTACCAGTATCAAAAATGAAAAGAGTGAATTCACCT
Organism: Potorous gilbertii; assembly: GCA_028658325.1. Taxonomy (NCBI): domain Eukaryota; kingdom Metazoa; phylum Chordata; class Mammalia; order Diprotodontia; family Potoroidae; genus Potorous; species Potorous gilbertii. Next base: position 213,861,411 of record CM053770.1, read on the forward strand.
CCAATGAAGAGGAAATTAAAATAATAATTATAAATTATTTTGCCCAACTGTATGCCCATAAATGTAACAATCTTATAGATGAATGAAATGGATGAATATTTAGTAAAATATAAATTGCCCAGGTTAACAGAAGGGGGAGCAAAATATTAATTAACCTCATGTCAGAAAAAAAAATTGAACAAGTCAACTCGTAGGAAAAAATCTCCAGGAGCAGGTGGATTTATAAACAAATTCTATCAAACATTTAAAGAACAGTTAATTTGAATGCTATACAAACTATTTGGGAAAGGTGCCAAAGAAGGAGTTCTACTAAACTGTTCTAATGATGTAAATATGGTTCTGATACCTAAACCAGGAAGAGACAAAACAGAAAAAGAAAATTATAGACCAATTTCCCTAATGAATATAGATGCAAAAGAAAATGTAAATAATATAGTAGCAAAAAGATTACAGCAATTTATCATAAGAGTAATACACTTTCATCAAGTAGGATTTATACCAGGAATTCAGGGTTGGTTCAATATTAGGATAACTATCAGCATTATTGATTATATCAACAACAAAACTAACAGAAACCATATGATTATCTCAATAGATGGAGAAAAACTTTTGATAAAATACAACACCAATTTCTATTGAAAACGCTGGAGAGGCAGAGCCAAGATGGCAGAGTAGAAGGAAGGACCTGCTGCAGCTCTCCCACCAAAGCCCACAAAATACCTATAAAAATGACTCTAAGCAAATTCTAGAGCAGCAGAAGCCACAAAAGGACAGAGTGAAAGAGATTTCCAGTCCAAGGCATCCTGGAAAGCAGACAGGAAAGGTCTATGGAATGGGGCTCAGAATGGAGCACAGCCCAAGGAGGGGAGTCCAGCCTTGGCAATGCTGCACAGCAGGGACAGGACTGGAGCAGTCTTCAGGGTGTGGAATTCCAGGTAATAGCTGTGGTTCCAAGATTCCTAAACACACAAACACCAGACACAGCTTCAAAGGTCAGTAAGAAAGCTCTTTCACCTGGGTGAGAAAAGAGCAGAATCCTGCCCTAGCCCTGGCTCCAGGTGGCTACAGCATCCATTTTTGGAGGACTCATCGTAAAGACCCTGAGGGAACTGAACCCCTCATCTGAATCTCAGCTTTCAGTGGTGGTCCTGGGGTGAGGAGGAGCACTGGTGTGGGGGAACTGGAGGCAGTTGTGGAGAGGGAAACCTACTCACAGATCCTAAGCAAAAAAGGGTGCTTGTGGTTGCTCCCAGATCAGAGTGCAGGTCAGGAGAGGATTGAGAACATACAAGTCCCTAGAGTATGCCCTCCACTTGGCAAAGGACTCAAAGGTCAAGTAATTGGTTGGGAAAATGCTCAAAAAAGAGAAAAAAATAAGACTATAGAAGGTTACTTTCATGGTGAACAGGTATCTTCCTCTATCTTTTCAGATGAAGAATAAAGCATTCCATTAGAGGAAGACATCAAAGTCAAGGCTTCTTCCTCCAAAACCTGCAAAATAAATTTGCAATGGTCTTAGGCCATGGAAGAACTCAAAAGAGATTTTGAAAATCAAGTAAGAGAGGTGGAGGTAAAATTGGGAAGAGAAATGAGAACAATGCAAGAAAATCATGAAAAGCAAGTCAAGAGCTGGCTAAAGGAGACCCAAAAAACTCTGAAGAAAATACCAACTTTAAAAGTAGACTAACTCAAATGGCAAAAGGGGTTCAAAAAGCCAATGAGGAGAAAAATGCCTTAAAAAAGCAGTTAGTCAAATGGAAAGGATGGTTAAAAAGCTCACTGAAGAAAATAGTTCTTTAAAAATTCGAATGGAGCAAATGGAAGCTAATGACTTTATGAGAAATCAAGAATTACAAAACAAAACCAAAAGAATGAAAGAATAGAAAATAATGTGAAATATCTTTTTGGGAAAACAACTGATCTGGAAAATAGATACAGGAGAGACAATTTAAAAATACCTGAAAGCCACGATGAAAAAAAGAGCCTAGACAACATTTTTCATGAAATTATCAAGGAAGATTGCCCTGAAATTCTAGAACAAGAGAGTAAAATAAATATTGAAAGAATCTACTGATTATCTCCTGAAAAAAATCTTAAAAGAAAAACTTCTGGAAATATTGTAGCCAGATTAAAGAGTTCTCAGGTCAAGGAAAAAATATTGCAAGCAGTCAAAAAGAAATAATTCAAGTATTGTGGAAATACAATTAGGATAACAAAATCTGGCAGCTTCTACATTAAGGGTCAAAGGGCTTGGAATATGATATTCTAAAAATCAAAGGAACGGAGATTAAAATGAAAATAATTACCTACTCAGCAAAATTGAGTATAATATTTCAGGGGGGAAAATTGGTCATTCAATGAAATAGAGGACTTCCAAGCACTCTTTTTTTTAACTTTTATTTTTTTTCTTTTTTCTGATTATTTATTTATTTACTTATTTATTTTGTTTTGAATATAAATTTATTTATTTAACTTTTTACATTCATTTTCACAAGATTTTGGGTTCCAAAAATTTCTCCCCATTTGTCCCCTCCCCCCTCCCCAATGCACTGAGCATTATAATTACCCATATCACCAATCTGCCCTCTCCTCTTTCATCCCTTCCTTCCCCTACCCCATCTTCTCTGTTGTCCTGTAGGGCCAGATAACTTCCTATTCCCCATTACCTGTATTTCTTATTTTCTAGTAGCAAGAACAACACTCAACAGATGGTCCTAAAACTTTGAGTTCCAACTTCTCCCCATCCCTCCCTCCCCACCTATTCCCTTTGGTAAGGCAGGCAATTCAATATAGGCCATATCTGTGTAGTTTTGCAAATGACTTCCATAATAGTCGTCTTGTGTAAGACTAACTATATTTCCCTCCATCCTATCCTGCCCCCCATTGTTGCTGTTCTCTCTTTTGATCCTGTCCCTCCCCAAGAGTGTTGACTTCAAATTGCTGCCTCCTCCCATTGCCCTCCCTTCCATCATCCCCTCCACCCTGCTTATCTCCTTCTCCCCTACTTTCCTGTATTGTGAATACAGGATTGTATTCCTTGTATTGGTCCTTGTATTGTCCTTGTATTGGTATGAAATGATAGATTTCATACCAAAATGAGTGTGCATTTTATTCCTTCCTTTACTTGAATGTGATGAGAGTAAACTTCATGGTTTTTTTTCTCAGCTCTCCTCTTCTTCCCTCCACTAAGAAGTGTCCTGCATGCCTCCTCTATGAGAGATAATTTACCCCACTCCATTTCACCCTCTCTCCTCCAACCACATTTCTCTCTCGTCATTTACCTTGATTTCTTTTAAGATATGATCCCATCCTATTCAATTCCCTCTGTGCTCTGTCTCTGTGTGTGCGTGCATGGGCATGTGTAGGTGTGCATGCATGCCTGTGTGTACGTGTGTGTAATACGACCCTGCTTATCTCCTTCTCCCCCAATTTCCTGTGTTGTAAGATAGGTTTTCATACCAAAATGATTGTGGATTTTATTCCTTCCTTTAGTCAAATGTGATGAGAGTAAACTTCATGGTGTTTTTTTTTTCCTCTCCCAGCTCTCTTTTTCCCTCCATTAAGGAGACTCCTGCCTGCCTCTTCTATGAGAGATAATTTATCCCATTCCATTTTACCCTCTCTCCTCCCACTACATTTCTCTCTCACTGTTTACCTTGATTTCTTTTAAGATATGATCCCAT
>CM053770.1:213865593-213902503 GCA_028658325.1 Potorous gilbertii
ATAAACAACAATAACAAAAGTGACCTTGAGCTAAACTAGGAAGGAATTCAAATGCCAAATGTGGGGTTTTTCTTATTGTATCCTACAAGAAATAGGGGATCACTGGAGCTTCTTAAGCAGGAAAGGGACTAGGTCTGACCTGTGTTTTAGGAGTATCACTATGGTGACCGAGCAGAGAATGGATTAGATAGGGAAAAGAGAATCAAGGCAAGACAAATTCGGCGCCTACTACAATAATCCAATGTCAAAGTAAGGAGGTACTGGACTAGGGCAGCAAATGTATGGATGGAGAAGATTACATGTGAGACAGATTAGGAAAGTATAATTGACAAGACTTAGCAACCAAAAATGTATAAATGAGATGAGAAAAATTGAATCTGAGCTTGTGAACCTGAGGTTATTCAAGAATAATGGTACCCTTAACAGAAATAGGAAAGTTCAGAAGGCATATAGGTTTTGAGGGGAAAGAAAATCAATTCTGTTTTGGACATTTTGAGTTTGAGATGCCTGTAGAACATTCAGTTGAACATGTTGGGAATGTGGGAATAGAGCTCAAGAGGTAAACTAGAGCAATATATTTGAGTCTAGAATTCATCCTCAGAGGTACAGTAAATCAACCATTGGGAGCTGACTAAGAAAGAAACTAAGGTGAGAGAAGAGAAGGCCCCAGTCAGAGCTTTGGGAAAGATCAACAATTGAGGGCAGGATATAGATAATGATGCAGCAAAGGAGTCTAAGAAGGACAGACCAGCAATGTAGGAAGAGAGCCAACCAAGATCAATCATGAAAACTCAGAGAGAAGAAAGCATCCAGGATTGCAAAAGTGGTCAACAGTATGAAATACTACTGAAAGGTGGATGAGACTGAGGCTTGAGAAAAGGATTGGGAAATTAAGAGATTATCAGTAAATTTAAAGAGAACTATTTTACTTTGTGATGATGTCAACATTTAAAATAATATTTTTCTGTTAAAATATAGAAAGTTAATGTGCTACTTTTATCAATTTCTTCAATAAGTTACGATGGAAAGATTAAAAGATTGGTAGTATTTTTAAATTCTTCATACAAATATATATATATATATATATTTGTTAACCGAAATACTCAAATATATCTGTATTCTCATCAATTAGGATTTTCTCTTGAGGAATGCTGCTGGCAACTCATATGTGATTTGAATGGAAAACATTCTGGGGACTCTCTTCATTTTCTTTTGATATCATGAGGATTCCAGGAGAATGCTAGAGAATTTATCCTTCTTTGCTTTTTATCTATAAATTAGACAGCCAACAGAATTTATTAAGCACCTACTATATATTAGGCACTGTGAGAAGTGCTAAGAGTACAAAGAAAAGTGAAAAGCACAGTCTCTACTCTCAAAAAAATCACAGAATAACAAGGAAAACAACATATAAACAAATATGTATAAACAAGGTATAGATAGAATAAATTAGAGATAATCAACACAGGGAAGGCACTAGTATTAAGGGAAACTCAGAAAAGGCTTCTTGTACAAGATCAGTGAAGTTAGGGAAGCCAGAAGATAGGTAGGTAGGTAGGTAGGTAGATAGATAGATAGATAGATAGATAGATAGATAGATAGACAGATAGATGGATGGATAGATAGATATATGGATGGATGGATGGATGGATAGATAGATAGATAGATAGATAGATAGATACAGATAATAGATATGGATATTTGGAGAGAGAGAGAAACAAAGAGAGAGAAAAATTCAGGAATGGGGGCACAGTACATGAAAAATTTGGGAATCCAGAGACTGATTGTCTTGAGTAAGGAACAGAGGATGACAGAGTACATGAAGATGAAAGTGTAAAAAGACTTGAAAAGTAGAATGGGACCAAATTATGAAGGGCTTTGAACACCAAATAGTGGGTTCTACAGTTGATCCTAGAGGTAATAGATAAGCAGCTGCTGGAGTTTACTTAACAGAGGGTTGACATGGTCAGACCTGTGTTTTAGGAAGATCTGTATGAGGGAATAGATGCGAGTGGAGGGTGACAGGGCAAAGATACCAACCAGAAGGCTACTGCAATTTTTCTGATGACACTCTTAATTCAATTCTTCTTTGAAGTTTTTTATTTTTTGAACATTTCGGCTGGATCAAAACAATCATTTGACCTTCCATTGCCTTCTATTAGATGATCATTTTTATTTCCTCAGATACCAGTGTACCATGCTTCTCCACCATACAACACTAGAATGTGAGTTTTTTTTAAAAAAATAGTCTTTTATTTTTCTTTTGGGGATGTTTAGGGTCATTAAATTACAAAGATTCCTCAGATTATTAAGCTTGCTCTCTTGTTTAATTGCTGGACTGACTAATTCTCCATGCGAACTGTTGATTATAAACACACACACACACACACACACACACACACACACACACACTGATGGAAACCTCTGTAGATTATGCATTTAAATGCACGTCATAACCTAGACAATAGACATCACTCATACACTTGGATTTTCCTGTGGGAATGATCAGAGGGAAAAAAGACTTTTGAGTGCTTATTCTTCCAAGAGACTTGGCAAAATTTTTGGAGCTTGAGGCAAGCAACACAATAGCACAATGTCATCCATAAACAGGAACATCTGGAGGACATCATGATCCATAGGGAATCCCTCTTCAGCTTGGATTCTGTATTGGATCTCATCCATCCAAATGGTGAATGCTTTTAGAAAGCATAATATCGCCCTATTTTATACCTTGCCTGATATTTATGATCTGAGGATTTTCAAACAAGGTTATCTCTATATAGAGAGTAAAGTTACTTTGCTCTGAGCTATGTAAGAGTTCTAAAGCATAAGAAACAACAACTTCTTAAATTGCTCTCTAATTCTCTTTAACTCTATGGTCCATCATTTTGTCTTCTTTGGCTGGAGAGCTTGAACATTATATAATGTCTATCTTTGCTCTTTCTTTGGCTACAGGCATAGTAGGTTGCCAGGTCAGCAGATGGAACTCTGTCTACTCCAGACCAGCATTTAAAATGCATAATGGAGGAGCAAGAGAAGGAAAGGGGGTGAATACCTTTGGATTTCCTGACAGCCAGGCCCCATCTTGACCCTATGATTGGTCAGTTTTCTATTCACCCTTCAAGCATCTTCTCTTCCATTACCTTGCTTTCCTCTCCCCAAGACCAGATACCATTCTCTAGGGCACTCAGCTGTTTCAGCTCTACAATTCCCACCTTGCAACACCTGCTGCTCAGGGGAATGCCTCATCTTGCCTATTATTTTATGGAGACACAGTCCATACTTTACTCCGTAGTCATTCTCTGATCAACCTGCCTGATGCCACATGTTTATGCTATGCTTTCTCTCCCACTGTCTAGTTCTAGAACCACTAATGGTATCAATGTTACCATTATTCTTGCCAGGGGTACGTCAAACTTCTCCCCTGTGGCTCCATTCACTACTCCTGTAATCTTTCAGACCACAATTCTTCTCCTTGATGACTGCTTACCTCCATTTCTTGTCTCCTCCTAAGCTTCTTGAAATCAAGGATTATTGTTTTCCTTTAGCATCTGTGCAAAATCCCATTTGTATATTTGTACATTTGTACCTATATTTAACTTGGTGTATAGTAAGCACTTAATGACTTTTTTTAATTCAATCATTCATTCTTTCAAGCCCCAACTTCTTAAAATTATTTCTTATGAAATGTTTTACATTCCTTCACTCAGATGTTGAAGAACTAAAACTTATACATGCTGGGGTTTGGAGTACATTCTAGGGTTACTTAACAGAGACTTAAGGTAAAAGAAAAAGAGTTGGGCTGTTCTCATTGACAAGGGAGGTACTCATCTCCATAGTTTGGTATAATCATGCATCATATTCCTATTTATTTTTCTAAAAAAAATACACTGTGGACTTGTGTAGAAGAGACAAAAATACAGAAGGAGAGAAGAAATATAAGAAAAAAACAAAAGTTTGAAATGGAGAAGATTGTTGAAGAGGAGAATAAGCAAAAAAAAAAAACACAAAATAATTTCTCATAGGGTACATTTGGTGCATTTTTTAAACTGCCCAAAATCCCTCCTTTTCTGTTCCATCATTCATTATTGTACCCCTTTTCAGAGAATTGGTATCATTTTCAACATTTCACCCAAACACAAAATTATTATTTTTTAAATCTGGAGGAAATCTGAATCTAACTACTCTTTCTTTATAGGTGATAAAATGAAAATCCTAAAATTCAGAAGTTGCTCAAGGTCACAAGTTTAACCGACAACGGAACTAGGAGTTGAAACCAGTTTTGCAGACTCCTTAGTCAATTCAAATTAAGCCTAATCTCACTTTTACTTATCATACTGTTTAATGTCTCTGGACATCAATTTCCATCTCTGAAAATGAAGGCAAGTAGTTGGTATCCAAAGTCTCTTTCAGCTCTTAATCATGTGACTTTGAAATCCTGTGCCACGGGTAAGACACAAGTACTAAGTAGTGGTGATACAAAAGCAAAATGAAAAGCCGATCCTACCCTCTATTACTTTATATTCCATAGGTTCAAATCATGCCTCTCCTACTTACTGCCAGTGTATCCTTGAGTAGGTACTTAACCTTTTAGAGTCTCAGTTTTCTTATCTATTAAATGAGTACATTGCACTATATGTCCTCTGAGGTCCCTTCCAACTCTAAATCCATGATACTAAGATCCTTAACAAGAAAAGCTATCCAAGAGAAATGGGTTACCTCAGGAAGTAGTGAATTTACTATAGTTTTATTCTTTAAGAAGAGGTTTAATGACTTTTTTGTGGACTGTCGCAAGGATTTGAAATCCAGGTAGGAGTTAGAGCAGACAAACATAAAAGCCCCTCCTAATCTTTTAACTGTATGTTTGGGAACTTGAATTATCACCTTTTTTAATTGTGAAAACAATGATCTAAACCCTTTGGCCAAGTCATAAAATATATAGTCTTCACTGCTAAAAAGATATTGTAATATTATAAAATTATTGTAATATTGTAAAATTATTTCTTAACATAGCATTTTTTAAAGCTGAACTTATTTCTTGACATGTCACCTGTTTCCTAACAAAATGACATCAGCATTCACTTAGGGTCCGGGACAATGTCTTTGATTCTACATTCAATTAGCCTAGGTTACAAAACGTTGGTTTTTGTCCCTTGAGTTAAAAGCTCTTTTCCAGCCCACACACTTTCTGCTTGGTTCTGGCTTTAATTTTTCATTTAAGGAAAACAATGAACATCTGTAAAACAGGACTCCACAGCTGGGACAATATGATATCATCTATTCAAGCTCATACACCTTCTTAGCACTTTGCCTGTCAGAAACAGAGACAAGATAGAGCCAATCCAGCTGGAGCCAATAAACACACTGCTCCTCTAGGATGAAGGTCTTTGAGTACAATGAAATATCCATGTGTTTGTGAATCTCAAGGGGCTTGGTTTGTTTTTAAGTAAGTGAAAGAAAACATATAAATCTCCAAATGGAAGCATACAATGGGTCTACTAGAAAAGCACAACAAAAAGTGTTATCTCTAGTGTCTCTTTTCAGAATCTACCTAGAGCAAAATCATTTATGTTTAAAAATTATTATGCCATGTTTCTAGAAGTGATCACAATGTCTTGAAAGGAGCATAATCTTTATAATGCTACTTTAAGTAAGAAGTTTATTGCCTCAAAACCTACCTCAGAACACTTCCAGCCTCAGTTCCATTCTTTTTATGTAACTCCTTTTATTTTTTATGGCTTTTCTCATCAGTTGAAGCCCAAGTGTAGATCATCACATTGACAAATGGATGTCCCAACTCAAGGATGAGCAAGTCACTTAAATCCTCTTAGATTGAGATGGAGTCAGACTGAGTGACATTTAAGTTTCTTTTCTTATGTTTATGTGATCCTGGACATGTGGGTATCTAGCCTTCCTGTAAAGGCCACCACTACTGGAGACGGTCTTATTATAATTTATCTTTTGTTTTGAATGGCATGGGGGGCTTGGGGTGATGTCTTGACTTGCTCATGAATTGGATTTAAGTGAGGCAAATTTGCACAAAACCATCAGCCTCATTATCTCTTCCAGTGAAGTTCAATGGCAAGACAAGAGTCAAGACAAGTGGCAATGAACTGTGATACAGTGGAGGTCCTTGGTGTCTGATATCTGACCAAAGTTCTACATGGTCCAAAGTACCTGCCAGCATGGCTGTTGAAACAAGTTGTTCTCAACTGCCCATTTCCCCAGGGAAAGTCTTTACATGTATATTCCCCTAACTCACAGACAGGTTTTAATCTTCTTGTTTACTCCCAGTCTGATTTGGTCCATATGCAGATATGGTTTTACTGCCAATGTGCATGCTACAGTTGCTTGGAGCCACAGATGAGAGCTGGGTGAGAGGTGGATATCAATTGGAACATCTCTAATTGTTAAGGAATTGTCCCTTCCCCAAAGCCAAAATTTTCCTCTTTACGCCATCTACCCATTACTCTTCTGTTGAACCCCAGGAGCCAAACAGAACAAACATAATTGAATCTTGTCTTTTCTCCCTGTGAGTCATCTCTTCTTCTATCTAATAACTGGGAGTTCTTTCAACTGATCTCTGTATGATTTGATTCTGAGGTCTTCACTATACTAGTTGTCTTCCACTTGGTGCTCTCCAGCTTCTCAGTAGATTTCCTGAAATGTATTATCTGGAACTGAATTCAATACTTAAGATGTAGTTTGACCAGGATGCAGTATAGTAGTACTGGTGTCTCTCTAGTTCTAGAATCCAAGATTTTGCTAATGCAGTCACAGTTCCCATTAGCCTTCTTGTCTAATATATTCTATTGATTTATATTAAAATTTTGTTCCTTAAAATTCTTCATCTTTTTCAGAAAAACTGTTGCTTAACCACTCATCCCCAACCCCCAGCACAGCTCATGCTTGTAACTATAGCAATTCTCTGTTCTATGGATTATTAAATGAGTGAATGTGGGGTGGAAGTTTATGCTACTACTGTCTACCAATCATTGTGCTAAGTGCTAGGAACACAAATGCAAAAGCATGAAATTTCTTGCCATTAAGGAGCTCATATTTTAATGGGGAACAAGAAAATATAAGAGACTTCAGCAGGGAGGAGTGTTTTGGACAGGGAACAGACAGCAATAAAAGCATTTGACTGACATATTTCATCCAAAAAACAGAGTGTTAATTTGACTACTATTTCATAGGTAAAGGAATAAAGAAGTTGATAGGTGATTTTGGATTCTACAGGGATAGAATAATGTGAAAATGGCAGAGTATTAGCCAGTGAGGTATGGATGCATTGGCCTAGTTATATAAATTAGGGCAGGTCGGTAGGTGGCACAGTGGATAGAGTACCAGTCCTGGAGACAGGAAGATCGAATGTGGTTTCAGACGCTTAATAGCTGTGTGACCCTGGGCAGGCCGTTTAACTTTCATGTGTCTCCATTTCTTCACCTATAAAATGATGATATTAATAGCACCTAATTCCTGGGTGGCTGTGAGGCTTGGATGATGTCATAATTGTAAAGCGCTGTGTACGATCTCTAACATATGGCAATCATTCTGTAAGTGTGAATTATTTTTGATGTTGTTATAAACATTAACCAGTTGCTGTTCTATTTGTCCTTCATTTTCAAAGAAGACCATGCCATCAGAGAAATGAGGACATGACTTGCACTTGACTTTATTTTGAGTGAGGGAGGGCTGTGCAGGTCACCAGCCTCACTTCTCCTCCAGAACCGTTTGAATCCAGTGGCCAGATATTCTATGAACGTTAACCAGTAAGGAGTAATCCTATTACAGGACCTTGAAAGCCAGTTCAGAAGTGAAGAGTCCAGGATAATATCAAAAAAAGGAAGTGAGAGAGTTTGGCTTGTTCCTTTCTTGATGAAGCCACTCCGGCCCTTTGTGATCACTCTTTTCCTAATATTCACTAGTCATTTTTTTAAGAGTGCATTCTAGAATCTTCCAGAAATTGAAGGACTGCTCCTAGTATCCAATTTGGATACTCTATTCTCTTTCCTTTTTTGGAAACTGGGACATTTCCTCTTCTATAAATTTTCTTCCTCTTCTAGAATAGTTCAAAGATTCTTTTAGTATCCTAAGAGGTAGGTCATATGAGCATGGTAACCTGAATTTAACAAAACCACTTAGGTCTGCCTTTCACTACTCCCTCCTTATTTTGGATTTTAATTTCTTATCATCTGTAGAGCAAAATAGAAAACACAAAAATTTCTCAACATCTTGATGAACTAAGAATGTAGAAAACCCCTAACCACACGGTAGCCTAATAGTACACAGTCCCCAACTCCTATTAAGGAATGATAAAATATAGCAAACCATGTTAGGACATAGTGAAGCAGACAGAAAGTTCCATCTACCATTGTCACAATTACTTGCTGTCATTGGATAAAAGGCAACTTCAGTTTTGTCTATAGGGTCACCTCAACCCAAGCAGTTTGATCTAGATTTCTTTGACAATTTTTAAAGTATTTGGTCACTTCCCTTTCTCTCCTGCCCTTGAAAAGGAATTTTTTTCTTATCATAAATCATGACAAATGCATTCCAAATACTCCCATTTTCTCCTTTGACTCATTCCCTCTCTTTCTCTACCCCTCCTCTCCTGTGAAACATTTAATTATCTATTATTAGTTGGCACAGAATATTGTTGATTGGCTGCATATTTTAAACAAACCTGAAAAGCTGAGAAGACCCAATCTGTACCTGAAAAAGCTAAAGCTGATATTCAGCAAGAGTGCCTTCCTTATCACACTAATAAATTTATTTGCTTCAGTTTCACCTCCCACCTTTGACCCACAGTCATCAGATCATCCTGCTGATGAAACCTCTCCCAAGAGGTTTCATTCCTATTGGATGAGAGATTTCCCCAGCATAGTTATTTTCATTTTATCCTTTAAAGTCCAAAGATGATGTTCATTGGCAGAGAAAATAGAAATAAAATAAAAATTGAACAGTTCTGCCTTCTCCCTATCACCTCCTTTTTTCTCTAACATAATGTTTTTGAATCCACTCTTTGCTTGTCCTTAGCTTTCCTCTTTAAAAATCTTTTCATTATGAGTTACTGGGCATTATTTGCAAAGGACCATGTCCCACTTTTCAATTAATTTTAAACATCTTTACTTCCATCTTTTGTATATGTCTTTCCAAAATCTAAATTGGGTCATAAAATTCCTGTTCTCTTCATTCATCTTGATATGGTATAATCTCATCCTCCTTCATTGTCTTGATTGTCATTTTCTGAATGCTCTTGAGTGGGTCAGTGTCCTTCCTAAAATGTGTCCCTCAGAACTGAACATATTTCTTGTGCTGTGGTTAAACCAGAGAGGAGTAGAGGGGGATTATGGCCTCCCTCATTCTAAACAAAATTCTTCTCTTAATGAAATATAAGATCTTGGCTACTGTTGACTTCTTTAGCTTGCTATTAGTTATAACACCCAGATCACTGTATAAACTTCCATCTGGTACTTGAGACTGGCGAAAATCTTTCCCTGGAACCTTATTTATCTCTAATGACTCAATTTGTATTATGTAAACATCAAGTAAAAAAAGTTATGAAAAATGAACAGAGACTGATCTTTTCAATGCTTGAGTGGTACACCTCAGTATGATAATCAGATACAATTAAAATCAAGAGAACAATGTACGACATCAATTTAACACTTGAAATTGTATGGAATTGACTTTGAATTCTAATTCCTATCATTTATCACAAAATAATGAGAATACATCCCCAAATGATATAAGCTATAAGTTATTTTCTTTGAAGTGTGCCTAATGGTGATCTGTGATCAGACTCTGACATTCAAAGGTAAATATCATTCATCATATTGTTACATGTAGAAACTTTTATTGATCACCAAAGTTAAATAGGGCTACAATTAGATTTCATAGGCATACAGAAGTAAGAATCCAAGGAGCTTCATATGAATTGATGTTCATGTTTCACAAGCACCTATCGTCTTGTCTTATTTTGTGATTATTACATCTTCAAGTTAGACTTAGAATTGAACTTCCAAATACATTCCTATGAAAGTCCATGTTTATTTGCATTAATCTTCATGAAATTCCTAGTCTGTTACGTTAACATGATGTAAATCTAACTGTTGGTTCTTAAAGGGTAAGCCGATGAAGTATAAATTCTATCAAGGGTAAGCCGATGAAGTATAAATTCTATCAGGTAATAACAAATTTCAAGTATGGAGCTGGTAATGAACTGTATATCTGCCCTCTGAGATCCAGACTAGCTAATTTGAAGGGATTCATGATTATATGAATTGCTTAGTCTTAGAAACCCTCAAAACTGCTCTACCAAATGCTGAGACACTGCAGTCCTAATTGGTGGAGAGTATCAACAATGATAAAATCATAGATCCTTGCAATGCTGACTACTAGTATTGAGTCAAATATTTTGAATGGAGTCTTCAAGTCTATCAACATCCCAGTTTAGCAAATGAAGAAACTGAGACATATAAAAGCTTTATCCACAGGTCATTCAGTAGGGCAAAATAGTATTCTAATTTGGTGAGTATTTAGTCACTCATTCCACTGAGTCACATTATCTCAATTAAGCATGTCCATTCTAGTAACTACTTTACAACAACATGGTATGTCTTAGAGTAAGAAGACCTGAGTTTGACTCCTCCTTATGAAAAATGCTAGCCATGTGATGATGGGCAATTCAATTAACATCTTAGTGCTCCCAAATATCTTTTTTAGGACATTCAGTTGTTCTTGTTCTTCATTCTTGAAGAGGACCAATGACATCACTCATGACATTCTAATTCTTTTCTCAGTTTCCAAGTCAGTACATATTTGCATATATTTATTCATTCACCCATACATATATATGTATAGATATATCTGTATGTGTATGCATGTATGTATAAGTATATGCATGTATGCATGTGTGTATATATGTTTGCATGTATACATATAATATATATAATATGTATTATATATAATATGTATGCTGTAGATATTGGTTTCCATTTGCTCATTTATTCACTCATTTTCATGATGTTCTGTATTTTTCTCTTCTATTAATTTAATATTTTATTTCTCCCAATTGCATGTAAAAAACATTTTTAACATTCATTTGTCAAAATTCTGAGCTCCACATCATCTCCTTCCATCCCCCTGACCCACCCCGCCTAGCGAAAACAAGCAACCTAATGCAGGTTATACATGTACAGTCATCCAAAACATAATTCCATACCAGTTATGTTGTATTCACTCATTTATTTATTCATTTATTTGTTTATTTATTTTGCTTATAATGCACTATTCTTTACCACAGGTAAACTCTGAAGATGGTTGAATGTTTGAGTTGCCAAAACTAGAGGTATTAGAACTATGAATGAATAGCTATTTTGTTTAGCTCTTTGTATACTCACAACCCAACATGTTTTGGCATTAGGATATATCTTGTAGTGTGTGTGAGTTGTTTATTTGTTCATACAATACTTACCTCTTGAGCTTGTCCATCGATATGAACACCTGAGACAGACAACACAGATCGACAAATTGAAACTAAAATTGGAAAGGAAGAGGAAAACCTGCATTGCCTTCAGGAAAATACATACTTTTTTGTCCTCAAGCTTCCTACAAAAACAAAGGCAAAGATTCATCTTTTTTATTAATAGATTTGTATTGCTATCTTTTCTTTTACATAGAAGAATTATCCTCTGTTTTTCTCCTCTTTCCTTCTGCATGAGGGTCATCCTTGGCAACCAAATTTTGTTTGTTTGTTTTTAAGAAGAAGAAAAAAAATCCTCAGCTATACTAATCAAAAAGTTTTTAAAATTTGATATATTGATCCTCAGGCAATTACTAACTCTATCATACACAGCAAGTCTCTCACTTCTGAATAACTCAATTTCCCCATCAGTAAAACGGGAATGATACCAAGGTTTTGTCGAAAGGAAATGATATAGTATTTTCAAAATTCTTTGAAAATATTAGAGTAGTAATTAAAGGCTAGTTATTATAACTACTATTATTATATTAAAAGTTCTACACCAGTAGATACTCTCCCCACCTCTTAAAAAAGAAGAGATTTTTTTCTAATATCTTTTCTTTGGAGCAAGCATTTTTTAATATTTTCGCAATATTCCGATGTGTTTGTTTTATGATATCATTGTATTTGCCTTGTTGTAGTCACTGTTTATGTAGTCTTCTTGACTCTTTTCACTTCACTTTGAACCAGTTCATTTAAACTCTTCTAGGTTTATCTAGATTTATCATGCTCATTGTTTCTCATAAAATAACAATATTCCATTTCATTCACTTACTACAATTTGTCATCCCCCAGTAAATACGCATCACTGTTTTCACATTTATTTTCTAATGCAGAAACACGATGCTGTTGCTAATATTTTTTGTATAAGGAACCTTTTTTTTTTTGTTTTTGTCAATGACTTCTGGGGTATATATGCCTATCAGTGGAACACTAGGTCAAAGTGAATGGAGAATTCACTCATTTGATTTATAAAATTACCAGTTATTTTCCAGGATGGTTATGCCAATTTGTGATTCTACCAAATTGTGAATACATTATACAGTCTTTCCAAAATTCTTCCAACATGAACCATTCCCACCTTTTATCATCTTAGCATCATTTTTGTTTCTCTTATTAGTGATTGGTAGCATTCTTTCATTGACTGTTACTAGTTTGCTACTTTTTTGAGAACTGTTTGGTCATAACCTTTGGCCATTTCTTTATTGGGTGACAAATTGTGGTCATATATATTTATGTTAATTGTCTTTATATTTTGGGCATTAAACCCTTATCATAGATGCTTAATACATTTTTCCTAGTCAATCATCTCCTTTCTTATCTTACATATTTTAATTTTATTTAATATTTCAATTTTACATTGGCAAAATGATCTTTTAGAATTTCCTGTATCACTTGATTGGTTAAGAAATCATCTTCTATCAATAGCTACAAAAGATATATGATTAACTTCTCTTTTAGTTTTTTAAAGGTATGATTTTAATACTTAAATCATGGATGCATTTTTAATTTACTATGGAATATGATGTATGGTGTTCATCTAAACCTGCTTTCTGCTAGACTACTTTCCAGTTTTCCCAACAATTCTTATCAAATAGGGATTTCTTTCCTAAGTAAATTATATTTGGGGATTTATTGACCTGTGCTGTTGCATTCCATTGTTTCTGACTTTCCCTTGATGGTCTACTCCATTGATCTACTTTTCTTTATATTTTTTAACAAGTACCAAATGTTTTCAGTGATTGCTGCTTCACAATACAATTTGGGATCTGGAAGTATTATTCCTCTTTTATCCTTTTTCCACTAATATTTCCTGTGATATTTTAGAAGTTTTATTCCTCCAAATGAATTCTATTATTAATTTTTGTGTACCAATCTGTATAGGTCTGTAAAGCACACCCTTAATAGTTTGATTGGTACAGAATAACATCTATAAATTACCTTTGATAGTATTATGCTTTTTATTGTATCAGCACAGCACAGCCAATATCCAGAGACACAGATTATGTAACACAAGGCATAAAAAGAGGCGACATATGCTTGCTAAAGTAACTCATCACTGTCATAAAGGAAGGTGTTCTGTGTAGTCTAAATGGAAGAGAACTCATTGACAGATAGTAAGACTTTCTTGATGCTCCTAGCTGAAGATAACATTAAACTGATAGAAAGAAGGCCCAGAAAACGCCATGGCTTCCTCACAGAAATCCATAGACTCAAAGAATCTCAGTTGGAAGAAGCCATACTAGCCAATCAGTTCAGTTCATCCTTGAAGAACAGTAATCCATTCTAAAATATACCCAACAAGCACTCATTCAGTTTTCACTTGAAGACCATTACTGAAGGTGCGCTCTCTTCCTTGAGAAGCAACCAGGGGTATTCTGGAGCCAGTTTGTAATGGGCTTAGAAGAAGTAAATATTAAAATGTGCAGAACTAGTATTTACACTTCAAAAATCAGTAAATCGTATGAATCAGAGGTTGAATTATTATTTTGTTGATTGTTTAAAAATAGAAAATGATGGTGAAAATGTAATAATTCAGATTAAACTTTAAAATGTGACATGCATTTTCAGACACCTACCAATACACCATTAGAAGCAACCCATTCCATTTTTATGTAGCTCAAGTTGTTAAGAGAAATTATCTAAATCAAGTCTTATGTAATCAAGCCTTCTGAAGCTTCCAAATAAGTTCCACTTCTGCTTTCAGAGGCCAAGTGGTACTGATCTAATTTTCCTTTATATGACATCTTAAATGTAGATATCATGTTATTCCCACCACCACCACTATCTCCCTATGAAGCTTCTCTTTTCCAGGCTATCTCCAGCTGCATCAGATAATCTTCAAATTTAATGACCATGAAACTGATCACCATCTTGGTTGGCCTTGATGATCTCCACCTTATCAATATATTTCTTACACTGTGATGGCCAAAAATGGAAAATATTATTCTAGGTGTGTCTTTACCAGGGCAGAATAAAGATGAACTGATAACTACCTTGTCCTGAACCTTGAATGTCCTTTAATACAACCTGAGATCAGATAAGCTTTCCCTATAGCGATGCCTGCCCTTTTTATAGTCCATTCACTTCTGAATGTTTATCTCCCTGCTCCCCTACTTGTAATACTCTACTTCTAACAAAGAATAAAAGGAAAAAGAAAGACTCTCCAGCAAAATAAACACTACATTGATCACATATGACCACACATGATTTACGATCTAGCTTTTTTAACCACCATGTCTCACTATAAGGTCACATTAACTTACAGTCAATGGAGACACTTGAATTTTCCCATAGAAACTCATCATAGCTACCCATTCTCTATTTGTGAAATTGATTTTTGAATCTGCAGGAAGCTTGGTATTTAACTCCGCTAAAGTCCATCTTCTTAGATTTGTTTCATTTCTCTAATCAAAGACATCTAGGTAATGTGGATGATAGAACCATAGGCCAGAGTCAGGAAGTCCTGATTTCAAATATGACCTCAGATTCTCATCAGCTGTATGGTCCTGGAACATCATTTAATCTCTGTCTTTCTCGGTTGCCTAAAATATATAATGGGGATATAATAGCACTTACTTCCCAGAGTAGATCAAATGTGATATTTTCAAAATGTTTAGCATAGTATCTGGCACTTAGTAGGTACTTAATAAATGCTTGTTTTTCTATTTCCTTCTTTCTATTCTGTTGAGATCCAATTAAATTCAATATGTATTTACTAAGCACATATTATGTATCACTGTGGTAGGCACTAGGGATGCAAAGACAGAAATTAAATAATTCTATTTACATTCTACTGGATGAAACTATATGTACACAAATAAATAAATATGATATATAGAGAAAGTAAATAGAAAGACAGGTTAGAAGGAGAAAAGTAATAACTCGAAGGATCAGGAAAGACCTTGTATAGAAGGTGGCCCTAAAGGCTGAGTTTTGATGGGATTCAGAAATATAAATATGTGGAAAGTGAGAATCCCAAGCTAGTTAGCCTATGAACACATAGCTATCCTTAGGACTTCTTAGCTGTGCATCATCTTTAAAGTGAAAATGACTGCTACCTGTGTTTTTTTTATTCTAGTTGATCTTTTAAAAATGTTAAATACTACAGAGTCAAGTAGAGATCTCAGAGATCTCCTCTAAAGAGTTCCTTTCAAGATGGCATTGAACCATTGCTGACTCGTCATCCAATCACATGTATATACTTAAATGTTATTGTGTAACCTCTATCACTGTCTTGTCCATAAAAAAGTGGTCATGTTAACCCTCAAAAAATAGGATTAACTGTCTAAGGGGATAAAAAATACCTACTGTCCAGATAGCTGAGGATTCCATGGTTCTAGCTTGCTCTTCAAAAATTTAGCAGGTGTGTGAAGTCATCAATGTGAATAAACCCTCTGTTGATACTATCCATAACCCATGGTGTTTCCTTATCTTTTGCTAATGCAGGTATCTATACTTTCCTTTTCTTCCATGGAGTGAACCAGTCAACGAGCATCTATTAAGCATCTATTGTGTGACAGTCACTGCGCTAATGCTGGAGATAGATAAAAAAAAATTCATAGTCCCAATCCTCAAGGAGCTTACATTCAAATAAGTATGCATTTTAAAAGTATACAATATAAAATTAAAGGTAATCTCTGAGAAAAGGCACAAGCAGTGGGGGAGTCTGTGAAAGCCTTCGTACAGGAGGTGAGCTTTGAGCAGAGTCTTGAAGGAAGCCAAGGAGGCTATGAATTAGAGGTGAGCGAGAATGTTCCAGGCATGGGGAACAGGTAGAGAGTAAAGGAAAGGACTTTGGAGTTAGTGTCATATGTAAAAAAAAAACTACCCTACATGCTGGAGGCATTATTCAAGTTCCTCTTTATATTTTATGTTTTGTGAGTACAGCATTCTGTCAGTACATCTGTTATCTTTCATTCTCAATACGTGACCAGGCCACCCCACCTCTTCTTCCATACATAAATTTTCTCTGTGATATCCTTTTATAACACTACATTGTGAAGCTAACTTGGGACTGCCAGTCCTCTCTCAATTGCCATTTAGGTAAATTGTAACTGATTCTTCAGAGACATGCTGTTTCATGTTTTGCAACCATACAGAACCAGTTTGCTATCACTGAAAACAGAATGAATATTACAAAATGTAAAGTAATTCATTTTTCCCCTCATATTTGATTCAGAAATCCAGTTCATGTTTCTCTCTGTCTCTCTCTGTCTCTCTGTCTCTGTCTCTGTCTTTCTCTCTCTCTATCTCTCTCTTTATCTTGTCTCTCTTTTCTCTCTCTTTCTCTCATCTATCTCTCTTTTTCTCTGTCTCTTCCATCTCTGTCTCTCTCTGTCTCTCATATCTCTCTCTTTCCATCTCTCTTTCATCCCTGTTTCTCTCTTTTTTTCTCTCTCCTCTCCCTCTCTCTTTCTCCCCCCTTTCCTCTCCCTTTCCTCCCTTCCTACTCTCTCCCTCTCTCTTTCTCTCTCTCTCTCCTTCCCTCCCTTCCTTCCTTCCTCCATTTTCCCTCCTCTTTCCTGCCTCCCTTTTTCTTTCCTTCCTCCCTTTCCCTCTCTCACATCACAGTATAAAATTTGCTTCTCTTTTTTTTGTATGCTTTACAATCTAGGCCTTTCTTTTCACAATTTACCCCCCAAAACATATATACAAATAAATAATACAGTGAACAATCATATTATCTTAGAGAAACCAGTCTTAAAAACAACTACAAGAAGAAACAAATTAAAGATCATCAAACCAGAACCCTCATTTTAAAGATGAGGAAATTGTAGTCCCTACAGATCTGAGCCAGGAATTGAATTCACATCCTCTGCCTCCAAATTCAGCACTCATTCTACTGTGTCATACTGTCTGATGTTCAAAGTGTGCAAATTTTTCTATCTCTTTTGTTGACAATTATTAACCTTGGGAAAACCAATTAGCCACTCCTCCTCAACTGTAAAATGGAACAGTGGTATGTGCACAGCTTCCAAGCCAATGCAATGAAAATAGTCTTGTTTTTTTGTGTTTCTAAAGTCAGTTCTTACTGTGGAGCTTAGTAGCCCCAGGAGAAAGAGGTAAGACAAGGTTCTTTGTTTCCGCAAGCTCTAGCTTATTTTCCCAATGGAGCATATGGTTTTAGAGATACAGGGAAACTTAGAAATCATAGGACTTAGAGTTAAATGGAAACTTACAGGTAATTTAGTCCAATTTCCTTTGGTCCAATCCATACATCTCTCTCTCTTTTTTAATGACAGTTGTTGACCTTTGACCTTGGTTTGAAGAGGAAGAAACTGCAATCCAGAAGAGTGAGAGCAGAGTCATAGAGGTAGTAAAGGGCAGAGCTATGATTTGAATTCAGACCTTCTGTCTCAAAATCTCTCTTTACCTATATCATACTAACTTTTTAATGGTATAGAAATCAAATTCCTAATTGAGAAAATCAGCTACTGATTAAATATTGAAAACCAAATTGTCAACATAGTGGAATGAGCTATGGCCCTTCTCTAATTTATAGTTAACCAATAAAAATGTCTCAGGAGTGATTTATTCATTTAATACTTCTAAAACTTTTCCAATGTGGTATAGTTTATATATGCCAGGGCCAAACTATGCACTTAATGTGTATTTTTTTAAAAACACCCCAATAGTATAAAATCACAATAACTTTAGGTTCTGTATTAAATTAATTTTGAATGGCGCCTTAAGTTCTAACCAATTCAATAAGCCTTGCACATAAAACTTTGTATTATCAGAAAGGAAATCAACTTACGTCTTTGATAAACGCAGCACCTGGCACATACGTACTTATTGGCTTAACTTGACTTGATAAAAGAGTGTGTGTACGTATGTGTGTGTGTGTGTATGTGTGCATGTATGAGTGTGTACATGCTGTTTCCTCCCCATGGGAAATAAATTTCTGCCAACCTCTGATTTCAAATCTCTGAACTGAAAATTCTGGAGGACATTGCTTTAATCAAAGACACATTAAGAATCTAGGAGAAAGTACTTATCCAATGCTGGACACTTAGAATTGACCTAGACTAGATTATCCTTGTATTATGAGGAAACTTTCCAATCATACTTTTCATCTCTAATAGAAAATCTACTTGAATTTACAATGCCAATAGCCTGATCTCCACCAGTGACCGTGTCTATATTGATCACACTAAGAACTGGACAACCTCCAAACACCATTCCCACCTACCTTAATTTGTGCATAAGAGAGACAGAGATTAAGGGAGACGTGGAGACAAACACAGAAAGAGCAACAGACAAAGGGAGACACAAGAAGAAAGAGTGAAAGAAAGGAGGAGAGACAGAAAGGATGGGGGGCGAGGAGAGGGCTAGGACACCAGATTGCTAGAGAGATGTTTAACGTATTTAAGAGAAAATAAAAGTTTCCCATTGGAGTTCACAAAGCAGATCCTGGATGACCACTGGTCAGATATACTATCATGAGGATGCCTTTTGAAGTATGTTATACTAGATGGTTGCTCACATCTTTTCTGACTTTAACATTCTGTGACTCTGCAGTCCTTTAATTCTGCAATATTTTATTATCTAGAAAACTTGATCATAAAACTTGTGCATAAAATCAGATTCCTAATTCAACAGGCAACATGACTTAGTGGAAAGAAGTCTGGATTGAAATCAGAGGACCTGAGTTTTGAATCTTGACTCTGCTACTCGTTAGCTGTACAAGGTTGGTAAAATGTATAGACTCAGCTTCAGTTTCTTAATCTGTAAACTAGAAGAGGTGCATGTTATAATGAATGATCTCCAACGTCTCTTTCTATTCTAAATTCTTCAGCCATATACATAGACTAGAAATTTCCTCCTGGGAAGTAAGTTCTGAGTTTTAGTGTACTGATTTTGTGATAGCAATTTTGACTGCTCCTATCCAGGTAATTCATAGGTTCCCAAAGTGACTGATACCACCCCCAGGGAGGCACAGGAATGATCCAGGGGAGAGGGAGCAGCCTTGGGTGCCATTGGGGCATGCTGAATAAAAATGAGGGGGTGGTAGAAGCATAAGGAAAGAAGAGAAGAAAATTTTAAAAATCTGTTCATACATGTTTCATCTGTTGTGTAACAGTTAAAGTTGTAGTGATTACATTAATACATTACCTTACATTGTTTTCCAAAAAAACTCACAAAATGCAAGTGGTCAAGTCTGCCAACAGGTCTTAATAAGCAGGTAGTGGCATAGAAATGTATCACACATAGTCAGGAAGTCCAGCATGCATTCAGCAGGAATATATGCACATAATGACTTGTTTACAATATGATACTCTATGATTACATGACACAATATTGCTTCATCAAGATTTTAATGCAGGAAAGAACCACAAATTCATGACAAATTATTAAATTTAAGATTCATCATTTTTAAAAATCTTATATTTTTTGAAGTGATGGAAATTTAAAAAGACATAAAAGGGTTAAAGAAAGCAGATTTCCAAGGGAGTGCTGAATAATTTTTTTTGACAAAGGGGTGGTAGAACAAATAACTTTGGGGATGTCTGTTCTAGATGGTGAAGGTTGCCAGAAGTTTGAAATCTGCATACGGTTATTTTTCAATTGTACCCCATCCTGCTCACCATGTGATGTCAGTGATGTTTCAACAATTTTTTTCACCTTAAAAATAAAAATAATGTAATGACAAAGATAAAATTATTATTATATAAATAGCATATATGCATATGTGTGTGCTTGTGTGTGTGTATAGTTAAAATTTGCAAAGCATATGTCATTGATATTTCCTAGTTTTATCCACACCATGGAAGGCAGGTTCCATTATTAACCCCACTGTTCAAATGAGGAAAAGAAGATAGACAGAGATTAGGGTCATCTATATTTGAACTCAGGTCTTCCTGACTCCAGGCTCAGTGCTCCATGTGCTACCCTACATATTGTATAGTTGAGGTAAAAAGAGTTGAAGGCAGATACTAGAAAAGAAAGTATGGCAAAGGCATAGAGGTGGAGCCACAACCTTTTGGCAATGGAATCCAACATGGGGAAAACAAGAAGGGACGTACAAGGATGTCTCCTAGATGAACCACTAAAGTATTATTGGGAAGAAATAGAAAGGGGGAAGATAGAAGGAAGGTGGAGTTTGAGGGAAATGTGAGTTCCATTTTGGTCAAGTTGAGTTTGAGATATCTATAAGACATACAGGTTGTGAGGACATGTGGACAGGGATGTGAGGTAAGGAAAAAGATTAAAAGTAGAAATGTGGACTTGGGCGCTGACAAACAGATATGATGCTCCAGGAGAGAGTAATGTTATTCCTGAAGCCTAGGGAAAACATGTCCAGAAGATGGAAGTGACTGACAGTCCCTCTGTCATGGCAAAAACAAGAATGATGAGGACAGTGAAAGATACTGGACATAACATATAAGAGATCATCGATAACCTTTCAGAGCACTGTTTTGGAGAGGTGGAATCTGAAGTCAAGTGGAAAGGGTCTGACAAGTGATTAAGAGGAGAAAATTGAAACATAAGAATTAAGAACAGATTCAAATTCTAAAAGGAACATACAATATCAAATTTTAGAAAATCCAAATTTATCATTCTTCAAAAAGAATTGTAAAAAAAATTATACCAGCAAAACTTTTACTTTTAAATAATAAAAAGTATGGATATGTGTAGCATAAATGAAGGTTAAAGTGAAAAGTTTACCCTAGAAAAAGCATGTACTGAGAGTCCCAAACCTGAATTTAGAAAGAACTGAGTTGAAATCTGCTCTCATTGGTGTGACTTTGGCAAATCACTTAACCTTTATCTGCTTCTGTTTCCTCATCTATAAGATGTGGATACTAATAGCACCTAATTCAGAGAGTTGTAAGGACAAAATGAGATAATATTTGTTAAGCAATTTGCAAACCTAAAAGTCTTATATAAATCCTGGCTAAAATGTTGAAATAAATATTTTATTGATGTATTTTTCTACATCATTATATGTTTCAAAGACCTATTCCATATTTTAAAAATACTCTCCTTCATAGCAAAGAAATGTAGCTAAGCAAAGCAAATCAACACAAAACCCATATCTAACAACATAAACCTTGTTTTATGCCATGCCATAGTCCATGGCCTGTTCACTTTCAATTTTCTGAAGGAAAAATCTGTCACTGCATTGATTAGATTTATAATGTCTTTTCAATACTTTTCAAAATATTGATGTTGATTTCCTTTAAATATTATTTACCAATATTGTCATCATGGAGTAACTTCTTTTCTTCATTGTGCTTCCTTAGATCTTCATTGTTCCCTCACTTTGGTCATGTCTGACTCTTCATGATGCCATTTGGGTTTTTTTTTGATGAAGATAACTGGCATGGTTTGCCATTTCTTTCTCTAGCTCATTTTATAGATGAGGAAACTGAGGCACAGGGTTAAATGACTTGCCCAGAGTCACACAGCTAGTAAGTGTCTGGAGTCAGATTTGAACTCATGAAGATGAGTCTTCCTAACTTCAAGTCTGGTATTTTCTCCATTGCACCACCTAACTGCCTCTGCATCATTTAAGTAAGTCTTTTCATCTGCTGGCACACATGTATCCTCCACCTACACTCCACTTGGCATCTGAAACCATGCTAAAATCAACACGCTAGATGGCATCCATCGTTTATGCAGTCATCATGCATCACTTCTACTCCCCTAAACTGAAGCACCCTTCCCTGGCCACTATTTTCCTTTTTGCATTATCTCCTACTATGAGAATGTTGGCTCCTTGAGAAAGGGATTATCTTTCACATTTGTATCCTAAGCACTTAGTACAATGCTCAGCACATAATAAGCTCTCAAAATGCTTTATTCCATCAGTTTATTCTTGAAACTGCTTTAACATTTTCCATAGTTTTAATTTGAAGAATACCTATATAACTTCTTTGGTTAAGTATCATAGCCATAATTGGACTTCTATCCATTCTTCTATATCTTTTTGGATGGTGAGACATTTTATATTTGGTTCAAATATTCATCTGATGTAATATGTTGGTCTAAATGCAATTTCTGCCAAAGTGTTTTCCCTTCTTTCACAAAGTTTTTGTTAGATATACATACAGCCAAAGATAAAGATGAAGACATATATGTGTGTGTATGTATATATAGTTTATATAGATATATATACACAAAATTTATACACACATGTATATGTGTGCATATGCATATGTGTATATCTGACCACATATGCACATCTACATATGAATATTTATTTATTCATGCATGTATAAGTATTTTAATATTTCTTTGAATGTGCAATGCAGGAAAAATGTGTTGTTTTTCAGGAATAATTTTACCTTACTTACTTTATCAATTTTTTGAATTTTAAGGATTAAGCAAAAAAAGTTGTTAATCATGTACTCCTGAGTGTGTTCCTAAAGTGATTACAGTTTTGTCAGTTTTCCAAAGGGAATAAAAGTGAGATACTCAAAGTTCCAGAATTTTTTTTGAAAATTAAAATGACTCCCTATGCAATTCCAAAGTACTTTAGAGGACACTGTATGGAAATTATCAACTTGAATTTCCTGTGTCTCAGACTGGAACTACTATTATCTCCTCCTGAGAAAAGAAATGAACCATTCTAAACCCTTCTATTTTGCGTTAAGATTCCAAGGGAGATTGAATTCTCAGCTTTTAGCTGCTTAATGTGTCTGTTGGCAGAAGAGGCCCTTCATGGTGACTGTAACAGAAATTCTTGCCAAGGAGAAATATAAGTAATTATTCTGTGAGAGATTTAATTGCTGTTCATAAACAACTATCCCCTCTACTTTGCTGTGGACTGCTCATGTCCCTGTAGCCTATAGTGAGTGATGAGTTCTTAATTTTCTCCCCTTTCCCCAAAGCTGACTTAGAAGAATGGTAGTGACAAAGTCAGTCTGTCAACAAACATTTATTAAGCATTGACTACATTCCAGACACTACACTCAATGCTGAGAATACAAAGGAGACAAGAAACATATTCTGACCTGGAGATACCACATTCCAATGGGAAAGATGAGGGAAAATATAAGTAGGTACTTACACGATAGATAGACAATGGTCTTTAGCAGTTCCTAGCTTAGACTTTCTAGGGAGTAGAGGCAAAGGGAACATCTGGGAATATCTATCTATATACTGAGTATCCAGAAAGCTGCTGAGTCACTGCAATCACACAAGAAAACTTCCTGGGGTGTGCTATTTCCTCCACTACTCTCCCATTACTTTGGAGATTTCATATAGACAGATGATAGATATAGATACAGATGCAGATATAGATATAGATATAGATATGTGTGCATGTACATGTACGTGTATATGTATGTATATACATGCATATATGAGTGCATATGTATATATAAATATAATTTTGTATTATAAACTGGACAATCATCAACAAACAAGCATTTTTTCATGTGAAAATATATTGCATAGTAATAAATAGGAAACAAAACAAAAGAAAACAGAAAGCTCAGAATGATCCATTCAAAGACCCTGTGATATAAATCCTCATTCTCTAGATTCACAATATGGCTTTTACTTTGATTCAGAGTCTCCAAGGAGAAGGAATCTTTATGGTTCTATTTCTTTCCTTGCAACAAACTGCATGAAACAAAAATTCTGTTTTAGGCTAGTGAGCAGTTTAAAGGATAAAGTGCCATGTGTCTCTGGGCAAGTCACTTGGCTTCTCTTAGCCTCAATTTCCTCATTTGTAAAAGGGGGATAATAGCAGTATTTACCTCAAGGGGTTGTTGTATCAAGGTAGCCAGTGTAAAACCCTTTCCAAATTTTAAAGTGCCATATAAATACTAGATATAACTATTACCATTAAAACCAGCATTTCCTTGTCATGGGATCTCCGGTCATCCTCACCCCTTCCTTCTCCCTAAACTTTTCCTACACTTCTCTCTTCCAAGTACTAGCCTGTTGAGCCCTTTCAATATTTTCCATCCACTTCCTTGTCCAAAGTACCAGAATTCCTACTGTCAGTTTTCTCTGTTTCAACTCCTTCCTTTTGTAGAGAAGGAAACTGAGAGCCAAAGAAGTTAAATAACTTGCCCAGTGTTATACAACTTTAGTCAAGTCAAGTCAATAAGCATTTAAGCACTGACTACATAGCAGGCATTATGTTAAACACTGGAAATACAGATAAAAGCAAATCAAAATGAAACAAAAAGGTCCTTCCTTCTAGGAACTTACATTCTCATGGGAAATGACAACACATAAAATGAAGATGAAAAACTGATAGATGATGGGTGTAGGTTTAGGAGAAAAAAGTGTAAAGAGTCAAGATATGAGACCCTAGAAAGGATTGAAGAAACAGCCCCCATGAGGAGGTAGTCTTGTGCTAGGGGCTCTTCAGAAATGGAAGGTCAGAATATGACATCAGGAAAACATAGGAAAAGTATACTATCAAGTATATTGATGACAACTCTCCTCTCCCAAGCAATATGTAATATTATAGAAGACAATTTTGTTGAATGGTTTGAAGTCTATGGGGAAATGCAAAATAGGAACAGTGATTTTTAAGAAGGAAATCAGTGGAAATGCTATCCTATGTAAGCTTTTGAATACCCTAGACAGACACTTGGGGAAAGGAGAACCATAAAGCTAAAGTGATTACAAAATTCCATTTTAATGGTTGAATTATTAAAAGAACAACCTTCATTCCTAGGAAAAGAAAAATCCATTTCCAGATGTGGCAAAACTATTAGAATGGGAGAATATCAGCAGCCTCCCTTCCTCTAGCCTAAATAAGACTTTGCTATGAATAGTAAGGTCCTTTCCCAGGCACTAAGATAGATGTCAGATGTGCACCCTGAGCTGGTCAAGGAAGTTGCTATTACTCTCAGAAGGATTCTATTACCCTATCAAATGATGAGAAGCTTTTCCTTTCAGGAGAGCCCTGTCTGGTCCCTGATACTAAAATGCTCCAAGAGTGTGTGGTATCAGATATGGACAACCAAAGGTGGTAGCAGAGAGTATCAGAGAGTCTGTGTTCACAGAATCATAGTACCACTCCATTTCAGAATTGGAAGGGAACGCGAGTCTAATTTAGTCTAACTCACATGTAAAAAATAAAAAGGTATGTTCTTTGTTATTTAGTCATGTTTCAGTTGTATTCAACTCTTCATGACTTTATTTGGAGTTTCCTTGGCAAAGATACTGAAGTGGTTTGCCATATCCTTCTCCTCATTTTATAGGTGAGAAAACTCAAGCAAACAGGGTGATGGGACTTGTTTAGGGTTACACAGCTATTAAGTGAGGATCCAAACTCAGGTCTTGCTGACCCTTGGCCAGGCACTCTATCCATTGCACTACTTAGCTGCCCCTAGATTTACTCTAAAACATGTAAAACAATTGGACTTGCAGGCTTCTTTGGCGGGGGAGGACATATTATTTATCATACAGAAGAGAGCTCTGGGTCTGGAGTAAGAGGACTTGAATTCATATCCTTGCTCTGCTATTTACTAATGTGACCTTGGACAAATCACTTAACTTCTCTAGGCTAATTATCTATAAAATGAAGAGACTGACCTCTAAGGTCTTTTCTAGCTGCAAGGCCATTCTCCTACTCAAAGCTCTCCAATACACTCTGAGTGCAGATTGAAGTCTATTTTTTCACTTTATTTTTCCCTTTTTCTTTTTGTTTCTTTTGCACCATAGTTAACATGAACATATTTTGCATGACTTTGTATGTACAATGGTGTATTACTTTGCTTTTCTTGTTAATGAGTGGGGTAGGAACAAGTGGGAGAGAAAGAATTTGAAACTTAAAAATAAAGAGTGAATGTTAAAAAAAAAAGTAAATTAAAGATTTTCAATGAGAGAGTTCACTCCGGTAAAAGTCAATCCATTATTCTTTGGGATTGACCCAATTTCTATGAAGTTCTTTCTTACATCAAGCCTAAATTTTACCTTTTTCAGTGAATGAAGAGAAAAACATTTTTCAAGCACTTATTCTGTGCCAGGTGTGCTAAGTACTAAAGATATATATATATATATATATATATATATATGTGTGTGTGTGTGTGTGTGTGTGTGTGTGTGTGTGTGTGTGTGCGTTAAGAAAACCTCCACACTCTGTCAATTAAGAATTAAGAGTTTTAGAAATAATTTTATTAAGTTTGTCTGGCAGAGGGGAAAGCCACGAAAAGGTGTAGCTGGCTCCCCTGGAGGTCTGTAAACTTGACACTATATAGAGTTCAAACAAAGGTACCAGTCGAATGGCCTACACTAGACAGTTTCCAAAACAGGTAATTTCCAGCTTAAGGCACAGAATATCAACAGGTAAGTCAAAACATTCATTAAAAGTTGTTGAAGACAAAACACATCCAAAACAACCCCAAATTGGGGTTCATCCAACACAAGACCTAGGTGGGGTCTAAGCATTCTTTTGAAGGGATCTCCAGCTACCTAGAGGGATCTCTGTGGTCAGCATGCATAAGCTTTGTTTTTTAGACCCAACTGCCAGAACACAAATACAGAAGAGAACCAAAAACATATCATAAACTTAAATATTGGAACATAAATACAACGTTAAAAGGGAAAAAAGAATGTCATGTGTATAATAGAACATAAGAGAGGATTCCAGTTACGTAACAATAAATTTTCATTTCAAGAAAGCCTGTATGATAAATAATATTTGTGTTGAAAATTGTCCATCTTTCCTTGTGAGTTCTTTGGTTTTCAGTGCATTTTTTTTATTCTTTTTCCCTTCCCCCCACTCTCCCAGAAGGCTACAATAAATAATAGCTATAGATATATACATACACATATACATACATATATAGACATATACTTCCCAAACATATTCTACTCCTGATCTTTGATTTTTATGTTTGAGCATATCTCTTGTTTCCTATCCCTCCTGTCTTCTCTACTTAACTTTTCTACCCACTATCTCGCCCTCATATTACTTACCTAACCCCCGCTAAGGATCCTCCCATATTCTCCCATTTCCATAAATGTAAATACCCTTCTACAACCCCTTTTATCTATTCTGTCCCCCTCCCTACTAAAGGTCTCTCTCTCTCTTGTCTTATCCTTCCTATGCCCCTACATTTTATTTCTCCTGAATTTAGAAGATTTTTATATTCTTCTAAATATATATATAGTTCCTTCTCAAACCCATTCAAAATTAAAGTAGGTAATCAGTACTATCAGCCATCCTCTCCATCTAATTCCTCTGTATTGATTCTTCCTCTTACACTTCATTTGTATAAATTAATTACTCTTTTTAGTTATTCCTAAGTGGTTTTCCTTTTTAAACTCACATCCTACTTAGGTTTTCCCCAGTTTCACTTATGAGCTACCCAATTATTAATAAGAATCTTAGATTTTACATTTTACATACACACACAATAGTAAACAGTCTGTCCTTATGAATCCCTTATAATCAGTCCTTGGTATATACCTTATATTCCTCTCAGTTCTTATATGCCAAATATTCTATTAAGTTCAGGATTTTTTTTAACAAAGTCTTGAAAATCTGAAAGTTTATCAAATGCCCATTCTTTTCCATTCAGAATAATACTTAACTTTTCAGGGTATGATATTTTTGACCAAAGCCCCAGTTCCTTTTTTCTACTATATATTATGTTCCAAAATATGCATAAACTTTAAGTGAAGCATTTAACCATACAAGGCTAGATCCAAACTATTACTAAATAATAAAGTAAATAAAAATCTTCATATGTGAAGATATTTACGTTCTAATCAGGGAAGAAAATAAGACACCATACAAGGGATTTATAGCCAGGAAAAGAAGTATCTAGGGAGTCACAGAAATGGTGAGTGGAACCATGGGGCAGTTGACTGACATGCCCTTTTCCAAAAACAATGGAAGTACTGATTTTATTAATATGCCTGGAACAAGAGGTGGGAAGTGTAAAGAAAGGTTTGGGTGGGGTTAGGCAGAGAGACAAGAATGTGCTTAGGCAGATGGCCAAATGACCTGAATGGAAGACTAAATGAGATGGCAAGTCGAGTCATAATCTCTGGGGTCTCTGGTCAACCACTTGTAATAGTCCAAGTATATTTGCATTCAATCTGTTCTCAATCAAGACTTAAAATTTCCAAGATTGTTCCTGGTTCTGTGTTCTCTAACTGAATAAAAATATCTAATCACCCTTCCTCAAAAATTGTAAGCAGCTACCACATTTCCCATCTCTAACTTCTCCCTCCTCCAGGTTTTCTTTTTTCCAGGAAAAGCATCCTCAGTTCCTTCAAGTCATCTGCTTAAACTCATGGAATATACTCATGGCCTTTCACCATTCTGACTGCTATTCCCCAAAATGATCTCCAGCTTATCATTTTCCTTCCTAAAATATGATAGCTGAAACTGAAGACAATCTCTCAATGAGGCCTGGCTAGGGCAGAATATAAAGAGATTAACAGCTCTCTAGCCTCTCAATGAAGTCTAAGATTTCATTAGCTTCCTTGACTGCTATATCATTCCAGCAGTTCGCTTGAATTTAAAGTCCGAAACTTCATTTCAGATGATCTGCTCTCTAACCATACCTTCTCTATCTTGTTCTTGTAGAATTCATTATTTTTATCCCCATGTCACATTTTTTATATGGCCTCTTTAAATTTCATCTTATTTAATTCTATCCCGTGTTCTGACTTGTCAAGGTTTTTTGAATCCTGACTCAGTCATCCAGTGTGCTAGCAATCCCTCCTGCTTTGTGTCATCTGCACGATGCAGTTCAAACTTGTACCTTCAAAAAGAAAGAACCCTACTGTCATAATGAAGCCATAGATCACCGTTTTGTAGCACTGACAATGCTATACACGTCTATGTCATTTTCTCCAGTACTATCTAAGAGTATGGTAATGGCTGCAGAAAATATTATGATATGTGGCACTTTCATGGGCATAACAATAAGGAATATGAACCATGTTCAAGTCCTTGAAAGGACCTTAGATATTCAACTATAATCATGGCAATTCCAACTCTTCTCAAAGTAGTACAAATTTTGTAGTTATTCACAACTGATAAAGTTAATCAGATTTTAAAAAAAAGATGAGAAATTCAAATGTATTATTGAAAGAAAGGAAAGTCACCAAACTAGATGGTACTATCCTATCAATCCACGTACTTTTGATTAAGGTGAAGGCAGACCTGACCAAACAAGTCCAGACTTGGAAGACTTGTTACACAGTCCTTAAAAGTTACAAGTCCTTAAAAGTTACTCAGAGGCTAGTCCAACCCATAGCAAGTGGAAAACTCACTACAACATTTCCCAAAAAATGGTCATACAAATTTTCTCTTAAATACCCCCATTACTAGATATTATCGTTGCTATATGTCCTCTGTTTTCAAAGAGAACCAGTGACATCAAAGGGTAATATCTTGACTTGCATGTGAATTAGACTAGAGTAGGGCAGTTACCCAAAGTTGTCAGCCTGACTCTCTTTTCCAGAGTCATTGAAGTCTGGTGGCAGGACAAAAAATGTTGGCCAGGGATACAGTGGATGACTTTTTGTAATGCTAATGGCATTTGAAGATTTTCCCTGTCCCTTTAAGAGGTCCATGTAGTCTGCTTTGAGCAGCCTCAACCTGAGTCACATGGAGCCTGAGTTACATGGCATGGTGGGAGAAGCTTGCCTAATGGATGGAATAGGAAAGGGGGGCAGGAAGAGTGAAGCAGAGCTGAGGCAGAGCATCTAGAATGAGTAAGAGAGGGAGGAATTTTGCCTAGCGGAACTTATTTGTGGGGAGGTCTAAAAGAGGGAAGACTTGGGAATGTCGGTGCTTCCTGGATTGGTGGTGTGTATGAACTTCTTTGTTACTTTGGTGGATTTGGGTTTTGTCTTTGAGGAAGAGAGGGTTATTTATAGTTTTATGAATTTACCCTGGAAATATGTATGCATATTCATAGAGGTTGCTGTAGGTATGGCATTGGTATTACACCTTTGCATCTTCAAAGTCTGACCAAACTCTAAGTGCTCCATATTGCCTGCTTTATCTGCCTTCAGGGCCATTGGGACAAATTGTTCTGATCTATTCTTTCCACTGGGGGAAATCTTCACATACTTGAGGTAGACACCTTTCTAACTCACTGATTATTTTGTGGCCTGTTAGTTACCCTTAACCTGTTTTAGCCCTTCTGTCAAGACAGTTTACCAGGGTATGGACACTGTACATGTTACAACTACTACGGAAACCAAGATAGAAATGAAGACATTCTTATTCTCAAGGAGAGATAAGTGTGTACATGTAAGTATAAAGTACAGAATGCAAGCCAACTTTATTTGGCAGGAAGAGCATTAGGACCTAGGATAATCAAGAAATACTTAAGTGAGGCTTGAGGTGAGTCTTGAAGGAAAATGGAAATTCTAAGAGAGAGAAGTCAGCAAAGATTGTGTTGAGACACAGAGTCAGCCTCTGCAAAGGCATGAGGAGGGAGACAAAATATTCTGTGTGGGGAACAGCAAGGTGGTCCATTAGGCTGTATGGGAGAATGGGCAAAGGGGAGTCATGGTCAATAAGCCATTCCACTTTTGGGAGACATTTAAATATTGATATTTCCTCCTCAGAGCAAGCCTGAATTAGCTCCTTTGCAACTCCCTCCCAGGTTTTGTCTTCTGGGAGTAAACAGAATAAATATAATGCTTTTCCCATGTGGCAATCTTTCAAATACTTGACAATAGTTTTAATGTTCTCCTTGAGTCTTCTCATCACTGGACTTTACATGGTTAGCTCCTTCCACAGATTCTCATATGCCACGTAGACTAAAGGCCTTTCCCTCTGCTGATTGTCTTCCTTTATATGGTCTCTAGATTCGCAGAAAAACATAGGTTACCAGTATGCCCTAATCTGTGGCACCCTAAAATGAACACAGCAATCCAGATGTTCTTTGGCCAATGTAGAATACACAGAGACCATCACCTTTCTTTGCCTGGAAGCTATACCTCTTTAAATGCAGCCCAAAATTGCCTTCCAGGAGTAATTTGGAATTAAGCCCAAAGGGCTATAAAAGTATGTCTACCCTGTGACCCAACAATACTACTTCTAGGTCTGTGTCCCAAAGATCATAAAAAGGGAAAAAGGACCCACATGTATAAAAATATAGCATCTCTTTTTGTCATGGCCAAGATTTGTAAATTGAGGGGATGCTCATCAATTGGTAAATGACTGAACAAGTTCTGGTGTATGAATGTAATGAAATACTATTGTTTTATAAGAAATGATGAATAGGTGAGAAAAACTTGGAAAGACTTAGATGAACTGATGCTGAGTGAAGTGAGAAGAACCAGCACACTATGTATAGTAATAGGAACATTGTACTGTGACCAACTTTGAAAGACTTAGCTTTTCTCAGCAATGCAACAATCTAAGATAATTCCAATAGACTCGTAATGGAAAATGCTGTCCACATCCAGAACAGGAACTGAGTCTGAATGCAAATCAAAGCATCTATTTCCTCTTTTTGTTATTGTTTATTTTTCCTTTCTCATGGTTTTACCCTTCGGCTCTAATTCTTCTATATAACATGACTAATGTGGAAATATATTTAATATGGCTGTACAAGTATAGCCAATATCAGATTGCATGCCATCTTATGGAGGGGGAAAATGAGGGAGGGAGAGAAATGTAGAACTCAAAATCTTATAAAAGTGATTGTTGAAAACTAAAAATAAATTTTAAAACATATTTTTAAAAATCACCATCCAGGGTCCTATTTAAATCTCTACTTCTGCTTAAGGAGGCATAATCTAAAGAAAAAGCAAAAGGGAAGAGGAAATCATGGCTTTATGGTGGAAAGGATCTGAATTCTCCTCTGCTGGTTAAAGAAAGTTACTGG
The DNA here is from genome assembly GCA_028658325.1 of Potorous gilbertii. NCBI lineage: Eukaryota > Metazoa > Chordata > Mammalia > Diprotodontia > Potoroidae > Potorous > Potorous gilbertii. The sequence goes on from CM053770.1 coordinate 213,897,907, forward strand.
AATCCTGAACATTCACCCAGATATTTTGTGCAAGAGAAGTTGCAGAGATTGTAAGTGATACTTGGAATGCTCAGTTAGTTTGGGGATTATAATTCACTTGACTCCAGGATACATACATACATACATATATACATACATATATATATATATATATACATAAAACAGTCATTTATAAGTTCCTATTATGTGTCAGATAGTGCACTAAATTCTGAGGATAAAACTACAAGCAAATAAGATAGATAGATTCTATATTTTAATTCAGAAAGAGAATATACAAAGAGAATCTGAAAAAGAAGCTACATGACAAAGAAATAGTCTGGAGACTGAATTGAGCATAGAAGCTTGTCATAGCTGGGGCTCCCCGGAGGTGGTGGTCCAATTGAGAGAGTCCCCACTAGGAGAACACAGCCTCAGGGAGAAGGTTTTCTCCACAGTGTGAAGGGAGCTGGCAAAGAAGTGGAGAAGAATATAAGTTAATTATTCTTTATTTTTCCCTCATAAATTTTCCTTTTGCTAGATCATGACCAGTATGCTTAGACTTGAGCCCTATAAGGGCAGTTCAATATTCCCCCAAGTTTCCAAATGGGAACCAGAACTATAAGAGGTGTGAATCCATGAAAGTAACCTGGGCCCTCTCTGTCCTCAGGTGTGACTGACAGTTGACTATAGAGATTCCCAAAAGAAAACTCTGAGAGTGACAGATCCCTCAATTCAGTTTCTCAGGAAATTGAAACACTTTTTTTTTTTGTCACAAGTATCCAGTGGGAGTTTTGAGCTAAAAACAGAAGAAAGAAATTCCTAATGGATTAGTGCTGCAAGGGCATGCAACATTTCAAGCCCTCAGAAACAGAGTGGTAAAAACATTCTCTCTCCCCTCTGAGAAATGAAAGAAACCAGAATCCCTCTATCAACGATGGGAATTTTCTATGATAGTGCCTTCATAATTGTTGCTATGAGCAACACACCAGCTGTAAATGTGATAGGGAATGAGATAAATACACTACTGCACACCATTAAGCATGGCTTTCATATGTAAATTGATCATGAAGCCAGGATGTTGCTTGAAAATGTAAGATTCATAGAATTTTAGAAATGGGAAGGACCTAAGATAGCATCTAGTACAATGGCAAATGAGGAAGCTAAGGCCCAGAGGTTGCATAGCTGTCTAGTGATAAATTCAGAATTAGAAACACAGCCACATGTATAATTCAAGAGCCATCCTCCTCCTCTCTGCCCCCATCCTTGGACCCTTTGGTACAAGGCTCTGGGAAAGACACTTAAGACAACATAGCTTGAGCCTCCCCTGTGCTTCACAAATGGAGATGTGAACAAATACACCAAATGTCCCTCAGTTGCTTTGTTAAGGAGAACAAATGTTTAACTAGGGTATAGCTGGGGCAAGTCCCTACTCCTCATATGTATAAAAAGCTTTGCAAGAAAAGAACAAATCACTGATTATCCACTTATCCTTTTAATAAATAAGAAAGATTTTTCCCCTTTCAATAATTTGACTGAATAAGAAATGAGTACTAAGTTAAAGACCTAATGATTCACAATTTGAAGAGCTATCACCAAGACATAATACAGTATTTCATTCTCTGAATGACTCCATATTATCATTCAATAGCTCTCCACTGAAAATTCTTTTTACTATCCACTTTTAAGTGGTTTTTTTTCCTTATTGCAGCACAAACTGCTTTTAGCAACTGCTTTCTTTATATTTTATAATATATCAATGGGTCATTGTAAAATGAATTCAAAGAAGTTAAAATTATATTATTTAATATGTTTGATTAAACTTAGATGAACTAACAGCTAAACATAGATATTTAGATATTAAACATCTGCATAAATATGTATACACATATAATTTAATGGCAAAGTACCAAATTTCCCTCTTTGCTTGGAATTTTTCCACCAAGTTGGAATTCCTTTAAAATTTTTTGTTTGTTTTTGTAGGCAATCAGGGGTAAGTGACTTACCCAGGGTCACACAGCCAGTAAATAAGTGACTAAGGCCAGATTTGAAACCAGGTTCTCTTTACTCCAAGGCCAGTGAATCACTGAGCAACCTAGCTGCCCCTAATTTATTTTTTATATTCAATTGGGGGAGGGTAAATAGCTCTGAAAATATCATAGACCTTGGTAACAGGATAAGATTCTCCTTGAGAAAACATGCTGTTATATGAACATATTGACAACTTTCAGAGCTAGGTGGTGCAGTGGATAGAGCACCAGTGGAGGAGTCAGGAGGACTTGAGTTCAAATCTCACCTCAGACACTTGACACTCACTAGCTGTGTGACCTTGGGCAAGTCACTTAACCCCAATTGCCTCCTCCTGAGTCATCTCCAGTCATCCTGATGAATGGTCACTGGATTCAGATGTCTCTGGAGGAGAAGTGAGGCTGGTGATCTGCACAGCCCTCCCTCACTCAAAACAATGTCAAGTACAAGTCATGTCATTATTTCTCTGATGGCATGGTCTTCTTCAGCAACGAAGGACGAACACACGAATAATTATTTTGTCTCTCATTTCTTCTCTTATGAATTTATTTTTTTTGTTTAGGTGTGAATTTCTTGAGTATCATTTAAAAAAACAAAAAATAAAAATTTAGCCAGCATATTTATAAATAGTCATTTTTTAAAGATAAGATGTTGATTAAGTATCTATATGGTGCAAGGCTAGACGCTTTAGACTTTCATTGGGTCAGATCCTGTGATTTCATCCATGCCAAGGATTCCTTATGTGGAAATTCCCTCCAATTATGCAGGAAAGTAACCCATAGTAACAGATGATTTTAGGATTGCCTGAGGATAATCTTTCTATAATCACTGATGCCAAAGACCTGATCTTGAATTTCCATTATATATACCCTTCAAATTCCAAAAACAAATCCATATAGCAGCCACTTGTTTCAAAGCTTCTTGATCACTATATTGCTTATTCAGTTCATGTGAATGTCACCCATGGAAGGCCTTATGGTTTGGTTCCTTGTTGCTACTGAGTCCTTTCAGTACCATCCAACTTTTCATGACCCTATTTGGTGTTTTCTTGGCAAAGATACAAGGAGAGGTTTACCATTTCTTTCTCCAGCTCATTTTACAGATGAGAAACGGAAGCAAATAAGCTTAAGTGACTTACCCAGAGTCACATAACTAGTGTTTAAGACCAGATTTGAACCCACGATGAGTCTTCTGGACTTCAGGCCCAGCACTCCATCTACTGTGCCACCCAATTGCTTTGATGCTTAGATTTTAGCAACTACTGATTTAATTATTAATTAATTAATTCTTAAAGACAATAATTCTTAGAATTATTTAATTCTAAATAAAAAGTTTAATTTTTATAATTCTATAGGTTGTATCCAGAGATAAACCACTTTAAACTACATTTGAAAACCTCAATACCATGTATCTTTCAGCAACCTAAATTACTGCTTGGTGAAGTGATAGTTTCATCATCTATAAACATTTTTTAGAAGTTTTATGGTGATTTTTAAAATATATTGTACAGATTTTTATTAGAATATATTTCAAATATATTATGGTTATTTTATATGGTTATAGTTAAAATATATATTTTTATACATGCTTTCAACTTAGGCTTTTAAAAAGTTGCCTCAGAGAACTAAGGTTAGGTCAACAAGCATCTATTTATATGTCAGGAATTGTACTAATCACAAAGAGAAGGGAAAAATAAAACCGTCTTCTCTCAAGGAGTTCACAGTTCATAGGGGAAGCCATATGCAAATAACTATGTAAAAATAAGCTATTTTCAGCATAAATTGGGATAATGCCATGGAAGCTATTAATGAGAATAAGGATAGGTTTCTTGCAGAGGTGAGATTTTAGCTGGGACATTATAGAAACCAGATAATGGATATTTTTAAAAGGCTTGGGAGTGGGGATCAAGGAGACCATTGGTAATGGACTACAGAATTTATGACAGAGTAAAGCATGAAACTGGAAAGGTAGGAAGGGGTCAAGTAATGAAAAGCTTTCAAAGCAAAATAGAGGATTTTGTATTTGATTCTGGAGACAATAGGGAGTTGATTGAATAGGGGAATAATAAGGTTAGCCCTACTTTGGATGGAGAGATGAGAGCCTTGAGGCAGGGAGGCTATGCAGAATGCATCGCAATAGTCTAGAACTGGGCTTCTTAAACTTTTCCGACTATGACCCCTTTTCTTGTGGCAGCTTCATAGGCATTGCATGAACTGATGGCATGTGCAGTTCAAAGTGTACATGTTTTATGTTCAGAACTAAGGGGGCAGTGAAGTTGCATGATGCAACACAGGCAAGTTCTTCCAGAAACACTTCAGATTCATTACATGCTTGACTTTTAATGAATTTTGGGGATTAATTTTTCAAAACCTTTTTACTCTTGCCAAATTTTTCATGAACCCATATGGGGTCACAACCCACAGTTTAAGAAGCACTCATCTAGGATCATAAATCTAGAGCTAGAAAATATATTCTGGACCATCTTTACAATTAAGAAACTAAAATTTAGAGGCTAATTGATTTCCCTAGGGTTGTAAGTGTCACAGGCAGGATAAAAATACTGATCTTTGGACTTCAATTGTTCCCATAGCCA
>CM053770.1:213903003-214000384 GCA_028658325.1 Potorous gilbertii
AGGCAGCAACTGGAATGAATGGGAGAGCTTATCTGTGTTTTTGTTTAAGGGATCCTGTTTGTGATTTGTTTAAGGAAGCTGGTTTGTGGGAAGCCTAACGGAGGGAAGGCTTGGGGATGGTAGTGCCCCTTCCTTGTTATTATGTATAGATTTCTTTGTTACTATGATGGATTTGGTTTTCTGGAGTTGGATTCAGCTTTCTGTTGTTTGAATAAAAGTTTTTTCTTCTGCCTTCTATATGGAGTGTCTGTTATATTTTATGATTCAGAACTATGCTATCATAGTCATAGTTGCCATCAGTGCTGTAAATATCACATTTGGTGCTACAGGAGCACTGGAAAGTCTAGTGACTTACCAAGAGTTTTGTGGATCATATCTAGCAGAGATAGATCTTGAAACCACATCTTTATCACTCTGAAGTTATTGTTGTTTTTCTTTTTCTAGAAGACGAACAATGATATCAGGAGGGTGATGTCTTGACTTGCAAATGAATTGGATTTAAGTGAGGGAGGGCTGTACCCAGTCATCAGCCCCACTCTCTCCTCTAGGATCATCAGAGTCTAGTGGCAAGAAATAGATCAGGACAACCAGTGATAGCTCCCACTCCAAGTTTAGTAGTCCTTAATCCACTACACAATGATTCTTCTTTCAAATATGATTTGGTAATTACAATATCAATATATTCTGATACCATGTATTTAAATTGTTGAAATTAATAATCAAGAACACTATTTTAGTATAGCTTCAGATCTTCATCATATCTATAATCTATTCATTCTTCTTCAGCTGATAGAACTGAGAGGGATGGTCTTAGTTGGCCTTCCTAGGGTTCCTGGTCACCTACAATGTCCCTTAATGCATTTCTTTTGATTTCTTGTGCCTTCCCTTGCATCATGGTAAAATAGAAATTAGAAAAAAAGTCATACAGTGGCATAAGCTCCCTATATAATATGACTACATTTCCATATGAAGCTCCTTCATGAGTCCCCAACTACCCTCCAATCCAGAAAATTGTATTGTGAGTTTTCCTTCTAGCTAAGTCTTTGCATATTTTTATTTTATTTTCTCCAGATCAGAAACTTAATTTTGAAGAAAATATTTTCACTCACTTTTTTCCCCATAGCAACCATTCAACCACTTTTGCTCTCTTATACAGACTGCTATCTTTTAAAGATCCCCTAGTCCCTGTCCAACTACAACTGTTTAAAGGTTATTATATTCTGCTTTAGAGTAGCTAAGTGGTGAAGTGGATGGAGTCCCAGGCATGGAGTCAGGAAGACTCATCTTCCTGATTTCAAACCTGGCCTCAGAAGCTTACTAACTGTGTGACCTTGTTTGCCTCAGTTTCCTCATCTGAAAAAGCAAATTGGAGAAAGAAATAGCAAATCATCCCAGTATCTTTGCCAAGAAAAGGCCAAATGGGGTCACAAAGAATCAGATACAACTAACAACAACTAAACAACGATATTCTGCTTTGCGGAAAATTTGATGAATTCTTGTGGATAACATGCTTCAGAACTGAAGTCGTATTGTCCTCTTCCACCCCAACAAACCACCATAAAATAAAATTGGTAATGACTTGCCTGTGAAAGATGATGTAAAAATATGTATAATGGAAAAAGGAAGTGGAACCAACATAATACATGAACAGCCTGAGGACCACAATGTTGTCCATGAAATAGAAAAGAAAAAAAAAGAATAAGATGAAGACCTCTGGGGCAATGCAGTGTTTCGCTGGTGGACAATATACTCACACCATGAGATCACAGATACCTCCAAAACTATCTATTACTATAAGCTTACTTCGCAATTTTGTTGAATCTCCAAAGGAAGGTAAACGTGGATGGCCAAAAGTTGTCCAGTTGACTTGGGTTTTACTGCCTCCTTCCCTTCCCTTCCCTTCCTCTTCCCTCCCCTGTCCTGTTCCCTGTCCTCTCCCAAAACCTTAAACCTACTAGACTCTGAAACTGGAACTCCAATGGGCCCCTGCCAAGGGCTCCTGGATACCCCTAGCTTTAGCGTGGTTATCAATACTAACTGTTGTCTGATGTCTTTTCTTTTCCTTGACCTCATTAAAGAAGCCATGCCCTGGCTACTTCTTAAATAGGCCTATTCAACGAATAGGCATTGCCTCACTCTAAGTGGCCTAAAGGATCCAAAGTCTCCCAGTGCATCCTGGGCCATCTCTAGTCATCCTGAGGAATATCAGGTCACTGGATTCAGATGACTCTGGAGGAGAAGTGAGGCTAGTGACCTGCTCAGCCCTCCCTCACTCAAAACAAAGTCAAGTGCAAGTCACGTCATCATTTCTCTGATGGCATGGTCTTCTTCAGCAACAAAGGACAAACGTGAGTTTGTTGAATGTATGAAGTGAGATAATATATAAGAAAATGTTTTGAAAATTGTAAAAATGCTATTAAAGTACAAGACATTTTTTATTATATGGAACAAAAATAGTTTGGTCTACATAGTGAGACGTGACAAAGAACCTTAAAATATCATTCCTTCTGCTAAATAGGTAATACAAAAACAATATTTATTTCAGTACTTAAAGAATTTTTGGTTTTGTCTTGTGTCCTCCACCAATATAGATCAATTTACCATATAACTTGAGTACATAACTATAGAGAGATGAAAGAAAGAAAGAAAGAAAAATTTATTGAGTACTATTATGTGTCAGTCACGGGAGTAGCAATCTTTTGGAGCTATTGTGACTCAAAATTCATGGATCTGTGGTCAATCTGATAAACTAATCAAATGCAGCGAAAAAAAGGAAAGAGCATTCTCTGTTGAAAAAGGAGAATCCTGAAACAAAAATGAAAAGATAAGTTGGAGAGCAGTCATTGTGAACTTTGGACACTGGCAAAGGAATAGTATTTTCATCCAGTAAGAAATGAGGAATCACAGAAAGTTCTTAAGAAGGAATGATATGAAGAATCTTGATTATTAAGAAGATAATTTTGCCAATAATGTAAAGGATGGATTGTTTTCCCTTGCTTTTCTGAAAAGAGTCAATAGACCTATTTTTTGAATTGATACTGATTATTTCTGGGCATTTAGTTTAATCCATATTTGGATGCACTTATATGCAGATAAACTGGTCTCCAAATATGAGTCAAAATCTTTGAAAGAATTATAACTTTTACAGCAGTAACTTAATTTTAGAGAACTTTTTAACAGATGCACCATTACCTTGGTTGATATTGAGAAGAATCCTTTAAGGAAATCTTTTTTCTAATTCAACTTTAGAGGAAATGCAACTCATTTGAAATCACACTGTCTTCCCTCCCACTATCTTCCCTCCCAAACCAATAACCTCTATCCTATCACAGAGATAAAGTTAAAATTAACATTCTGGTTAAAATTGAAAATAGGTGATGAGAAATGCAGCAAACACTTCTCATGAAATTACTTCTTTCTCCCTGTTTTATGCCTTCAATGATCCATCAAAAAAAGTTCTCCCAGCTGTTGCATCTCTCAAGGACAGTGAAAACCTTTTAAGTTTCATTTTACTCTACTGGGTCAAAATTTTTAAATGGTCAACAAACGATAAGTCCAACAAAATTTTAACTTTTTCATCTTTCATGGAATCACATGATGAGTTCTCCTATAAACTACAATTTACAAAACTTGTGTATTTCTTCTTCATACTTTCATTAAGGATTCCCTCAATATGTATGTAGATCATTCATTCTACAGATACAAGAAAAAAGGCTTTAAAAAGTCATATGTATATATATATATATATATATATATATATATATATATATATATATATATATATATATACACACACACATATATGTTCTTAGTCACCATTATAAGTAGTCATATTAGTGATGACTTTCTTTTTCAATTATTTGATAGTTGTCATTTAAATAATTTCTTGAAAACTGATCCTTTAGTGATTTTAAGTGCCTCATTTCCAGCATGGATTTCCTCCATTAATTTTTAATCTGGTCAAGTTATTTTTTAAGGAGGGCAGGGGTTTGATATTAGCCTTCACTGATGTAAATTTGCATTTCTTCCTTTATTATAACAGGGACTGAAATGTTGAGTCCAAATATGATAGTTCCATCATCACATATAAAGAAAATCATTTATTATAGAAGTGATGCCACATATGTCCCATTTTCCATCCATTTGTTCTCCTCTTTAGGTTTCATCTTTAAATGCTCTTGGGATGATCCTACTTAATGGGGTATCACTTTAGGATTTCCATAAACTCATTTTTCCATCTACTGCTCCAAGCTGTTTTATGAGGCAATGCTGCTTATCATAAATTTCTATCATTCTTCTTTAAAATGTTTTGCAAATGAGTTTATATTCTAAAATGGTGTTGCTCTTGACTGTCACATCTTTCTACTTAGCAATGAGACTAAGCGTCTTCATGAAGAAATTTTTTCTGGAGTATTTCTGGCCTCTTTTTTATTGTTATTGTTTTACATCAGTTAAACATACCTGGGAGATGATGTCCATCACTGTTTATTTTCCTATGTTCTACTGTTTGTTTTTATCACCAATAGTTTGTATGTATAGTCTTGTTTTTATTGGACACATTCTTTTTACCCATATATTGAGGTACATGGAATACTTCATAAATACTTTTATATACTTTTAAAAAATAAACTATACCTGTGACATAATCAATAGAGGGTATTCCTAGGTAATAAAAGTCCCTCTACAAATGTAAGTAAGCACTCATAAATAAATTATAATCTTAGAAAGGTATCTGGCCTTCACTATTTGACAATAATTGCTGAGAAAAGTGGAAAGCAGTCTGGCAGATATTAGGTATAGACAAATTGCTTACGCCATGTATCAAGAAAATCTCCAAATAGATACATGAACTACACATAAAAGATGACATCACAAACTAATTAGATGAGCCAGGAAGAAATTATCCTTTATATCTAAAGATAGAGAAAAAACTCATATCAAAAAAGAGACAGAGATGATTAGAAAAAGAAATATGGACAAATTTGATTACATAAAATTTAAAAGGTTTTACATAAATGAAACCAGTGTATGTAAAAGTTAAGAGAAAAATGAATAACTGAGAAAATATTTGTGGCAAGCTTCTCTGATAAAAGTCTCACATATAAGCTATTGATTCAAATGGGTAGGTTTTATTCACATAGAAATAAGAGTCATTTTTTAATGGTAGTTAAAGTATATGAACAAGTTTTTTTAAAAGGAAGGGATCCTAACCATCAACAGCTATAAAAATGCTCAAAATCACTAATAATTACAGATAATGAAAATTTAAATAACTCTGAGGTTCTACCACATATCAAATTAGAAAAGGAAAAAGGAATAAGATGAAGACCTCTGGGGCAAAGCATTGTTTCTCTGGTGGACAATATACTCACACCATGAGATCACAGAAAAAGAAAATTACAATTATTTGAGGGACTTAGACAAAACAGGAACAATAATTTATTGTTAGTGTTGGTTCGGCCATTCTGGAAGACAATATAGAAACATTTCCCCAAAGTCACATACCTGTGGATTCCTTTGACCTAAGGATAACACTTCTAAAGCCTTATCTCCAAAGAGATCCCCACCCCATCCCCTAAAAGAAAAGAATCTGTATGTATAAAAATATTTATAACAGCTCTTTTTGTAGTGACAAACAACTAAGAGTAAGGGGATGCTGACCAACTGAGCAACATCTAATGTAATGGGAATATAATTTTGTCATAAGAAATAATAACATAGATAGACTCAGAGAAACGTAGGAAGCAATTCACCCAGGGTGAATTGAGCAAACCCAGATGGATGATTTATATAATAACTACATTGTAAAGAAAAAATGATTTTGAAAGATTTATGTACTCTGATTAAAGCAATGACCTACCATGATTCCATTTTGGAATGAAAGAAGGAAGGAAGGAAGGAAGGAAGGAAGGAAGGAAGGAAGGAAGGAAGGAAGAAGGGAAGAAAGGAAAAGATAATCCAGTAGCATTTTTAAAAGATGCACATAACAGAACAGAATAGAGGTCAGAAAGAATTATAAATTCATAAGACAGTTTTGAAGGTTACAAGTAAAATTTATTGCATATGAAAAATAAAAGCAAGCTAAATATAAGAGATCTATACATTTCTATACAATCTTTTTCTCCTATTGTTATATGTATGTATATACTTACATACAGATAGAGACATAAATATAGATATATATGGACATGGACATATATAGAGATAAAAACATATAGAAGACATAGATAGAGATATGGATATAGATTAGATACAGATATAGAAATGTCTATATGCTCATTCTTTCCAATGTCCCTTACTTCTTTTACTATCCCTTTCTGGGGGACAAAAATTATAATGTACATGTTTGTGATAGTTGTGAAATTACTTTCATAAATATGAAGAATTAGATTTTTACTAGGCAATATCATAGAAAGCTAGACTGGACATCAAAGAGACATAAATTCAAATTCTGCCACTAATTCTTTGTAGCTATACCAAGGATGGAGAGCCTGTGGCCTGTGGCCTGTGGCCTTGAAGGTATATGGGTGTGGCCTTTTAACTGAGTCCAAGTTTCACAGAAGAAATCTTTTTATTAAGGGGATTTGTTATGTGAAGTTCTGTGAAGGATAGCTTCTATATAATCCTGTCCAAATTTCTTAATGTCAAATAGGCTTTAGTTCCCTCATCTATAAAATTAGCTCTAAATTTGTAATCCTAGTATTTCTATATGCTCAATGCAGACATTACCATTAGCTGTTATTTGCTTTAGATGCAACTATATAAATAATTTCCTCATTCCTTTCAATGATTGTTTCAGTTTTAGAAAAAAAATATATTGAATATTAGTTATTAAAGTTAATGACTTTCCTTTAAATTTCAGCATCCTCTTTTCTTCTCTATATTTGCTCACTGCAAGGTAGAAGAGATAAACAACCAATCACTGTTTGGGGTTTCTTTGGGAATTGGCCTCCTGAGTTCCAAACTATTTAAATAAATCAAATACAACTGTGTGTTTTGTTCCTTAAAAGAGCACACACACTATAAAATATGTACCTGTATAGAAAGACTGAGGAACTATGCTTTGGGCCTGACAAATCAGCATGTGCTCCCTCTGTAGCTACATGGTTTCTTAAGTGTTGTATAATGGAAAATGTAGGCCCCTTTGGACCAAAAGTAAACAACAGCTATAAAGTAGTGAGTTCTCTCTAGACCACAAGTATATTTAAGTAGAAAAATAACATCCCACCATGCAATTACTTTAGCTAGCTGTGTGAGTTTGCCTTAGGCTGGAAAAAAATCTCAATGGTGCCAACCGTGCATGGAGGAGGGCTTGGAGAACATGAACTCAGAGAAGCTAGTAAATAACATAGAATGGATTTTGTGTACCTGCCAGCTAAGTCTAAGACTAGTTTCATCCCAATAGAATCCTAGAAGTTTCGAGTTAGAAGGAATCTTAAAAATAATAAAGTAAAATTTCTAACCCAGTGCAGAAATCGTCTATGTAACGCTGGAAAAGTTGTTATTCATCCTTAACTCATATATTTCCATTAACAATAACTTACTAGTTTCAAGATAGCACACTTGATTTTGGAATAGGGGTAATTTTTATAGACCCATTCCAAATCCCCCCAGAAAAAAAATGGATCATATAGGCTGAGTAAGTCAATAGATGTTTTCTACAATCCCTTCTTTTATTCTTGGAAAGCCTTATACCAAGGACACATTGTTATAAAGCTTTTCTATGTCATTATGACACATTGTCATATTGATTTCTTTGGAAATTACCCACAATAGTGATCTACTTCTGAATCCAAGGATAATAACCACTTGTGCTCATTCAACTCCCACTGACTCTAGCAGATTGGGTCCTAAGAAAGTGGATGATTGCTCCCCTCAGGGCTCTGAAAGAAACCTTGAAAAGTCAGAATATTCTAGTACCATGACTCACAAGCCCCCATCCAAGGTACTCCTCATTGATTATCAATTCGTTTGGGAAAGTAGTTTAACTTTTAGAAAGAGGAATTTATAAAAAGTAGTATAATAATGGTAGATAGATAAGTAAATAAATAAAAAGAAAAACAGTCCTCTCTAAAATCTGGGACAGATTCTGTAACAAGTACATAGTGAATCTGGGCAAAAATGAGATATCAGAACTTGAGAAGTGAGGTGTAAAGGGAGTAAATTCAAAGCCTTAGATTATAGCGAGCCTTTTTTTGTTCTTTGTAGAGCCCTTATATTAATTTATATTTAATATAAATTAATGAAAACAGGAGTATGGTGTGTTGGAAATTCCAGTGAAATTGGAGTTGGAGAACACATACTATATCTGTTAACAGCTGCATTCCATGCCATGATCCCAAGTCTCCTTCCATCTCTGAAAGGTTGTACGAGAGGAAAATCAAAATCCCTTCCATCTCCAAGTTACAAGAAAATTAATTTATTTCCTTTTTCCATTCAACCAATTATAAAGACTCCTACTCATGGGTCATGGGTCTTTGCCCATGAATGTTCTCTCTTTAATCACTTAATGACCCTGAAATGAAGTATAAATTTCAAGAAGTACTGATCAGTTTTCTCCTTTATTCTGCCCACAAATAAGAGTGTTTCTGAACCTTCCCCTACACTTCCACCCTATTCACTCCTTTTTATTCTAATGACCTAGATTTGTGATTCCCTATTGAAATTACAAGGTCATAAAGGAGGGAGGGAGAGAGGGGAATCCCTCCTACCCTGCTCAGCTGCTGTAATCATAGGATGTGGTCATACCTGATGAAGTTTCAGTATGTAAACAAAATGAGTCTATGTCCTATGATCCATTTATGAGATGTAAACCTCATCAATTGAATCAGGAAACATAAGTGATTTTTCTAAGTAAACAACTAGTCACACTTCTCTGGGCTTTAGCTGGATGAATTTCAGTAGTTAGAGTTCCATTTGGAGAGTTAGAGAGTACAGATTTGAGGATACCTTGGAAGAAAAGGGAGGAAGGGACATTCTCTTTCCCCCATCCTCTCATTTCCATTAGCTATGTCATTGGATCTACTGGATCAACCAATGAGAGATCATGTATCCAGTCAGCAACAGAGAAATACTTGAAGACCGAAAGAGATACAAAGAGACAGTTAGCCAAAAGTGGAAGTAATGTCAGGCAGTGTGATTCCTCCTAGCTAAGTTCTTCTCTCACTCTAATTGTCCATCACTCACTTCTCTACCGTTCAGAATGAGATCCAGGTCTCTCCTCCATTGCTGGTGCTGCACCTATGGCTCAACCCACAGAGTTCCTTCTTCTCAGTCTATCCTTACACAGATTATGTGTTCTTTTTTCAAAATTTCCTCATTTCTTTCAATGATTGTTTCAGTTTGGGAAAAAGAAATATGTTGAATATTGGTTATTAAAGTTAATGACTTTCCTTTAAATTTCAGCATTCCCTTTTCTTCTCTAAATTTGCTCACTGCAAAGTAGAAATATATATATGCATACATATATATACAAAACGTGATTCAGTAGTAAGAAAAAAGAAAGATCAGTCTTGAAGACTGCTTAGTAGCTTCACCTGTGTATGCAATAAATATATTCTTCAAAAAGAGAATTTGAAAACCTTGAACATGACCAGTAAAGCACATTTTTTAAAAATGAAATTGCATCTTCATATGAAATAATTGCTTTCCTATATGACTGTTATTTCTAAATCATCTTTCTCTGCACAGTTAGACAATGAACTAGCTAGAGCAAAAATTTAAATGACCATTAAATTGGAAGGAAAGGCAAGGTTTGGACAACACTATACACAATTTTAACAGCTTTGGTCTGAGCATTTTAAAGAGCCATCTCCTGGTTCAAAAAGGTAGGTAGTCCAAATATTTCTCAGGGCCTTTCCCTCCCAAATGGTGAGTCCTAGAATGTCTACCAGTTTTCAAATTGTAATTGCAAGGTTCAAAGTTTCAATCTTATCATTAATAATCAATTTCTAGTAAGGAATAGTAGAAGCTATTTTTAGATCCACATCCCATGAAGTGTATCCTAAGAAGCAACCTTGGTGACTTGAGGGAAGATGGGCTCAGTCAGGATCAAATCAGAAGGGGAATATTTAACAAAGTTACTACATATTCTGTCTTTTTATATATGTTTAATTACCAAAAAAGAGGCTGCAATAATTAAAACACCAATATTTATATATATATACATATATATATATATATATGTATATATATATGTGTGTGTGTGTGTGTGTGTGTGTGTGTGTGTGTGTGATTTGCGCTACAAAAGTATATTGGCATATAAATATTTATTAAATTATTTCCTAAGTAAATAATGCATAATAGTACATCATAAAACACTAATTATCTCTGGCCAAAAGGAGAATAATTGCACTTTTAGCCACATCACAATGAAACAAAGGAGGTCTTAGAAACCACACCATTGTAAAACTATTTATAAACATTCATTTAACTCAATATCTAAACATAAGGTATTTGTCTGGGGAGCAATGAAGCTATAACTTACTGAAGGAATGGAGTATATCAGAATTGCCATTCTCACTATAAATTATAGGAGGAAGCATAACAGTGCAGGATTTTGAGGCAAGGGACTGGGTTTTAAATTCTGGCTCTTCCACTTACTACTTTTGTGACCTTTCCCAAGTCCCTTAAGCCCTCTTAAGCTTTCTTAAAATGACAAGTTTGAACTAGATAACCTCCGAGCAGAATTGTACTAGCAAATGTTTAACAACTGGCTCTCCAGAGGGAAAAAAAGATGACACACAAATATAATCAGCATTATTAACATTTTCTCGATAACTTTCTTAAGTCTAGACACTCAACAAAATCATATATTAAACCCAGATTATGGTATTTGCTACTTTGTGAAATGCAAATTCACAATAAATCAACTCACAGTCAGTCAGAGCTGGCTCCAGGGGACTGTTTCTAAGGTTCTTTCACCTCTTGATCTCTCTGTTTTAAGATACAAGTTGCAGTTGGATAAATGGATCAAACCTTAAAAAGATAAATAAAAGAGTTGGCAAATTTCATTTCATCATGTACTCAAAGGTAATAAGAAACATCCTTCTCTGAGCCTTTTAGTCATTGTGCCTGCTTGGTAGTCAAAATAGAAATAAGCACAAAGACTAATACGAAGAGGGATCTAGTTTAGTTTGTCCTCCAGTATCTTTTGTAGAAAATAAAATACAGGAATTTGACTCAGAACTTTGTGAAATTCTCTGAAGTACTTCATCAAATACTTGATACACAGTGACTTCAGTTTGAAAGTCAACTGGAAAGTATACTTCATATACATATATATATATATATACACATATATATGTGTGTGTATACACACACGTATATATATAAACACACACGTACATATGCAAATATACACCTATATGTATATACACATGTATATAGGAAAATATAATTCAATATTAAGAAAAAGATCAGTCTTGAAGACTGCTTAGTAGCTTCACCTGTGTATGCAATAAATATATTCTTCCAAAAAGAGAATTTCAAAGCCTTGAACATGACCAGTAAAGCACATTTTTTAAAAATGAAATTGCATCTTAATGTGAAATAATTGCTTTCTTATATGACTGTCATTTCTAAATCATCTTTCTTTGCACAATTAGACAATGAACTAGCTAAAGCAAAAATTTAAATGACCATTAAATTGGAAGGAAAGGTAAGAATTAGATAACACTACACACAATTTTAACAGCTTTGGTCTGAGCATTCTAAAGAGCCATTGAGGCTGAAAAAATAGGAAATGAACAAAGGTAAAGATATTAATTACCATTTCTTAAGAAAATTTAATCAATGTAAAGGTGTTGCAACAGTAAGGAGGTTAAAAACAAAAAGACAGAAACAACCTCATCTAGCAAACATCAATCTCCTTGCCAGACAGAGAAAAGTAGCAGATAAGGGCCAAGTCAGATTACAGTGCAAATCCATCTGAGCAACATCACAGAGGATGATGGTTTAACATTACAAGCACTATTACGCATATCAAACAACAAAAAGCAGTATGGAGTTAAATAAGTGTGCTGAAAAACAATAATATTGAAACCATCAAGAGATATTTTTTCAAAATATTTTCAAGAGGTGAAGATACCAAAGGATTAGAAAAAAACAGGGTTTTTCATTATTATGGGGGGGGAGGAGCAGTCGAGGTATACATATACTATATATAGGTTGGTGTTTCTGAGTCTGAATGCAGATCAAAATATACTATTTTCACTTTTTTTCTTTCTTGTGGTTTTCCCTTTTGTTCTGATTCTTCTTTCATAACATGACTAATGTCGAAATATGTTTAAAATAATTGTACATGTATAACTTCTATCAGATTGCTTGCTGTCTTGGGGAAGGGGAAGGAAGGAAGAAAAAATGAGGAGTGAAAATCTTACAAGAATGAACATTGGAAAATATCCTAATATGTATTTGGAAAAAAACATGAAATACTATTAAGATAGATAGATGGATGGATGGACATATACTCAAAAAGGCATCTATTAAGCATATTGAGAGCTATGCTAAGTGCTAAAAATATAATGCAAAAAAGGCAACTGTCCTTGCTCTTAAAGAACATACATTTTCACCTGGTAAAACAACACATATCATTAGAGTTAACTAACATGCCCTTTCTACAAGTAATGATGATATTAATATACTATAGCCAGAACAAGAAGTAGATGGAGGAATTAAAAATAGAAATACGTAGAATAGGATCGAAGTCTGATGGCAGATGGTCTGAGAGAATGACAGGGTAGGATAGGAGGCACGGTCTGCTCTAGACTCAGCCAAGCACTTTTATAGTCATTCAGTTGCAAAGTAAATGAGAGCAGCCCTAGGATGGGATTTCAAAAGTTAGATTGATTAATTCTTCCAGGGCTTGAAGACAAGCTTTCTGGAAGGTTCAGCACAGAAGGATCAATTTTAGATGAGGAGAAGTTGGACAGAAATATGCATATTGGTGCATATAAGTCTTATCACACTCCAACAAAATCTGCTCATTTTCTCATATTAATATTTCTTGTTTACTCATGTCTATTTTCTGATGAAACCTCTGAACTTCTTGACTTCTATTTTTATTATTTATGATTTGGAGCCCTCTTACACATGGTATTTTACATTTGAAGTTCTTTTTAATTATTCATATTCTTTGGTCACAATTTTGAGAAATTACTTTGGTTTTTATATATATACATATATACATATATATGTATATATATATATCTTTTTGTCTGTTGTATATTTTTAATTTTATGCTATGATGTAAAAAAAAAGTTCAAGAGACATAGTTTCTGGGATATTAGTCATTTTATTAGTCATTCAAGTAATAAATAATAAAAAGGGTCAATAACACTCTTAAATTCCACAGACCCCTCATGGAACCAATTCAACGCTTATGTGCCCTTAAAAGAGTGGGTATTCCTGAAGGTGGCAATTAATTTGGATTGGTTATCAAATAATGGGAGAATGAATATTATAATAAGAGGTGGTTTTATTCTAATGAAGATCTGGGGGAGGTGATTGTGATCTCTCAGTCTTGATCAAAGAGACTTTATCTATATCACCCCATCTAAGGTAATCTAGACAAAAGGGAGAATCCACTTTTCCCCAGACCTGTCTGAGTAAAACACAATGGGCTAGAATTCATCAATTCACCTGAATTAAAATGTCTTTCCTTTTTGAAGAGATCTGAGTCTTCCCTCTCCTTATGAAACCTACACTTCAAAGGTTGCCTGAATAACCTACAGGTGCTGATTTCTGAATGAGGAAGAAGAAAATGGGGAAATATTTGGTACTAATTCAATAATTGGTTATTAATGTAGCAGAGATACAACCATTTCTCTCAATACTTTAGTTGGAGATATTGGATATAAAGATTTTCCCAGTTGGAGAGGTTATTCATATCAATGGGGATACAGATCAATTAAAGTGTAGAAGAATTATATTGTCCCAATGTTGCTGTATGACTGAAAAACATGGAACCATAGTCTCTGAAGAACCAAAGTCATGGATTTCATTAAGGGAAATGGAGAGATGATGGGAAGTCATATGTAGGCTACAAATATAATTTCAAGATGATTTGGGCATAAGGAGTAGTAAATAAATGATATCATCTAGGAAACAAATCATTAAGAAAAGTGACAGAGCAATGAAGAATCTCTTGACCACTATCATGGGCTCCTCCATTCCTATCCACTAAGGAAGAGCTTATATGAAGACAGAAAATATAAACATTAAAATTTGAGGGACTATTTTCACCCTAGGACTCTGACACTACTGTTAGGCCTCCTAACCTACCCTCCAATAAAGTGTGATGGTGCTATCTCTAAGTCACCTTTGACCCAGACTTATTTCATTTCAGGATCTACACAGGTGACATTTATTGTCACCCACCCATTCTGCATTGTTATTTCATTAGGGACAAATCTGGAAAATTCAAACACAGATTCCTTTATTTTCCTGTGCGTTGTTTTTTTTAAGTCTCTTTCTTGGAGCTCCTGAACCCTACCTCCATCCCTGCCATTCCAAAGTTTGGACTTAATTGCATTGATTGCTGAATTATCTGGAATTTTTCTTTAGCTATTCATTTCAAATGCTTTGTGTAGGAATGCCAAAAGGAAAACAGGCCAACTAGTTTCTTCCAACACCAGAATTAACAATAACGGCAGCAACAAGAGTTTGTATTTCTGTTGTATCTGAAAGGTTACATGTGCTTTCACATACATAATCTCATTTGATCTCCATGGCATCTCTGTAACATGAGCATAGCAGATACCATGTTTTCCCATTTTGCAGATGAGGATACTAAGGCTCCAAGATGCTCATCGCTACTCCAAACCCTCTGCTTTTGGGCTCACAACAATTGATTCTTGACATAATAAAGATGCCTATTCAGTTTTAGCCTCATTACAGCCCAGAACTCCCAAACTCAGTGATGACATGCCTTTTCCATAGCATAATAAATAGGGTTGTGTCACCATGTCCAGCTCTCAATCTTCTTTTTCTCTTATATGGTCATAGTCAGTATGAACTTTATTCTTTTGACTTTGCTATTTTTTCCTCTTTGATTCGTTTTGGAAAGGTCTCCCTATATGTCTTTTCATTCTTCATATTTCAATCAGTCGATCAACAAGCATTTATTACCCACCTACTATGTGCCAACTACTATGCTAGGTTCTGGAGATAAAGTGAGATGCTCTGACCACAAGGACGTTACTAAGATGGTGGAGGGAAAGTGGTCAGGAAAAAGCATTTGGTCTAAATAGTCACAGAGATGGTAAATGTATCTATGAAGCAGTTGATTACCAGTATTTTTCCAGTTACAATGGTGGTATTGCTTTGAATATCATTCCCAAAGTCAGCAATGTTCAGGGTGTGGTGGGGTTACTTCTTGAAGTGGTAAGGAATATTTTGACCAAAGTTGTGAGATAGTATGCCATTATATTAATCACTACAAAGTTGAAATATTACCATCATAATTCTATGTAATTTGGTGTCTTAAGAGTATACTTATTTTAATTTATTGTGTCCTCTGACTCAGAACTATGGGTACGACATATGAGGTGCCTTCAGCGAGAAACAAATACACAAGACTATTTCTATAATTTCAAAAATGTGTTTACCTGGGTCACATTCAACATATCCAGGTAATAACTTCACATTGTCTATCTTAAAAAGGAGAAATGGTACCCTGGCACCCTTTTGGGCAGGAAATGGTCAAATCTCATGAAGAATCAGTTCTGTGATCTTCAAACTATTAAACAGAAATAAAAATGCTGCATTTGGTTTTCTAGGACTTTTTATTCAATGAGGGGACATGAAATGTAGACATGAAAGCTATTTTTTTTGCCTTACTAAGTTTTTTTAAATGATAAATGCTGCTTTAAAATGGAGAGGAAAATATGTTTCTGGAAAATATATTCCCAATAAAAGAGAAATAAAAAGTTCAGGGCCTCATAGAAGTGTATTTTTTTTTGCTTCCCACGTAGTTTTTTTGCTGGTAAAATAACCAGAAGAAATAATGAACCCCAAAGCCACATGTAATTATGCCTACTTAACCTCCACAGCTGCCAACATTTCATTTTTTTTCCTGTGTGGCTAAATAAATATATTAGGAGATCTTTGTCTCTGTGTTGGTGGTAAGACATATCTTCTATGAAATTTACAATTCTGTTTCCAAAGTCCCATATGAAAGTGCACATGCTGCAGAAATGGCAACCTGCAATATTTGCTGTGGTTTACAGTGAATCAAAGCCAATCCCATGACTCACATCCATTTCTGGGTATGCAACCTCTGCAAAGAGTTGCTGTTGGATCCAATATCCTTAGTCAAAATAGAAAAAAAAATCAAAAGGGTTTCTCCATCACTGATAATCAAGACTTTTTCTTTGAAAAGCAAATTCATTTAGAAATGGATAAGGCCCAATTCAAAATAGGACCCTAGAGAGAATTTACTCTTTGGTTGGATCAGCTTTCATGATCAAAGATCAATATCTGAATTACAGTACAACATGGTACTGTAGTGCCTCAGCAAAAAATGGTCAATTAACTCTGGACACATCCCAACTCCATCTCAGTTTTTTACAAGATATTCCAGCACTTTCTAAATATCAATTTTAACCAAACTTTTATTAGATTATATTCAAAAAAATGTATAAACTATATATAATCATCCCACATTAGCTACATCACATGGATACTTTTTAAAGTATTTATACTTACATCTTGACTGACCCTTATAAAAATTTCAGGATATGACTGATACCATGCACCTAGAGCTCCGTTACTTCCTGTGTGACTTTGAGGAAACTTATTCATCTCTGTGAGCCTTGTGTTTGTAATTATTAACTTTTATATTTATGCTGTGTGTGTGTGTTTCTTGTCTCCCCTACTGGAAGGTAAACTCACTGAGGGTAGGGATGGCTTTATTCTTTGTACTTGTATCCCCAGTCTAGGACAATTCTTGGCATATGCTAGTTGCTTAATAAATTTATGTTGACTGACTGATCAGAGGGTTAGATTAGGTGAGTGGTGAGGCCCATTTCTACTCTGAACCCATGAAACTGAATAACTATTTCCTGTGTGACATTGGAGAAGTTACTGAAAAGAATAAAGCCTCAATTTTGTGTGTGTGTGTGTAAAACAAAGAGTTAAATTAGATCTCTTAAATTAGATGCCAATTTATAATCCTATATTTCCATAAGCTTCATTGTATTCCTGTCTTGAAACTATACAAACTAAAAGACAAGGTACTTGAGGAACTCTCCAACATAATAACTTGCTTATAGATTCCTGGTCTGCGTGTGTGTGTGTGTGTGTGTGATTTTTTTTCCTTTTCTGGGTTTGGTTTATTCTGGAAATGGGATTTCATTGTTGTGGAGAGCTCCAGACTGAAAAGTCTGTCCACTATTGGAGAAAGTCTGCTCATCTGTAACTGGTAGTCTTAGAAAGTTGTATGTGTCAGAAGCAGGATGTGAAGGCAGATGGTGCTGACTCTAAGGTCAGCTCTTTCTACTTATTATGCCACTCTGTATCTTACTCTGTGCACTGTGTATTTGCACATATATACAGTGTCCCAAAAGTTATAGTGTCATTTTAAGCATATTAAATTTCCTTATTAAAGCCTAAAACTTTTGAGAAACATTGTACATATTGTTAGAAATCTATAATTGTATATCTATGAACATGTACATGCTTCTATACACACAGAGTATCCTATGTGTATCCTATGACACAATTGTTCAACTCCTAGATTTCATCAAACACTAAATCATGTTTGTGAATTTGCATTTTATAGAGTTCTTTCTACAGAATCTTGTGAAAATATTAGTACTGGTATTATTTCAGTAAATCAAGGGTCTACCAGTTCATTGTCCCTTTATTTCATAATCCCTCGGTTCTAAAGCAAAACTTTAATATCAATTTCATTACCCTTATCTTACAGAAATTCAGAAAATTTAACTGATTTTTCCTCAGTCACACAGTGAGTAAATATCAGAGCTGGGACTTGAAGCAAAGTATTCAGACCTGAGGTCCAGTCTTCTTTCAATCATAGTACTTCAAAAGCTTAATTCATTTGCCATGCCTTTCCTCTTTGGGGCATCTCTTAGTCCCAGATGCACTTTCTTTTTCAACACACTCTTACTTTCTTTTCTTTATTAGGGCCAGGACAAATCATTTTCAAAGTGCCTAATGTAACCAGTTTGGAATATATAAGACAAGAACGTGAGACGAGGTAATCTCCAAATCCTTTCCCAACCATGGGTTTCATACAGTACAGTAATTCTTAAATTATCTCTTGTCAATCTATTTTTCAAGGCAGTTGTTTGTCCTGTGAGATATTTCATGTTTTCTTTTATTATTTCTGATCTTTTGACTATGCTTTATTATTTCTTGATATTTCATGGAGACATTAGTTTCCATTTGACCAACTCTAATTTTTAAGAAGTTATTTTATTTAGTGAAGTTTTGTACCTCTTTTACCATTTGGCTAATTCTGATTTTTAAGGAATTATTTTCTTTGGTATGTTGTTGTATCTATTTTAACAAGCTGTTAATTCTCTTTTCATAATTTTCTTGAATAGCTCTCATTTCCCCCCACAATGTTTCCTCTAATGCTCTTCATTTATTTTCATGATTTTTAAAATTTTTAATGATTTTTTTAACTCTTTTTGATTTTTTCTTTTAGTGTATCTAGGAATTCTTGTTGGGCTTGCATCTAATCTACAATTTTCTTTGAGACTTTCTTTGTAGTTATTCCTAAGTCACTGTCTTCTTCGGAGTTTTTGTCTTGAGTTTCCCTGTCACCATAGAAGCTTTTTATGCTCACATTTTCTTGTTATTTGCTCATTTTCCTAGCCTATTTTTTTACTTTGGACTCTGCTTACCTCTGGTGGGGCATAGCTAACTTGAGTTTCTTTAGCTTAATCTGGAAACCTATAGGTTTTCAGTGCTTCCATGATGGTATGATCTGGAGAGAGTTCTGGTCATTGTTCTCCTGGTCTGCCTTCTAGCACACACCTAGATAGAACCCCTCCTCTCTCTCAACCACTACTGTTCTTCTCTGCCCTGAATCTAATAATCTACAGAGAAACCAAATAGCACCCAATCCTGTGGTCTCTTCTTGTTCCCACTAGTCACCACACCAGTCTATGTGAACCTTCTTTTCTGTCTTCCTAAGCTTCCCTGGACTAGAAAAATGAGTCACTGTGACTTTTTTTTTAACTTTTCTTCTCAGAATTTGATTTGGCATTTTCTGTAATCATCTTATAGGAGAGATTTTAGGGGGAAGTTTAGCAGTTGTGACCCTTCAACTTATCATCTTGACTCCAAATATATGCCCCTAAGTCCTTTTTCAAAACTAACATTGTATGATTCTATGGAAATGACAGCTAAGTTAGTTTCCTCTTTCTCTAGAAACAAAGAATTGTCATTAAATAAACAGGGAGGTAAATAAGTAAATGATGTGCCAGGCTTAAAATCAGGAAGATTTGAATTCAAATCTTACATTACCCATTATTTGTGTGATCCTGGGGAGTGGACTTAACCTTTATGTGAGTCAGTTCCCTCAACTGTATAAAAAAAAAAAGATAATGATAGCAACTGTTTCCTACAATTGTTAGAAAGATCAAATGAGTTAAATACGTGTAAAGCATTTTGACAACCTTCAAGTGCTATACTATTAATGTTGTTACTAAAACAACAGCAACAGTGTTTTACTTTGAGCGAACTCTTAATTGATATTGACATCTGCCTCCTTGTTCAAAAAGGGGAAGAAACCCTTCCTCTTCTCACCATTCCAGGAGTAACAAAAGCGGGTAGAGTGAAGGGTAGGATAGAGAAGCAGAATGGAAGGAAGAAGTTTGGGAAGACAAAAAACCTTTCTCCATCTGCATTCCTGGCTCTCTCTTCCCCCACCCTTATTTTATTAAGTCTAGCCCTCAATGTTGTATTTCCAACCTGAAAAACTATTTATGGTCATGGTTGATTTTTTTTCATCCCTTTACTTCCAGTAATTTTCCCACTCATTCATTCTTAGAAATTTCTTCTCTGCAGGGTGCATTCTGTGTTCCAAACTAGATTTTCTTTCCTTCTAGCTATTTTTTTTACAAAAGGATCCATTTTCATCTTCTCAAATCTCTTCCCTCTCTCTTAAGTTTCCTTCCACTCTCTCCCTTTCTCTCTATGTTTTAAAGAAAATGGTACATGCTTGAGTACCTTTGTGTATGGCTCATCTTCTTATCCATCCTACATTGGTGATAATCTTCTGTTTTTGTCTCTCTAAAAATTCCTCCAGATATCCCCAGAGGAGATAAGAAATTTGATTAAGAAAAAGTTCAAGGATTTCAGTCAATAATCCTAGTAGCCAAGATTCCTGTCTCAGTTTTAATGTATGTTGCCATTTTCCTAAATGGTCTAAAGAAAGCTTTCATTACATTTAGCTTCTCACAATATTTACCAAAATTTCCATGGGGTTCTAATACCCAATCTACCAGTCTACGCAGCATAAATTAAATTAAAGAGCTGGCAAAGGGCATTGAAATGGAAAAATAGAGACAACCAATATGTGTAATTCAAGCCATTAAAATGCTCTCTTCCTCAATTATCTTAGGAACATGGAAATATGTCAGGTTTTTTTCCCTCACTTTGTGCTTTGAACTCCATATAAATTTGAACTAGACTAGGACTAGATTAAGTTGTATTAGCATAGAGCAAGAATTTCTAAGCAATCAGTTAAAATATTTTTTCTATATATATTGTCTACAAGAAGAAACCAGTGCCAAAGATTCATAAACATTCAAGAAATTTTGACCAGAAAAACTCCTGTTAATAAATCTGAAACATTTTTTAAAAGAAGGGATGGAAGAGAAAGAGGTATAGACATTATTCTTACAGGAGAAAGGGAAAAAAATCCAGATCTGTGATTTAAACTCCCTCCACATAGAAGTCCCTTATCTTTAACGTAATACTAAGGAACTGTGAAATTAAATGACTTCCCCGTGATTGCATAGCTAGTATTTCTCAGAGATGGAACTTGGACCCATATCTTAATGTCTCTATCCGCTACACCATGTTGCCTGTTTAAAGAATAATTCAATCAAATGGCTATTAAGAAGTGTCACTCATGTTATTACGCCCTCTTCAATCCTTTGCCAATGGGTGGAACCAATGCTTTTGTGTCGCTTGGTAAAGTAACACAAGACATGGATAAAGTCTTCAGTAGGTCATCCAAACATTCTACTTGAATGCTTCGCTATCCTAAATTAAGATAATTAAGAAAGTGTATTTTTTCTGTTTTATAGTCATGTGTATGCTATCAATTAGATCTTTACTGCTGATCTCACAGAGCAGCCACTTTGCTGTATCCACTGCTAACCCAAGCTGGAAGCAGCCATGCCAGCTGACTGTGGTAAAGAATACACATCCAGACAAGATGACAAACCCCAAGCAATAACCTCCATGGTTGTTTTTCCATGCTCACATTATGTTAGAGCATTATCCAGTCCTCCAGTCTAATTAATTCCATCTCCAGTTATTTCAGTCTCTTCTGGTTGGGATATTAAAGCCCAGGAAACAAAATTGCTGTTGTTATGTGTAGAGCTTTCCTGGAATATTTAGAAGAATCTTAGGAAAGAATGTCAGAGATAAGAATACGAAATAAATCGTAAAGTGTGCTGATATTGATAAAAGTGGTAAAGTAAGACAACTTTGGCTCCTGACTTCCAGCCTCAAAGGCTGTCTAAGATTTGTTTCCCTTTTCTTAAAGTTATAACGCCATGAATTTATGATGATCAAAAGTCTCTCATACTGAGGAAGTGATATTTTACTATATTGGTACTATTGGTAAATCTAAATACAGTTTGTTGGAATTGGCCCTCCTCCCTCTTGTCTCCTGAACTCTCCCCTACTCCAACAGACATTCACAAACACAGATATATTGTCTAGATTTACATGTCATAATAGTATGAGGCTTACGGTTAAGGCAAGTGCTTAAAATTTTAACATAATTCAATGCGTGATGATATTAGGAACTCATTTATATTGTTCTATATGTCTACAAAGAGCTTACAGAATATTGTGGGGGGAAAAGGAATAATTTAACACAATTTAACACAAGACTTGTTAAAATATCAGCTTCCAACCTGTGTGACATTGAGTAAAGTTACTTAAACTCTTTTGGTCCCAGTTTCTCAATATGAGAAACTCTTCATATCCATAATGAGAGGATTGATCTCAAAGATCCTGTGGTTCCTTCCAGCTCAGGATTTGTGATCTTATAATCTGATTTGATTTCCCCAACAATTCTTGGACAGAAGAAGTACCAATGGTTTTTTTTTCCCTCATTTTACAGATGAGGAAATGGAGGTTCAGAGAAATTGAAACTTTAAGTGGCAGAACTGTAACTAGAACTTAGTTTTGTTTTGTTTCTGTTTTTCCATTCCTAGTCCAGTAATGTTTTATCAGGCTTCCTCTTCAATGCAATAGAAATCAGCACTTGCCATCAAAGATTTACAAATGTAAAGTTTCTTATTAGTATCTCTCCAAGAATTTAAATGACTCACCCAATTTAAGGCTTTCTTCACTCCCTGTTTGCTCCCTTTATTTCAGTCTTTCTTTTCTTTCAAATTCTATGTTATCTTCTTTAACTTTTTAAAAATTCTTCTTCACGTTTTTGTCCTTTTTTACCTTTCATGAAATTCCATGATGATGCTGTTACTTCCACAATTCTCCTCCTCCTCCTTTCTTGGAATCAGTTGCTCTGTTACCCACTCTCTGAAATTCCAAGGGAAAAGAAACAACCTAGGAGGCAAGATGGCCAAGGAGGCCTACAGCAGGCATAAAAAACAATTTGTCTCTAAGAGTAGAAGGGCATTAAAGTGAGTGATTGCTCTTTTCAGAATCACATTATCTCAGAGCTTTAAGGTGTCTTAGAAGTCATCGAAGTCAATAAAAATAAATCCCTCTATAACATCCCAAACTATCATCCTGTCTCTGAAAATCAGTAATGGGAAATTCAGAACCCACTGCACATTCAACTTCTGGGGTAACTCTGATTGTTTAGAAGCTTATTTTTATGTTGTCAAAATCTAACTCCATAAATTCTACCCATTACTCTTAATTCTGCCTTCCAGAGGTAAGCAAAAAAGTTTATCCTCAACATAATAGATTTTCAAGTACTTGAATACAGTTACTATGTCTCCCCTTGGTTACTCTTTCCTAAGCTAAATATCTTTAGTTCATTCTAACTCTCTTCCCTTCTCCCCTACTCTACTACAAATATATTTTAAATATGACTGAAATTTGGGGACAGAATTGAAAGTGTCAAGAAACTATCAGATTTACCAGGCTTGTCTCATGAACAGAATATTATAGTTAGATGAAACTTAGATCTCATCTATGCCAGCCCTCTGATTTTGTATATAAAGAAATAAAAGCCTAGACAGGTGAATTGACTTATCCAATAGCCCAAAGTCAATTAGAAATATAACCGATACAGGTACCAAGATTTCCATACAACACTATACTATGCTTACAGATGGAGTAGACAGCTAAAGAGATGATATGATTTAGAGAGGTTAGGACTTATCTTAAACTCAGAAATATCACTGCCACTTGGTATCCAATGCTTGAAATATTATGTTGTTCCTTGAGCTTTTTCCGATTTTATTGAGAAATTACTTTTGTCAAATTGTTTTTTAAAAGAATTCCAACCTTATTCCAGTTTTATTTAAAACAAGTTATGATTTCAGTAGAAAAAAAGAAAGTTTGCCCATTAACAATTTCTGTCAAGAGAATTTAAACTTTGGAAAATGGTAACATTGGCAGACTTCTTCTAAAATGTAGATGGACCTATTGACTGAAAAAGAGAGGCAAAAGTAAGTTAGTTGAAAGGAAACTGAAATTGGTCACCACGGTGGTCAAAGGAAATGCTTATTTTGACTGGAAAAAGAAATCCTAAGGGAACGGATGTTATTACATCAGTTTATTTGTGATGAGAATCTAACTTGAATTCAAAGATCTCAAGTAGAGAGCTGGCAATTCTCACTTATTAGAGATTTAACAGAGCTTTCAAACCACCCATAAAGTGGAAAAAAATGGATTTGAAAGTCAGAGAACCTGGACTCAATCCTGACTGCTGCATATTGCCTTTCACAACTTTTTGGACCTCAGTTTCTTCTACTGTAAAAAAGTTTTAGGACTGGATGTCTTCTAATGTTTCTTCCAGATCTATGATGATATGATAAGTAAAAAGAAGGATATTGAACCTCACGACCTTTAAATTAACTTCCAATATGTTTAATATGATTGTATATATATAACTGATATCAGATTGCTTGCTTTCTTGGGGAGGGGAAAGGAAGGAAGGGAGAAAAAATATTGGAACTCAAAATCTTATACAATTCAGTGCTGAAAACTATCTTTACATGTAACTAGAAAAAAATAAAATTATTAATTGGGGATAATTAATTAATTAGCTTCCAGCTCTAAATCGATATGCCATGAATGGGTCAGAGCTGTTGAGGGCAGAAAGAGTAGCATAGGCAATTACTGGGTGCCAGAGTCTCCAAAGACAAATTCTCTTACTACGCCTAGAAAAGTATCTCATACCAAATAAGAATTCAATTAATATTTGTGGAATGAAGAAATGAATGGATATGTGGATGAATGAATGATTTTGAGGACAGACAATAATGAGCAGGGATTTATAAGGAAAAGAAACAGGGATTAGGTTGTGGCAATGAGAGTACAGATCAATGAGTTCATCAATGACAAACTTTCTGGCTTCATGTAAATACAGTAGAGGAGCTCCAAAATGGAATGCACAACCTGAATTCCATAAACTGTCATCCCCGTATTATTTGGTGATAAAAATGAAAAACTTTATAGCTTTCTAAAACAATACTCCCAAATTCTATTTGTTAAAATGTGCAACAGTAACTATATTTGCACAGAGCCGGCATGACAGTTTGAATAGAAAACTGGGAATCAAGAAGAGCTGAGATGAAATCCTTCCTCAGATACTTGCTAGCTGTGGGACCGGCACTCTAAGTGTCAATTGCCTAATGTATAAAATAATTGCATCTACTTCAGAGGCTTGTTATGAAGATCAGGTGAGTATCAGTAATCAGTATTTTTCAAGCCTTGAAGGGTTAAATAAATGTTACATATTATTACTATTCCATTTTATATGTTAAAAGATTATACAATAACAATTACTAAATTCTACCCGAGTATACTGATTGTGCCAGTGTTTAAAGTCTATGTATCATCATAATAACAGCTAAAATGAGAATTAAAAGACTTTACTACTACAAGCAACAATCAATTGGCCTTTAAAAGTTCATGTTATTTAGAAAGGAAATGACCAGGAGTGCACAGTTGAATTTATTCTAATAATGTTAACGATGTATTTACATTGGTTCAAAGATATCCTGTCAGCTTCAGTTAGGGGCCAGAGCTCTGGGAAAGAAAAAAGACACTGGTATGTAACATATAGTTTGGCTCCAAAAATGAACATGGGAACCATGTCAAGGAACGTAGAAAATATTCAAAAGCAAAAAATGCAATTTTGAATGATTAGACATGGTTGTGGTTGTTGTTGTTCAGTGGTTTCTGTCATATCTGACTCTTTGGGGCCCTATTTGGAGTTTCCTTGGCAAAGATACTAGCGTGGTTTGCCATTTCCTTCTCTAGCTTGTTTTACAAATGAGCAAACTGAGTCAAAAAATGTTAAGTGACTTGCCCTGAATAACACAGCTAGTAAGTATCTGAGGCCAGACTTGAACTCAAGAAGATGAATCTTCCTGACCCCAGGTTTGATGCTCTATCCATTGTGACACCTACCTGCCCCACTGTTAGACACAGGCAGACTTTCAAAGTGTACCCCTGTAACAATTATAGATATAGATATATAGAGATATAAGATATAGGTAGATATAGATATATCTATATATAGATATATCTGTTGATAGATAGATAGATAGACAGAGATATAGAGGTAAAGATCTATGATCTTTTGAGCTTGGTAAGGGAATTTAGAGGTCATTAGAGGAGCACAGGTCTAATTTGAAACTCCAAAATACCATTTCCACCAGGATCTGAAAAGAGATTGAAAGATTTAATAAAGCAGATGCCCAACTTTCAAGGAGATGCACACGTAGACTTAGCAGCCAACTGTGTCAATACTTAAGACAGTACAGGAATTCATTAGTGTGGATGTTTTCCCTCCACTGACTCAGCTTATAATCTTCTGTACTTTTGTAGATGGTTCTTCAAGAAAGATCTGTGGGCTCATGAGTTAACAAATAGCAATTCTTTTGAGGCAGGTGAGCAGTTACGTGGTGCAGTGGCTAGAGGGCCAGGCCTGGAATCAGGAAGACTCATCTTCCTGACGTCAACTCTGGCCTCAGACACTATGACCCTGGACAAATAACTTATCCCTGTCTATATCAGTTTCCTTGTCTGTAAAATGAACTGGAGAGGGAAATGGCAAATCACTTCAGCGTTTTTCCCAAGAAAAATCCAAATGGGGTCATAAAGAGTCCTACACAATTGAAACTGAAAACAGAAACAATTGAATAGCAATTAAAAACCCAAATGTGGCACACAAATTTAATGAATCATTTTGCTCTAAGAAATGAGAAATATATGAAGAATGCAGAGAACCATAGGAAAATATATCAACTGATACAAAGTAAAACAGAAGATCCAAATATATGAACATATACATATATAACATATATGTATGTATGTGTACGTATATATGTATATGTATGTATACATACACACACGACTACCTTCCCTCTGCCCCAATGAAAAGACAAAAACAATAACCACAAAAACAACAAAAAGTGAAACTGAGCAGTATATAACTGTAATGACCAAACCTGGCCTTGAAGAAGAAATGAGAAAATTCACCTCCTTCCCCTTCCTGGCAGAGATGGGGATTGGGAATAAAATATAAAAAATATAAGAAGTATTCCAAATGTCTTAGTGAAGTCTTAAGCTACTAAAGTTTTAAACTTAAAATTACTCTAAGATTTTTGAGAAGACCTTTTTTGTCATATTCAATTGATATACTAATTAGTTTTTCTAAATTGCCTTTAAAAAAAACTTTCCATTTATTCTTTTGTGTTAGAGATTTTCTGGATAGGTAATGAGAGGATTAATATATTTAGAAATAAAGATAATATAATTTAAAAGACTTGTTTTTCATTTTTTAAAAGAAAGTGCTGAATTTGGAGTTGGTAGACTTGAATTTAAATGTGAGCGCTGCTATGTATTAGTTTATGAATTTGTACAAGTCTCCTTTTCCTCCCTGGGATCCAGTTTCCTCATTTATAAAAATATACATGGAGGAATTGTTGGATTCAGTCTCTCAAGGAGATTCAAACTCTAAAATCTCACGATCCCTTGACTTGTGATCAATGGATCAACAAGTTCTTACAATGTGTATTGTCCATGGTCCTGGGTGCTGGGTGCTGAAAAACCCAAAATGAAACTCCTGCTCTCAAGACTCTTAAGAAGGAGGGAGTGAGGGAAATGGGATTGACAAGGGGAAAGAATGAATCAAAGAGAGCAGTGAAGAGGCTCTTACAGAAGTAGAGATGAGAGGCGATATGGGTCTGAAGTGGGATTACGGCTATGGAAATGGAAAGGAAAGGACAGATGGGAAACAGTTTGTGAAGGAACAGCATATTGTTCCTAAGGGAGGAAATATGGTCATGTGGCATTGTTTCATTTTAATCTTCTGTTTAATGTAATCCTAGGCTTCTTTCACATACCATCTAAGGCAAAATTAATTTTAGTTCCTCTAGGATTACTATATACTGATTCATTTTTAATCTAAAATACATTAAGATAAAAGCATTGATTTAATATATTTTAAGTCAGCTTAGTCTTTTATATACAGAGTTGGTTAAAAATATCCTCATTAAATAAACAAAAAATGCTTTCTTATAGTCAGGGAAGCTGAGCTAATACCTACCTAATGGGAAATAATTTCAAAGCAAAATTCTTAATGTGTTCATTCCATACAGTCATTAAATGGAATCATGTGCTCTACTGGAAGTTTTGAGGGGGATCTAGGCTCCCTCAAAATGGCAACAGAAAAATTAGTGGATGTTGCTGAACTGTTATAATATCTCCATTTCAAGAATAAAGCAAATTAACAGCAAAGAATTTCAAAAATCAGTGTGCAAAAAGTGTTACTGATTCAAGAAATTAATTTGGTTCTTGGTAGCTATTAGTAGAAAAAGATATCCCATCTTTCCAGCGAATATCAAGGATTTGCATTATGTATCTTTCAGGTTTGCCTTCAGTGGAGACAGTATAAAAAGTGATAGATTTCTTTTCAGAGGATCAGGTTCTGTTCTTATCATCTTTAAGAAACTTGGATAAGTCATTTCAAATCTATAGGCCTCAGTTTCCTCCTTTGCAAATGAAAGGATTGTACTAAATGACTCCTAAAGTCCATTCTAGCCCTAAATCTATAACCCAGGTATAGTATCAAAGATGTAGACTCCTACTGAATGATTAATAAAATAAACTTGCTCATTTATTTTTGACTACCTCTATCACATAAAATTGCTTTCAAAGCATTTTTCAAAGATGATTATCTACAGAATTCTTGACAAAATTTCAATAAATTATATCAATTTTCTGAAGGTTTTTTCAAAAGCCCTTAAAAATTGTTTATCTCTAATCGATTTTTAACAATATTGTTTGGCATTTTTATGTTTTTCTTACATAACTATTGTCCTTTTCATTAAAAAAAGAAATTGAAACATTTTCTTTTAGAAACACACAGCAATAGAGATCAATGAAATGAATTCTTAAAAGTTTTATAGAAAGCACACAGTCTAAAATTCCCACTCTTTCTTTACTTTGCTTCAAAACAGCAACAAAAATTCTCAATACTTGGACCTTTTCAATTGATTTGAGAAATGTGCTACTACCCTCCAGTGGTCAATAGCTGAATTTCACCTTGTGAATTGATGGTTGTATTTCCCTTTTAAAAATGGTGAAAATGTAAACAAGTTTCCATTGAATTGATAGTTGGAAGACATCTTGGATATCACCTTTTCCAACCTTTCACTGTACATATGAGATAAGTGAGGCTTAGTGACTTTTCCAAAGTCAGAGGTAGTAAGGAGTATATAACAGTAATTCGAACATGCATATCAGACTCTAGAACGAAGGTTCTCTCCATTGTATCAAATCGTCTTTCATTTTCACTAAATGATATTCTTCTCTGCAACTGAATTTATCTTTCTTAGCTGATCAATATTTAGCCTATATAATTAGAGAATGTACATTCATTTGAGATATTTTATTAGCTAGTTGGGATAGATACTAAATGACACATTAGACATAGTGTTGGGCATGGAATCATTAAGATCTGTGTTCAGATTCAATTTCTGACACTATCTGTGTGACACTGAGTAGCCTCCATTGTCAAACAGATCATAGTACCTACTTGTCTAGGTTATTGTGAGGATCAAGTAATCTAAATAAAGTGCTTAACATAGCACTTGTCACATAGTAGGCATTTAATGAATGTTGGTTCCTTTTCCCCCTCCAAACCAAGATGTTTATATTTGAGAAAACAGTTAGTCTTTAAAAAGAAATGTGTATGTACATATATATATATATATATATATATATATATATATATATGTGTGTGTGTGTGTGTGCGTGCGTGTGTGTGTGTGTGTGTGTGTGTGTGTTTCTGGCAGGGTAAATGCATCAACTACATAGACATCTATACATATATACACACAAACGTGTGTGTGTGTGTGTGTGTGTGTGTGTGTCTGTGTATATGTGTGTGTGTGTCTGTGTATTTCTGGGAGGGTAAATACATCAGCTATGTTCTTCTTCTTTGGGTGATCCAGTTCACAAAGTTAATTGGTATGGAGAGAAGGATATGGTTAAAATGATTCCTTTAGAAGTCTTTGATTGAGCCATGGTGTATGAAGTCTCCTTACTGGTAAGGTCTCTTTAATGAATCTTTAGCATTTCTTTATTCTCTTTAATGCCTGTTCCTTCATTTTTTTTTAATTTCCCCAAGAAATTACTGTCCAAAATAGAAAAATAATGAGTCCTAAATAGCATTTTTATTCTTAGAAGAATTAGTTTTATATTTTCAGCTGAGACTTTCAAAATTACAGTTGCTCAATTCTCTCCCCTCTTCCTTCCTAAGCCAGTCCACTACCACTACCCCTTTGTTGTTGTTTTTCTCCTCATACAGGGGATCTCTTCAGTGTCTTTGCAAAGTATTTTCTGTCTACCAGCCATGACATTGACCACATATACATGAGGAAAGATCAGCCTATAATCTGGCCATGAAATTTTTTTTTTCTCAATCTTTCTTCATTGCCTTTATGGAATTCAGTCTCAAGTATGTGGTTCATCGAGTCGTTTGACAGACCTAGCAGTGGGGTCAAGGTGTTGGAGTAGAAAGATGAACATACTCTAGCTCTTCCCCTACAGCCCTTAAAATACCTGTAAAGAAAAACTCTCAACAAAATCTAAAGCAGCAAAAGCCACAGAACAATGGAGTGGAGATTTCCAGCCCAGGATGACCTGGAAGGCCAAAGGAAAGGTCTGTCACACAGGATGCAGAGCCCAGCCCAGCCCAGCCTTAGCCACGCAACACCAGGAGGAGCAGGACCATAGCAAGCTTCAGGGACAGAATCCCTGGAAGCAGTGGTTTGAAGACCCCTTAACCCATAGGCACCAAAGGTCAGTAAGAGGTCTTTTTCAACCAGAGTGAGAAGGGAGCAAGGTCTTCCCCTAGCTTTAATTCCAGGCAGTTGTGGCAGCAGGAGCAGTGAGCAGTGGACTGTGGTAGCTGTGGCAGTAGCCAGGGTCCATTATTGGAGTGACTCAGCTTAAAACCCCTGCGGGAATTGAGCAGCTGATCTGAACCTCAGCCCTGAGCATGGTCCTGGGGTATGGTGGAGCTGGAGGCTCCTGAGGAGTAAACTCCTGCCCCTTGATTGGGCCACCTTGGAGGAACTGAGAACTTACAGGTCCCCAGAGTATACCCTCCTCTTAACAGAGGACTCAAAAGTCAAGTAACTTGTTGGGGAAATGCCTAGAAAAAGGGGGAAAAAATAAGACTATAAAAGGTTACTTTCTTGGTGAACAAGTATGCTCTCCCATACTTTCAGATGAGGACAAACAATATTTACCATCAAAGGAAGACATAAAAGTCAAGGTTTCTGCATCCAAAACCTCCAAAATACATATGCAATCATACCAGTCCATGGAAGAACTCAAAAAGGATTTTGAAAATCAAGTAAGAAAGGTGGAGGAAAAATTGTGAAGAGAAATGAGAATGCTGCAAGAAAATCATGAAAAGCAAGTCAACAGCCTGATTAAAGGAGACCCAAAAAAATGCTGAAGAAAATAACACCTTTAAACATAGGCTAACTCAACTGGAAAAAGAGGTCCAAAAAGTCAGTGAGAAGAAGAATGCTTTAAAAAGGAGAATTAGCCAAATGGAAAAAAGCTTAGTGAAGAAAATAGTTCTTTAAAAATTAGAATGGAACAGATGGAAGCTAATGATTTTATGAGAAACTAAGAAATTACAAAATAAAACCAAAAGAATGAAAAAATGGAAGATAACGTGAAATATCTCATTGGACAAACAACTGACCTGGAAAATAAATCCAGGAGAGACAATTTAAAATTTATGGTACTACCTGTAAGCCATGATAAAAAAAAAGAGTTTAGACATCATCTTTCATGAAATTATCAAGGAAAACTACCCTGATATTCTAGAACCAGAAGGCAAAATAAATACTGAAAGAATCCACTAATCACCTCCTGAAAGACATCCAAAAAGAGAAACTCCTAGGAATATTGTAGCCAAAGTCCAGAGTTCCCAGGTCAAAGAGAAAATATTACAAGCAGGCAGAAAGAAACAATTTGAGTATTGTGGAAACACAATCAGGATAACACAAGATCTGACAGCTTCTACATTAAGGGATTGAAGGACTTGGAATATGATATTCCAGAAGTCAAAGGAACTAGGATTAAAACCAAGAATCACCTACCCAGCAAAACTGAGTATAATATTGCAGAGGAAAAAATGGTCATTTAATGAAATAGAGGATTTTTAAGAATTCTTGATGAAAAGACCAGAGCTGAATAGAAAATTGGATTTTCAAACACAAGAATGAAGAGAAGCATGAGAAAGTAAACGGGAAAGAGAAATCACAATGGACTTACTAAAGTTGAACTGTTTAGATTCCTACATGGAAAGATAATATTTGTAACTCTTGAAACTTTTCTCAATATCTGAGTAGTTTGAGAGATTATACACACACACACACACACACACACACACACACACACACACACACATACACCCATACACACGAGAGAGAGAGAGAGAGAGAGAGAGAGAGAGAGAGAGAGAGCGCACAGGGTGAGTTGAATAGGAAGGGACCACATTTTAAAAAATAAAATTAAGGGGAAAGTGGGGATGTGAGAGGGAGAAAGTGAAGCTTACTCTCATCACATTTGGCTCAAAGAAGCAATAACATGCACAGTGAATTTGATAAGAAAATCTATCCCACACTACAGGAAAGTAGGGGAGAAGGGGATAAGCAGGGTGAGGGAGATGATGGAAGGGAGGGCAAATGGGAGGAGGGAGCAATTAGAAGTAAACACTCTTGGGGAGGGACAAAGTCAAAAGAGGATAGAAGAATGGGGTCAGGATAGGAGGGAGGGAAATATAGTTAGTCTCACACAACATGACTATTATGGATTCATTTGCAAAACTATACATATATGGCCTCTATTGAATTGCTTGCCTTCTCAGTGGATGGATGGGTGGGCAGGGAGGAAGGAAGAGAAATTGGAACTCAAAGTTTTAGGAACAAATGTTGAGAATTGCTTTTGTGTACATCTGGGAAATAAGAAATACAGGTAATAGGGTATAGAAATTTATCTTGCCCTACAGGACAGGAGAGAACATGGAAATAAGGGAAGGGAGGGATGTTAGAAGGGAGGGCACATTGGTGGAAGGGGCAATCAGAATGCAAGGTGTTTTGGGGTAAGAGAAGAGGAGAGATGGGGAGAAAATTTGGAGCTCAAAATTTTGTGGAAATGAATGTTGAAAACTTAAAAATAAATTTAAAAAATGATACCAATTTTTTAAAAAGTTGTTTCATAGACCTAATTTGTGAGAGCAAGCCCAGTGTATTCATGCTTGCTCTGCTTTCTGATTTCAGAACATTTTGGTGAACCAGCTGTTGTTACAATTAAGGTTTTTGAAGGCACACATTGGAGCAAATTATCAGCATCAGGTATAATAAGGTGTTTCCTATAGATGTAGTTTAAGAGATTTTAAAATAGTTGTTTTGGTAAAGTAGGAGTTAGTCACCTGGTAACCAGTGATTACTAACATGGTGAGGTTGTCTTAAAAGTGTCCTGGAATATACTAATGAAATAAAATCAAATCAAAAAATAAAAAGAAAAAAAATCTTTCCCACCTGCCGATTCATGCTTGAAGTTCTATCCTAAAACATTTATCCCTTTAAAGGATTCTTTATCCACTTCATTCCTTTTAAAATGAAAATGGCATATGTTATAGCTTAGCATGAATGAGGGCTATGAAAACTAGTAGCCTGAGGAGATCAAGGGATAATTAGATGGAAAATGATAAACAGATAGATAGAAAGAAAGATAGACAGACATAGATAGATAGATAGATAGATAGAAAGAAAAAGAGAAAGGAAGTAAGGAATGGAAGGAGGTAGGAGAGGAGGAAGGAAGGAAGGAAGAAAGAAAGAAAGAAGAAAAAAGAAAAGAAAGAAGGAAAGAAGGAAAGAAAGAAGGAAGGAAGGAAAGAAGGAAAGGAGGAAAGGAAGAAGGAAAGAAGGAAGGAAAGAAGGAAAGAAAGAAAGAAGGAAAGAAAGAAAGAAAGAAAGAAAGAAAGAAAGAAAGAAAGAAAGGAGGAAAGAAAGAAAGGAGGAAAGGAAGAAAGAAAGAAAGACAGTGAGAACTATGATTACTGATAACCAATTATGCAGGAGACCCAGGCTTTTTCTCTATCCTATTTCCTTGTTCAAAGCCCAGTCTTTAAAGGATTTTACTGACCCCTGCCAAAAATTTTCCCTCACTAGACCATCTTATTAAGGTGAATTTCAGCCCATTGTGTTCTACTCAGGTTGGGGTGTAGATAAATTATTTGATTAGACTGTTCAAGGCCTAGGGTAGCTTAGAAGAAAATGACAAAGTTATACTTCAAGTTCTTCATCAGAATAGATCCATGTCTCATTATAATATTCATTCTCCAATTAATTGTTAGCCAATCAGAGCTGATTGCCCCTCCAGAAACACCCACTCTTCCAAGGGCATATGAACTATGAGCCCACCACCATGAGGGATCTTTATCATTGAAGAGTGCAAAAGACCTCTTTTATTAATAAAATGCTAGCATTAGTAATAAAATGATTAACATAAACTATGTCTTTCAAGCTTTTCAAATGTCTAGACATGATAGATAGATAGATAGATAGATAGATAGATAGATAGATGGATGGATGGATAGATAGGTAGACAGATGAGTAAGAAAATACATGTATATTTGCATTATATACTTTTATGTGACAGGAAGACTAGGGCTTCAAAACAAACTAATTTTTCCCAATTTTGCTCAGGAGGAGCCCTGGGTAGATCCCTAGTCTTAGGAGACTAATAGTCTTCCCATTGAGAGATCAGCCTTGATCTTTTTAACCATTGCCCTCCTTGCCAGTGTTTCAGGGGTACAGATAAAGGATTATCAATAGCTAGCTTTTATATGATATACAGGCAACTAGATGATGCAATAGATAGAACACTGACCCTGGAGTAAGGAGGATGTATGTTCAAATCTGACCTCAGAAACTCACTAGGTGTGTGACCCTTGCCAAGTTACTTAACCCTGTCTGCCTCAGTTTTCTCATCTGTAAAATGAGTTAAAGGAGATGGCAAACCACTCCAGTATCTTCGCCATGAAAACCCCAAATGGGGTCACAAAGTCTGACCCGACTAATCAATGATGACATCAGCACTTACAGAGCGCCTACTATGCACAGGCATTATGCTAAGGACTTCTCTTTTAATCCAACCTGAGTATTGTTATTATCCCTTTCATTTAACATTTGAGGAAACTGAGGCAGACGGAATTTAAGTCACCTATTCAAGGTCACACAGCTAGTAAGTAAGACCACTTTTGAACTCAGATCTTTTAAACTTCAGGCTCAGGGCTCTATCCACCGCACCACCTAACTGTTTCTACTGATACAAATTAGTACCTGCTCAGCAATTATGAATTTCAGGGAGTTCCCTAGGAATGCTAAGAGATTCAATGATTTGTCCAGGGTCACAGAGCCAGTTCCTTCTATTTCCCAGAGAATCTCAGAGGGGATTCCTAGAGTCCTGAGATTCACCTTCAGAAGAGGAGTGGGGAAAGCAGGAGCAGAATGTCGTCTCTCAATGGGTGAACCACTCTTGATGCTGTGACTGCAGATAAGACATTTAACTTCCTCTGCTTTTATCATGGGGACAAAGGAATTCACCACACCAAAGCCCTTCCTTACTAAATATATGCATTCAGAGGAAAACCCAGGTGAGCTCAACTTGGCTTTATAAAGGCTTAATTTAATTTTTGTGTTCTAACTAAGGAAGACTGAGGGGGTGTGGTTGGGGTAGGGGGGGCTATGCAGATTATCCTCAAGACAGTTGCAACAGAGTAAATAAATGTAGATTATTTCTACTATATACATATATGTATATATACACATATCATTATTCATCACACAATTGTAGCATGGCATAATTCTGTCCCTCAGTCATTAAAAGGTAAACAGAGCACCAATGTATTCACCAGTGGTACCTGGATCCACATTCATCTCATGACCATTGTGAGCCCTGAGCGTAGAGTTCTCAGCACATGCCCATTGTCAGTATATTTGCAAAAGCTGACTTGCATGGCTTGTTTTAGAGGCTGCAATACCAATGGGATTGTCATTCAACCCAATGAAGAGCTGCAGGCTCAGGGGAGTGGGCAGGCAGGTGAAGCTACCAAGAGTAAGTCACGTGATATGGTGAAACTTGCATCTTCTCAATTTTAACTCATATTCATGAGTATTTTGTGCATCCTAATCTTGCACTAAAGATAATTTAGTAATAAATGAATTTTAAGTAATACCAGCACCATGTTTTTTATTGTTTTGTAAAAGTGTCACATTGGTTGCACTTCACTTTTTTGCAAAAATACCCCAAAACATGACATATAATCTGTGGTGCTTGTGCAGTAAAATACAGTAATTCTTCACATTTTGGCCTGAGGCCATCCCTCAGTATTCCCTGCCCTGGCATAAGGAGACTAATGGCTTTTCCTTTCAGAGATCAACAGGTTCCACCAAACTAGAAAGAATTTCTTTTTATGTTTATTTATTTATTTTTCCTTTGGTGAGGCAATGGGGTTAAATAATTTGTCCAGCACATAACTAGTAAGTGTCAAGTGTCCACATTTGAACTCAAGGCTTCCTGACTTCAGGGGCAGTGCTCTATCCACTGTGCCTAGCTGTCGCTTAGAAAAAGATTTCAATGTGAATTTTGGTGATAGACTTGTCACCCAAGGACCACATTAATTCAGAAGAAAAAATTCGAGAGAAAAAAAAATTTACCACCAGAAAGTGGGCCACCAGACTTACTTGATTTTGTTTGTTTAATTCTTAGAATGGTTTCAGGATTTGCATATCAATGAGGTCAAGAGATTCAGAAACAAAAGAACTGGTAGTAACCCTTGGCTCTGATGCTTCCTGGATCTGTGACTGTAGACAAGACACAACATCTCTGGCATGCATTTTCCTCATCTAAAAAAAGTAATAGATTGAACTAGATAATCCTAAAGATCCCTTCCACATCAAAATCCATAGTCCTATGATCTTAAGATTTAAAGTATTTCAGTGTTCATTAATCCAATAAAGTTATTAATCATTTACATACAAGGTACTGGCCTAGATGCTGGAGATACAAGGAGTAAAAAAACAGAAAACAAAAATAAAATAATTTACATTCTACTGAGGGATATAAAAGGTACATGTAGAAATAAATAGGAGATAAATCAAGTAAGGAAAGAGCACATCCTCTTGGGGGAAAGGGTAAAGAGATCAGGAAAGGCTGACTATGAGAGGTGGTATCTAAGTTCAATCTAGGGGGAAGAGGTGCTGATGGGAAGAGAAGGCATTACAGGTATGGGAGACAATCTGTGCCAAGGCAAGAAGACAGGACCTCGAATGCCCACCTATGGGAGCAGCTAAATGACAAATTTTGCCAGAAGGTAGAATATTTGATTTGAAGTTGATAATGAGTTGAGTTGAACTATCTGATCAAAGATGTAAAGCTAGAAAAGATTTTAGAGATCATATTCAGATCCTTCATTTTACAGAAGAGGAAACAGACTCTTGATGATTTGCCCAAGGTAGTAAGTAGCAGAGCCCCAAGATTTGAGCCAGTCTTATGATTCCAGTACTCACCATTGTATCACGCATTCTTTACATAATTGGTTGGGCATAGGGTTAAAAGACAAGGTTATACAATGAGATATCGATATTCTTGTACAAAACTAACTAGTAGAACCTGAAATTTTTGCCTTGATTGCAAAATATTCTATCCCTCTGAGCTTATGTATCACTGACACTTGAAAGATGTTATTTCACCAATCAATTTATTGCCATCTACTCTTCCTGTTACTACACCTTGGAGACCTCTGGAACTTTGCCATCTTCCCAGCCACCTCACACAGACTTTCACCCTTTCCACTCCTTTCCAGTTCTGGGACCATAATCAAATTAATATTCTCATTGTTGCTAGAAAGAATCTGTCAATATATGTTTCTTCTTATGTCTGTGATGTCTCAAGACAAAACATTCTACTGCGCATGTGATCACCTCCTATTATAATGTAAATGTCTTGAAAACAGGATTGGCCTCATTTTTGTATTTGTATACACAGTGCTTAGCTTATGGTTATTTGGCACAAAGTTGGTGGTTAATAGATGGTATTGTTTTGGGGGTTTTCTTATCAGTCAAAAAGATCTAGCATGCCTGAATGGTCAGTAAAGACTTTCATAACACAGTGGGAACAAATCATGACCCCAAGAGACAATTTCAATTGTCTGCTACATATCAGAAAACTGTTTTGGCTAGAGACTCCCTCTTGTTTAAACTGAAAAGGATGGTTCTAACTCCATGTCTTCCTTAAATAACTTGCCAGGATAATATAGTTTTTCTATTAAGAAATAAGTTTCCATGCCCAAATACATTAATCATTCATTTCCTCATGGAAAATTGCATCATCCTTGTGAAAACACAGCCAGAGTTGGATCTCTGTGGTTTCACTCAGGAATGGGATATTAATTATGCTTATAGGCTCTTATAGAATGCCAAGAGCAGAACTGATCCTAAATTTAATGGTGAAATGGGAAGCTACTTAGACGTGATTTAAGGGTCTATGA
Organism: Potorous gilbertii; assembly: GCA_028658325.1. Lineage (NCBI taxonomy): Eukaryota > Metazoa > Chordata > Mammalia > Diprotodontia > Potoroidae > Potorous > Potorous gilbertii. Next base: position 213,941,513 of record CM053770.1, read on the forward strand.
GAATCAATCAATGTGCATTTATTAAGAATTTATACACCAGACTCCACTAGAAATGGAAGATACAAAGACAAAAATGAAAGCCCTTGCCTTCAAGAAGCTTAAATCCTAGCAAGCATTCCAGTTACAAAACATAACATCACCACCCCTGTTATTGATTTGGGCATTTTTATGGTCATTCAGTCATTTTAGTCATACCCAGCTCTTCATGCCCCCATTTGGGGTTTTCTTGGCAAAGATACTAGAGTGTTTTGCCATTTCCTTCTCCAGCTCATTTTACAGATGAGGAAGCTGAGGCAAACGGGATTAAGTGACTTGCCCAGGACTAGCCCATAGCTAGCAGTGTCTGAGGCCAGATTTGAACTTGTGAAGATGAATCTTCCTGATTCCAGGCCTGGCACTCTATCCACCTAGCTGCTTACTTTGTGTATGGCCTGAATTATTTGCTAGATTTAACACACACACAACTGCCTATTATGTCTTAATTGAAGGTGTGATTTTATATAGGATATCCCATCAGCATCTCAAACTCAATGTCCAAAACGGAATTTATCATCTCCTCACTAAAACCTTCAACTGCTCTTTCCCATGGATTCTCCATTTCTATTGAATTAGATTGACCAAGTTCATACTAACTGTGATACTGGCTCTGTTTCTATCATACCAGGTTGCCTCTCTATATACTGGCTGTGTTATCCTGGACAAATGACCTTAATGTTGGATGAGTTGCTGAATGGTTACCAAATATTTTGGTAGATAAAATTTACTAACCAAGAGAGTCACTGAAAGAGAGAAAGAAGAGCATGGAGGGGATAAAAAAGGGAGAGAGGAAGAGGAAAAGAGGATTAAAGAGAATGAGAGAAAATGAGACTGACAGAAAGTGAGAAAAATAAGAGTTAAAATGAAAGAAAAAAGTATATGTTGAGAGAGAGAGGAGAGAGAAAGAAAGACAAAGAGACAGAGAGAGAGGGAAAGAGAGAGAGAGAGAGAGGCAGAGACAGACACAGAGACAGACAGAGACAGAGAGACAGAGAGAAAAAGGAAGAGAGAGATATTAAGGTCTAATATTCTTTGTCCTATACCACGATTTTTCAATCTACCTTGCTCCTCATACCTAATGAATTACAAACCTCTCATTGGTTATACCTTCATGGTATATTTTACAATTATTCCCCCCCTTTCCACTTTGGTCACCTTATTTTAGGCCTTCATTTCCTCTAACTTCAACTATGTAATGGCCTATAAGGGATTATACTTTCTTTTGTCTCTGCAGTTCACCTTTCATATGACTACCCAAGTGAATTTCTCAAGTCACTGCTTTCAGATACAAGGTCCAACATAATTTTCACTTATTCAGAAAGCCTCCTCTGATCCCTTAAATCTCTCATAACACTTTGAATCTTTCCTTTCTTCTAAGAACAGATTGCCTTTTATTTTAAATACACACAGATGTATTCATATATGTACACATATACGTTTACATATATATAATGTGTGTATGGAGACATTGAGATCAGTGTGTGTGTATGTGTGTGTGGGTGCACGCACATATATGTAGCAAGTAGGTGACCCAGCAGATAGAATGTTAGTCCTGGAGTTTAGAAAACCTGAGTTTAAATCCAGCCTCAGATATTTACTAGCTATGGGACTTTAGGCAAGTCACTTAACCTTGTCTGCTCTATTTCTTCATCTGTAAAGTGAATAAGAGAAAGGTTAAGCCACTCCAGTATCTTTGCCAAGAAACCCCCAAAATGAGGTCACAGTCAGACTGACCTGAAACAACCAAACATGTACACACATACAAACATGCTCAACCCTATGTCTTATTTCAACTTTTTATCCCCATACTTTAGTACAGTGCTTTGCAACAAGTAAGTACCACAAGATTATTTTGTACTCCTCCTCTGCCCTCCCTTTTCATAGCTAATAAGTTATATACAAGCACAACCTCTTTCATATTTCTTCAGTTTGCCTCATCTCTATTTACACGCCATCACAGCCTTATTCTAGGGGGTTTACAATGCTACTTTATTCTCCCTCTATTCCAGGCTTCATTCTGCAAGGATAAGGATTTCTTTTACACAATCATGTCACTCCTCTCTGACTCTTCTAGTCACGTCACGTTCAATGAATGATTGCGAGTTGTTGGGCTTGACTTCGATCAATTACATATGACCATCTAATATCAATACTCTAATTAGGAAATCCAACCTTGGGAGCTCAAAGCTAAATTATCTAGCTTGGCTTATGCTCTTTAGATCCTAAGAGTAGAACTAGAGCTCAAATAGCCCTTATTTTATCAAAGAAGCTGAGGCCAAATCAATTAAGTAATTTGTTCAGTGTTAAACATAATAAACGGTTGAGCTGAGATTCAAGACTAGGCACTGTAAGCCCAATCATTCATTCCCTGTTCCCCATTTCTCAATATCTCCACATCAATTCTTTACGACTGACTGTGAATGGTTCTGGGCTGATGTTATCTTTGTCTTTAAGACAAAGAAAAAAACCTTTTTTCCAACAAGAATTTCAATAGTGTGATTATAGGTCCCAAATCAGATTTGGCTACTGACTTTGTCACAGGTGAGTAAACTCGTATATTTCTCTGTCATGTTGTGGTTGCTGTTGTAATTAGAAGGAGATGTTAATGGGAAGCCCAACCACTAAGTAAATGCTATGAGAATCCCAATTGTGCCGCTATATTTGATAACCTCGAGGTTCAGTTTTAATTATGTCAGAACAAAGGCATCACTGAGAATCTCATCCTACTTTTCTACTTTTTATGGGAATGACCTTAAAGATGTTAAGTAACTAATCTTTTCCCAGAAAAATTACATTGTCAGATAACTGTTAGTTGTCTTTCTGGGCGTTTCTCTTCTCGATGCTGGGATTGAATTTATCCTTAAAAAGTCAATAGACTCAAAGGAAATACAATAGCATCTAGGAGAGCAACAGCCATAGGAAGGGAATTGTCGTTTACTGCTGTGGTATCCCACGTGAACCCCATGTGGCCCCAAAGGTTTCTGATAATCATCTAAGTCAGAAGTTTGGAGGTCTTAAAAAAAAAGCTCCTCCAGGTGGTGTTTTAAATTCACAGAGCAACAACAGCTATGACAAGATTTCTAGAGAAGAAGAAAAATAATCCTATTTTCATTTCGTTTTTTAAAAGTGGTTTTGCATTTTTGAAGTAATGCTGTACAGAATGAGTGTAGTACAATACGAAGAATGTTCTTTTTAAGCCAAAGCTATCTTTTCATGACTAGTTGGTCATGTGATGTGTGGTGTGATGTGTAATGTGTGGTGTGGTGTGGTGTGGTACGTGGTGTGGTGAGTGGTGTGTGATGTGTGGTGTGGTGTGATGTATGATGTGGTGTGATGTGTGATGTGATGTGATGAGTGATGTAATGAGTGATGTGATGTGACATGATGAGTGATATGATATAGCATGACCTAACATGATATGATGTACATAATATATAGCAACATACTATATCAATTGATAATATATATGATATCATATATTATCATACACAATACAATAATAAGAATTAGGAATAATTACAGATAAAATTTATATAGTGCTTTTAGATTTGCAAAGTGCTTAACAAATATTACCTCATTTTACCCTCCCAATTATTCTGGAGGGTATGTCTCATTAGCCCCATTATTTTTGTATGAGGAGATTGAAGCAGACAGGTGGTGACTCGTCCAGAGTCACACAACCAGTACGGGTCTGAAGCTGATTTTCAATTCGGGCCTTCCTGACTCCAGCCTAGAGTTCCATCCACTGTGCCACCAAACTGCCACTGTACCTAAGAAGTCCTCAGTCTTATTTTATTCCAATGCCCAGACATCTCACCTGTCCACTTGCCACTCCACCAAACACTGTTACCTAGAGGCCTAAAACCTTCTATACTGGAATACTACTATCCAGATTGGTGGGTGCCTCGCATGGACCTCTAAAACACCCATCTTTTTTTTCAATTCTTGAGCCATTTTCAAATCAATTCAACTACTTCTAATCCAAAAGGTGTGTTAATCTACTCTTCTAGGCATCCATTCAGAATTCCTATACTTTCCAAACCACAGTACTCTGCCCTGGATGTAGCTTCCTATCTATACTGCCTTTCTCTATGAGAAAGTCTTTTCTTTCCTTGCTCCTTCACGGTAATGACTATCTTTGTTTTCCTATTTGTATCCCTACCCCCAGTTCAGTAGAGTGCTTGGCACATTTTGCTTCTTTCACTCATTTAGTTGTGTTTTAGATCCTTTGGACCATATCACCCCAGTACTCTCCTGGGATTTTCTTGACAAAGATACCTTAGTCACTGAATGAGTGTTGGCTCAGACAAACTGAGACCTGGAAAAGCCCTTAATTGAGAAAGGCCAAAGTCACTCACTGCATTCTGGGTCATCGCCAGTCATTTTGACTTTCGTCTTACCGCTAGACTTTGGAGAGATTGAGGCTGATGACCTTGTGCAGCTCTGCCTCACTTCAATCCAATTCACACCCAAGGCAAGACATCACCCTCATGGTTTCATTGGTCCTTTCCCAGAATGAAGTAATAATAGCAACAATTTTTGGTTGCTTATATTTTGAAAACATTTTGGGGTTTGGGGCCTACATTTTTTTCATTTTAATTTTTTTTAATGTTTTTATTTCTATTCTGTTATCTATATTTCCTCTTTTTCAAAAAGCTGAGAAAATTTACTTTTTTGGTATGTGAGTTTTTATTTAGGATTTCTTGAAATATAGCTCTAAAAAACAGACTATAAAGAAACCCATGGTGTTGCAAATGGAGCTACTCAATTATCCCTTTAAACCCAAGTCACTCTGACTTTCATTGAATGACCAATAATAGCCACTTATCACAAGCCCTTATGACTCTTTGTTCAGATTGTGATGACTTAGAATAAGTGTAACTAGCAATTATTTTCTGTTCTGGGCAATAATTCTTAGTCTTCCTCTCCAAAATTGATGCTTTTGTAATGATAAATGGGGCCATCTTTTATCTCAACTCTAACCTAGCCCTTAGTCATTGAATGGGCATTGTCTCAGACAAACTGAGAACTGGGTAAGACTGATTTAGAAAGGCCAAGATCACCCCCTGCATCCTGGCCCATCTCCAATCATTTTGACTTTTGTCTCCCCATTGGACTTGAATATGATGGTTTTGTGCAGCTCTGACTCACCAAAATCCAATTCAGACGCAAGGTAAGACATCACCCCCATGACGTCATTAGCCCTCTTGTAGAACAAGAACATCCTAGAGTGGTTTGCCATTTCCTTCTCCAAGGGAGTAAAGAAAACAAAGATCAGGTGACCTGCTCAGGGCACACAGCCAGTAAGCATCTGAGGTCAGATTTTAACTCAGGTTTTCCTAACTCCAGGGCCAGTACTCCGAGTTACCTAACTGCCTCCACTTAGCACATTACAAGTGTGTAATACTGGTTTTTTGTATTTATTCACATTTACTCACTCAACAAGGGAATAACATACATATACAATAACTAGATATAGACACATAATGTATATATAATATAATGTGTATATAATATACATAATGTCACCTAAAAAGTGCATAAGGGATGAAAATCAAAGCATGTTTGTGTGATGGCGGGTTAAGTTCAGGACTTTCTAGAGACAGAGAAGTATCTTCATCAAAGGCATGTAGATCATAACAGCACTTACCTTGAACTGTTCCTGTGAGAATCAAATGACATAGTATTTGTCAAAATACTTCGCACAGTTCCTAGCATATAGTAAGTGCTACACAAATACTTATTTCTCACTCCTCCTGCTAAATTCTCACCCCCAGACTGCAAATCACTTGCCTAAGGTCTCACAGGCAGATGCTAAAACTATTATTACTTTTCTCATCTCTTTATTCAATAAGCACTCACCACAGGGGGTCAGGTCCTCTGGGAACAAAAAGAAAATGTAAACACTTTATCACCAATCCCTAATTTCACCTCCTATTCCAGCAGCATCCCTCCCCTTACCATAGCTGCTATTGTCCTGCACATAGGATAAAATCAGGGGACACTTGATTACAAGCGAAAGAAATTTACCAAAGTGGAAGACCAGGGTCTGTAAAATAACTGGTAAAGATGGGTCTATGTCATCTCTACCTAAATGACATAATACATTATAACTTGACTCCCAGTCAATGACACCTTCTTGCTATACTCAGTGGCTGTTGGTGCTGCTAGACAGTTCTATCTGGATCTCAGCTCTGGCCCTGGGATCATCTTTTGCTGATTTGTGAGAGGAAAGTTAAGGAAACAGAGGCAGAAATGAAGTGACTTGTTCAGTCACACAGTGGCTAAGTGTCTGAAGCTAAATTTGAATTGGATCTTCCTGACTCCAGGCCCACCGCTCTATCCATTTTGCATCACCAGCTGCCTTAAATGCCTTTATCGTCATCTTTACTGAAGTCTAAAGGTCTCTAGATCTTTATTAAAACGAAAAGTTTAGATTATATCCAGGGTTGTTAGCCTGGACTTTTAGGAGCTTGAGGGGGAAATGACATTAACCTCTAATTGAAAATAAGCATTTCATTCAATTATTTCTTTTAAAGTATGATTCTGAGAAAGGGTCCACAGGTTTTGTCAGATGATCAAGGAGTTCTTTGGTAAATAAAAAAATACCTACCACTGAAATGATCATTAATTTTAATGACATTAGCAGCTAAGCATTTATATAGGGATGTAAGGGAACAAAGGACTTTACAAAAATTTTCTGATTCGATCTTCAAAACCTTGGGAGGTGGTGCTTGCCAGTAAATTAATCCTATTTCCCAGACCAGAAAATAGAGATAGAGGTTAAGTGACTTACCCAAGGTCACACAACCAGAAAGCATCTGAGGCTGCATTTGAACCCTTGACTTCCTGTCGCCACATTCAACTCTCTCCACTGCAGCACCTTGCAAGTGTTTCTTCTAGCTCTTACCATCTATGATTTGTATTTGTTTTCATTGTTCAGTTGTTTCAGTTGTATCCAACTCTTTCATAACCCCATTTGAAGTTTTCTTGGCAGAGATACTGGAATGGTTTGCCATGTCCTTCTCCACCTCATCTGACAGATGAGGAAACTGAGGCAAACAGGGTTAACGCCCAGGGTCACACAGCTAGTAAGTGTTTGAAGCCAGATTTAAATTCAGTTAGAGGAGTCATCCTGACTCCAGGTCCAACACTCTATCCACTGCCTCACTTAGCTGCTCCCATGATTTGTGTAGTATAATTTAAAAATCACTGTTCTTGGAGTTAGGTAGACCTGGATTCAAGTTACGGTTCTAATGCTTACATAATCCTGGTCAAGTCATTTACATTCTCTCTCACCTTCTACATCTGGTGAATGGTGATGAAGATGTTTCTTTGTATTTTTCCTCAAAATATTGTTAGAAGAAAAATTGATTGAAATCAGGAAGTGCTATACAAATACACCCTTACACTCATAGGTATCACACTGTCCATACTATAGAAATGTCAAGGATCTTTCCCATATGGACAGAAGTCCTTGGAAGTGTCTAGAATATGGAAAGAAAACCAGGGATCTTTTCCTAAGTGCACAAATGCCCAGGAAAGCCATTCAAAAGGATTTGTTATGCTGAAATGGAAGGAGCAGTTTATTCCCATTATAGATATTTACAATAAACATATTATTATTAATAAAAATATCAATGCGACTGAAATTGGTAAATGATATTAAAAACTATTTTATCATAAAAATTAGATTGTTAAAATCTAAAAACGCTTATCACCCTTAGGTATAAACAAGTCAGTATGTCATCCTACAGCTATAGTATCTTAGAACTCAAATCTAAGAAGATTAGGCAAGATATCTGAATAAGATTTTAAAAATAGACATATCTCAGGCAATAAATTGAAATTTTGGGAGATTTAGCCACTATATATTGGTTTGACCATTAGGTTTAACGTGAGAATTAGTTCAATTATTAATGTATTTTATCCCCAAGAAAGAGAAAAAAATGATAGCTAGATGACTTGGTGGAAATCTGAGCCATGTTGATAACAAGGAAGGAAGTTAATTCAGAGCTGATTAGAGATCTCAACATTGGGAATTCAGAGCTTACACAAAATCAAAATGTGTAAGATACGGAGGCAGCTTGCCTGTAAACACTGATAAAAACGTAGGGGAAAAGGGTTAATGTTTAATGTTACCAGTATGGAAAACAAAACTCCAAGAATTTCCATTACCAAGTCTTGAATTTAAATTATGCTAAGATACTGCTTTCATTAATTTGAAGTCTACCATAGTGTTTGAGAAGGGGAAAGCAACAAACGTGTTTGTGGTCAACGTCTCTAGTTCAACAGAAGAGGCCACATAGTACAGTGGAAAGAGTTTTCGTTTTGAAGTCTGAGGACTTTGGCTCCAATCTAACTTGCCCAGTGACCTTAAGTAGTTCATTTCATATCCGTGGGCCTCTGCTTCCTCATTATCAAAGCAAAGGGGTTGGACTAGAGGGCCTCGAAGATCACGTCCAGCTTTAAACCTATGCTCTGTTATTTTTAAATGATCCTTTTCTAAACAATAAGCAGAGACAGTGATGAATACAGAGAAGAGTGGGAAGAATTACATCAACTAAAACAAAGTGAAGTAATTAGAGCTGGTAAAACAACGTACACCAATGATGGCAACAATGTTAATGGAAAACACAACCACCACAAAACAATTAGTACTAAATCTTACGAAATTTTAAATAGTAAGTTTTGCCCTGAAGACAAGATATGAAAAATTGCTTTCCCCCCGCCAAATCTTTTGTAGTGGTGAAAGTCCATGGGTTTTGGAACATAGCATGTATATTCTTTTCAACAGTCTGACTGATTTTGCTGATTTTTCTGTCTTAAAAAAATCTTTGCTATAAGGGCTCTAGGGCTATGAGGGGGAGAGATGCCTGCCAAAAAATAACTTCACTGAGAGGAAAAAAGGAGAAGGAGATAGAAACAGACTGACAGAGAGAGAGGGAGGGAGGGATAAAGAAAGGGAAAGCAATATAAGTAAAATATTATATATTATAATACATATTAATATAAGTAATATAAAAACAAAATCCATTTTTAAAAATATGAGTAAGGAAAGTTCTAGATGAGGAAACCAACTCTAGAAATATAGGGCACCACCTTCCCTGAAATATATTTAGTATTAGGAAGAGTAAATGACTTGCCATATATATTAGGATGTTTCAGGCGCTAGACATAAATGTAGATATTACTGACTCTGAGGCCAGCTTTCTACCTACTATAGCTCATTTTCTGCTTTTACAAGTAGCCTATTTATTTGAACAACATCTCTAACCCTCTCATCCTTCCAGTAAAAGAGAATTGACACTACTAGAAAGAAAAGTTTCCTGAAAGAAACTGATACTTGCCTTTTATGGTAAAATGGAATAATATTAGCAGTATTTGAAAAAAAAGCCTTAAGAGATTTCAACATTGGGAATTATAAAAGAAGCCTTCTTAAGAAGACAGAAAAAGGCTATTATTATAAAATGGCAGTATACTGGATGTTTGTGTTGTCTTAGTTTTTTTCAAAAGGTGTTAATTTGTGAAACTTAATAAAGTCAATAAAAATAAAAGATATAAAATACCAATGTTTAAAGGAGGGACATTTTATAGGATTTTTGTAGGTTTTATAGGATCGCAAATGTGGCAGAAGACATTATTTGAGCTGAGCCAAGATATTCTATTTCCCCCATCAAAAGAAAACAAATAATTTTACTGACTTACCCTATTTGGGCCTTTTTGAAGTTCCCAAATTTACCCTCATGAAGTCATTTTAAAACCATGATGTGCATTTTGATTCGTCACTTCTTTGTATAACCATGGGCCCAAAGAAAACAATGCATCTTAAAAAGCAACACATCAACCATTTTTGTTATCTTCTTTATTTATAGATTCAAATGGAATGCCATACAATTTTTTGACAATTTACTGACTCAAAACCAAACCAAACCAAACAAAAATGCATACACAAGGATTTCTTTTTGCAAAAACAGAGGCAAAAACAGAAATTTACTAAACAAAAGGCCGTCTTGCTTTTGAGTTATCAAACCAGTACATAGAGTACTAATAATATACATATATACATTAGAAGTATATTGATATAAATATACTATGGATAATCTTGAAACCACAATAAATATCAAGTAAGTTTTTAGGCACACGGCATAGAAAAAAATGCAAAATCTGCACAATCCTTAAGAGTCGTGAGTGACTCACTCTTACATCATTTTCACACTGAAAAAAAGCAAATTTTTACATAAAATATACAGCTACAACTCATACAGTCCCCAGTGACCCAGGAATCTAGCTTGTATTAGTGCTGCCCTGTTTTTCTGATGCTACTGCTCTATACAACTATCTATCACATAAGAAAATATTTTGCAGGTTTCTTCAAGCAAATTGCCTACATCCTCATTATCTAACAAAATAAGTACACCCTTATCTACATAATATACCTATACAGCTGTGCAGAGATGCACAAACTTACTGAACAGCTTAGGAGCTCGTTTGAATACTGGGGATTTACCCTGAAGGCAAAAGGATGAATTTTTTTAAGGTACATTATCTGTGAACTGTTGATATTATTAAATCCAGTTAGTATTACAAACTGAGGTAACACCTGTTCTTTAAAGATAGAAATATGTTAAAATACAATTGAAAGAATTAAAAAAAAAAACCTTGGATAGCATGAAGGAACTAGGTCACTGGAAAGATTTGTTGATAATCCCTTCAGTGCAAATGGAAACCAAAGAACCCAAAGGGGATGCTCCAGTTGACTGTACCATGTACTGCTGGGATTAAAGATCGGAGACATGGAACACCTGAGATCGCACTCTGGTAAGTGAAGCCTCTGCTGCTTCTCTTAGTAGAGCCAATGTTCAGTGATAAAAATTAAATACAAGGTGAGTTGGGTTTTTTGTTTGTTTTGAAGCTATAAGTCGGATTCTGGCATGTCAGGCATATCAGCCATTAAATACCCTATTCCATACCGTCCATTGGGAGCTGTATCAATAGCTGGAGAACCACTTTGCTTTCGATAAATATTTTTACCAAAATTTGGAGAAGGCACCTCACTTGCTATCTTTCCATGAATGAGGCTGGCATCATCTCCTTCTAAATTAGAAGGTTCTTTAATGATCCGTCCTCTCTTATAGGTCACAGATGCTAAATTGCCAGAACTATCATCGATAAGGTTGCAGCAGCGAACAATGAAGACGATTGGGACAGGAAGTATCGCTAACACCATCAGACATATACAAAGGGCCAGGCCCCAAGTTGGAAAGCTCAAAAATTCTTCAGCAGCCTGATGAAAACAACAAAATATAAAAGTGATCATAAATTCTCTTATTTCTACTAAAGCAGAGAGATAGATAACAGATACAATTTGATCCCAGTGATAGAAATATATGTATGTTAGCCTAGTGACTTATAGAAAACAGATGTATCTAGAAAACTTTTAGATTTTGCTTTTTTTTAATACACTTTTCCTTATCACTTGAGAAGATGTGGTTGCTAGCTATAAAATTCCATTATTGAAACTGTCCATCGAAAAATCATTGCCTGAATTATTAAGACAGTTGAGGAGAAGGCTGATGGGGAAGGAAAATTCTGATTTATCCAGACTGTTTTCACTGGTCTAAATTGCTAGAATTCCCTAGATAGTTGGAAAAACTTATATACTTCCTCTTGTACTTTCTAGAAAATCTGTAATAAATATAGATTTCCCCTAGAGTCATAGCAATCAGGAGACTGACTATAGTGATTTTATATAAAAGTTATTTGTATGTTGCTACTGTATCCTTCTGGGAACAGTCCATTAAATATACTATACATGAATCTACAAAGTATATTTATTTTTATATTTATTCCTGGAATTCTGCTAAACAGATTTTCTAATCTACTAGATTAGAAAAAATTTCTAAAAATTTTTCTAGAAAGACAAAATGATTTTCACATTTTTTATTAATAATAGAAGATAGCTATCAATCAATATTAACAAGGTATTGAAAGGAAAAAATTGCAATAATAAAATTGGATTTTGTTGTTGTTGTGTCTGTTTGTCCTTTGTTCTTGAAGAGAACCATGATATTAAGATGATGACATGACTTGCACTTGACTTTCATTTAAGTAAGAGAGGGCTATGCAAGGTCATCAGCCTCTCTTTCTTGTCCAGAGCCATCTGGGTCCAGTGACCTGATTTTCATCAGGATGACTGGAGATAGCCCAGGATGCAATGTGAGACCCTGGCCATTTTAGGCTAAGGTCTTATCACATTCTCACTTTGAGTGAGATATATCTGTTCAATGAACAGGCCCTCTTTAATATTTTATGGATTTGGGGAATAAGAAAATAATTTTCAAAAGCCTTCCACAAGAGATGACCCCATTCTGCAAAGGAAATGCAGAAAACAATATTTAGAGTATTAGACCTGATAGATTTCATCCATTGGAGTTTACATACAGATTTTATTTAAAATGAAATTCATTGCAATTCATTGTCTTTTACCTTATCTTCTATCCATGCATTATAGCCAGGTCGACTTAATCCAATTTGAACCATGCTGGCAATCAGTAACGACAAAAGCATTAGTGGAGACACGTATTTCCACATGTAATAGTAATATCTGTTGGGTGCAAAGCCCAGCATATCCTTCAGATCTTCCATGAACCTGAAAACAGCAAATAAATAAAGATCCTTTTTCCATCACTTGGTGTAAACAATTCCAGTCAATGAATAACCTGGGATACTCTTAAAAATAAATCCAAGACCACTTTTCTTAGAGAAGAACTTCGACATGTGCTTTAATTGCGTTGACTTTATTTGAAAGTCTTTGAAATTACACGACAGCCTTTGCTCTCACTAAGATGGAGGTTGGTTTCCTCATTTAGTAAGCCATAATGGAGAAGCAGCATTGCAAAGTGGATAGAGGACTGGTTCCAAAGTCAAGAAAATCTAGGTTAAAATCTAACTTCTGCTACATACGGACTTTGTGACCCTAGGTAAGTCACAACTTCTTATTGTCCCAGACATCTCTTAAGATTCTGAAGTCTGAAAGCATTGGTGAAGGGAGTTTCCTCACTACAAGTTCTCCTTACCAATGAAATTCCAGGTTTATTCCAAAAGATGCTTTTACTAAGCATTTGCTCTGGGACAGAAGCACCAACAAATGACAACTGAAATAAATGTACTGGTTCTGTAATAGTTTCTTTGGGGCAATAATTCAAGCGGTAAAAAGGGATAGCTGAGATAGCCATCTGCAGTAAATAGAAACTTACTTCTACTACAATAAAATATTAAAGAAACTTTAAAGGCAGACTCAGAACAAGGAAATAGAAGCAGTTGGGAATTCTGCTGAGGAGAATCCTAAGCACCTTCCTCATTCCCCTGACACATCAGAACTGAGCACAGCCACTAACACTCACTCCAGTCATCTGGAGTTATCAAGAAAAGTATTGATTTTATTTAAGGATTTTGTTTAAGGAAGTTTTCTATGTTTTAGGAAAATGTTCATCCAGAAGCTAACATTTTATTCAATTAAGAGAGTCTGAATGGTTAGCCTGTGTGAAAGAAACTATTCATTCTACAACTGTGTGAAGAGAGCAGTGAGGTGTTTATGCTCCAACAAATGTTCTATCACTTGTCAGTTTCCTTGTAACTTAAAGACAAATGAAGAAAATCAAAATTAAATAAGCTGCCCAACTAGAATCTGATTAGAAATGCAGCACAGCTTGAGAGATATGTATAGAGAGGGTGGGAATGGGAGAGAAGGAGAGAAAGAAAGAAACAGGAGAGAGAAGAGACAGAGAGAGAAAGAGAGAGAGAGAGAGAGAGAGAGAAGAGAGCACAAAAATGAGAGAGTTAAGAGAAAATGAAAAGGAGAGTGACAGAAAGGGAAAGAGAAAAAGAGAAAGGGAGAGGAGAGATTAGGAGAGGAGAGAGGCAGAGATGAGATTGTAATAAAAACTTTTCTAGCCTGTTGAGGTTAGACAAGAGCTAGGATGTTCTCCTGGTATAACGTTTGAAAACACAGGCATGAGAGAAAGTCTCTAATAATGGGAGAATCTATCATTTTACTTTAAAGATTTCTGTCCATAATACCTCACTTTTTTTCTAATGGTAGAAATATGGTCCATGAGTCTTCTAAAACTAAAATAAAAATTACCAAAATAGATGATTTTGAAACTTACTTGTCTATACCATAAATAGTTGACACAGCAATATTCTCCAAAATGACCACAATTAACAGAGGCAAGGTAGCAGAATAGTCATCAAACATTGTGACAAAATAATTTCCAGAACGTTGCACAAATATCAGGCCAATAGAAAATGCTAGAAGACAACAGACAACTGAAGAAAAAGGGAAAACAAGAAAAATATGTTAATACTCAAGTTTGACAATTAAAAACTATCAATAAAAATTAAATACTTAGTACTAATGGCCCATACTGTTTTGATCACTGAATGCCTCCCAAGGCCTACTACATCTGGCCAACCTCCAGTCATATTTCACTTTTTTCTTTCCAGCAAAATTCTTGCCTACAACTGTATGCCACTCCAACCGCCATCTACTGCTGGTGCACATGCCGCTGCTCCCATATGGCTTCATTCTTTATACCTATGGTTTTCTAAAACCAAACTCCCTTCCCTGGAAACAGCACATCTCATCCAGTTAGAATCTGAACACCTTAAAGATGGGTTCTGTATTTGTATCCCCATGGCTTATAACATGGTACGTACTTAATAAATACCTTTTCATTCATTCATAGGGTAATTTTAAAAGAAAACAATTTAGTTATCTCATCTGTCTTTTAAACTGGTGATTACTTGGACCTTTGTTCTAAGTAAGCCAACAGACTGATTGTATACTCGTAGCCGACTCAGATCTGTAACCAATCACCTCCTGTCTGCTAGGATAGAATTTATTTCTTTTCACGTGATGGCTTTCAACCAGTCAGAGTGAGGGACTGTTAGGCACCAATGCTCTGACTGAAAAAAGGTCAAATTTCCATTTTGATCTTATCTATTTGGTTTAAGTCTTAAATGAAAATGTATTGTATGTCCTGAGAATTCATACATAGCTATATATTGACAACTCTGCACCTTATGGATACTTAAAAACATTTTAATGACATTACATTAAAAAAATTCCTTTGGTTTCATTCATTATTCTTCCAGAATTTTACATGTTCTAATAGAGTTTTTCTCTGTGAGGATCTCACCCTACTGAAGTGGGTGATAATTCCCTTACATCTCAGCAGACTGTCTTCCTGAGCTACTAAGCTTCTTGCTTACTTTTTTTTTTGCCTATTTTATGGCTTTCAAAATTGAACTCTATTCCTGGGGCACAGGGGCACTGTCCCAAGCTCCTTGTGCTGGGGAGCAGGGGCCTGGTCACTGCACTAAGGTGACCCAGTTTAGTTAGCTATAGCTGATGCTGCTTGGTTTCTGGGGCTGGCAATCGGCCTTGTGCACCCAGGCTGGAGGCTTCACAGATGGCCTGCTGTGCCACCAGCCTGCTAATCCAGGACTTAGGGGCCTCAGTCGTTGATCAGTGCTGTGGCTCAGAGCCTCTGACTGACCTGATTAGACACTCCACTTTTACTCAAGTGAGACAGACCTTTCCTGAAATCCTAAGTTATCTTAGACTGGAAAATGGTTTCACTCCATCTTTTGGTAGCTTCTATTGCTCCACAATCCATTTAGAGGCTTGACTTAATGTTGCTTCTGAAGGAAATTGGGGAGAGCTCAGGCAACTTCCTGGTTTTTCTCCACTATCTTGACTCCCCCAATCCCCTTCTTGAGCTATTATGGCCAGAAACATACCATCATCTCATGGCTTCTCTGAACTAGCACAGGCTAGTGTTTGGCCACTACAGACATCCATCCATCTCCATACCTGCACTCAAAGCTTTCTGAGGTTGACAAGGCTTGCCAGAGCTCAGGGTTCACTAGCCTAGCCTTCAAGAATCAAGGGTCACTTCCATGTCCAGACAATGGGCCTGAGTAGGGGCTGGTGCTCAAACAAATGAGTAATAAAACTTTTTTTAAGGGAATTAACAATAAAAAGTTGAAGCACTTGAGAGCAGAAGAAAGGAGCACAAGATATGGGGTTGAATGATCTGGGTATAAATTCTAGCTCCACCATTTATTAACCATTGTGACTTCATGCAGGTAGAAACCAAAACAGAAAATAAACATTTCTTTCCTTCCCTGATTGTTCACTCAAGTGAAAACCATCTCAGTAATTCAACGAATCATAGACTACCTGAGACTCACCAGTAAGGATTTCCTTCCTGACTTTGAAGGTATCGACAATTGGCGTGATGATGCCCTCTATGGTCCCAAACATGCTGCCAAGTCCTAAGTTTATAAGCATGAGAAAGAACATCACCGACCAGAAGGGAGAGGCAGGGAAATGCGTCATTGCTTCAGTGAAAGCAATAAAAGCTAACCCTGTCCCCTGTACTGCCTGTAAGAGAGACAACCAGGAAACAATCAAATTAATGGAGAATGAAAAGTAATAGGGCATCCAGCTTTATATGGAAGTCAACGTGGCAGAGGGATTTCACTTCTGAATTACAGGGAAGAGAAGACCAGAAATGAAAACGTGTTAATGGCAACACATAATTGATAGCAATTTATTTAATTTGTCATATCATTATCTTAGATCCAGATCCTGTCACTAAATTTAATTTGTTACACTGAATCAGAATCATTTGTATCCTATGAAAGATTATAGCATTGTGATGAATTAATCTTCCCTATAAAAAGTACAGAGACCCTACTATTTTTTATGCCTATGATATTAAAGAATTAAGGATAAGGAAATCATATTCACAATTGCACATATACATGCACTTCTATGTATTGTTTGATTGCTCTACAGAGGGAAATGTATGCATACATCTATTTCTATGCCAAACAAAAATTACAAAGAATTTTTCTCTTTAACCTCTACATGACCTAACTAATCAACAAATATGCATAACAACTTTTTTTCAAATTAAAAAATAAATGAATGAAAACCAAACGAATACAATTTTCCAGAAGAGTAACAATCCAACCTTCTCTATCTTCTAAGAGAAAGAAGTCAACTGACTCATCCCTGATAATTCTTCCATGTCTGCCATGAATGGAGCTTACGGGTTTATTTTTTTAATATTTTGATTAGGATAGCATGGGCACCCCTGACTTTATGACAATCATTAATTATAATTTAAAAGACCTGCCAAGCAAAACTTCCTGTCTTTCATGAGTAACTTCCAATTTGCTTAATAATAAAAGTGAGTTCTTTTGACCATCCTTCTCCCCCAAAAATACTTTAGCTGATCGTTCCAAGAATCCTAAGAACTTAAAACTCTAATGATGCTTAACAGAATCTCCTCAAGAAAAGTCTAGACATAAAAATGTGGGACAGGGTAGAAGAGCCTTGGAAGGGGAAAAATCCCAACTGTCAAATTCCTTCCCATCCAAATTCTTTCCTTTCACATTCATCATAATTTTTTGATGGTTACTTTCGTTATTTCAGAATCCAGCAATCTAACTGCTTTATGTACAGAATGCCAAAGAGTTTATCAAATCACTGTAGTTTCTACTTGTTAACATGACACACGATGCAAGAAACAGAAAGTTTATCTTTGATATTCATCTACTTCTTACTTGCCTCTTGAAATTCTATAATGGCAGTAATGTAAGGAAAGAAATCATCAGTACTCCTGTTGAGGATTTCCACAACATTTTCTTCTCCTCTTAGTAAGAGCAATTATAAAATATATTTTAAAAAAACACTACAGTGACAGTAAGTGCTAAATATTTATAATGACCAATCTTGGCCCCAGAGAAGATGTGAGATACTTTCTTTATTTTAGTACAGAGTTGGGAGACTACAGGTATAGATGTTATATATAATGCTATATGTAGTACCAGCTTCAGTTGGTTTTTCTTAACTATCATGTCTCTATTATAATGGAGAGAGAACTTTTTTTATGGTGAAGGAGGGTATTACACCTAGAAATTACCAGAGAACATAGTGGGTATGTATACAAAATATGAGTATGTATGTGTGTATATAATATTATATATATGATGTATATGCCGCATATAATTATATATAGTATCAATCCTATTAATATATATCATTTTCATCAAATCAATGATCTGTCAATTATGAGCATATATATGTGCATGTATACATATATGCACACAGCATATATAAGTATATATACAAAGTATGTGTATATATTACATATACACTTATATACCTATATAAATATATTATGTGTGTATTTATGTGTATATAATTTGCATATATAGATATCAGGTATATATACTATGTATATGTGCATGTATACATACATTATGTATAAAAGTGTATATACATGCAGACATGCACACAACTAACCAATTAACGGAGTTTGACGTTTCCTATGAAAAAATGAAGTTATATATCCATATGTACATGCTTGCTTATTATACACTTGCTTATTATCTATAATGCAGAAAAAGAACCTAATATAAGAAAATATACAATAACTTTATAATCATACCACCTAGAGAAATTATTTGATAATTCTAATTACTAATCACTTGTTTCCATCTAAGTATGGAATGGCTAATATTAAAAATGTAGCCAAAGTAGAAAAATAAATTTAAAGTAAGAGACAGAAGTGATGGCAAAAACTACTTTGTACAAAAATGTGTAACAAAATATTCAGATTAAGATAGCTTTCATGTAAAAAGTGTAAGTTCTATTACCTCATGAGTTTAATGTATATCTGTATTCTCTTCCGTGATAAGAAAGACATTTTTCAAATTATTTACAATTTCATATATTAACTTTCATTGCCTTATATAGCATATTTTCATACAGCATTTCATGTAAAAAGAGTAAGTTCCATTACCTCATGAGTTTAATATATATCTGTATTCTCTTCCTCGATAAGAAAGATATTTTTCAAATTATTTACAGTTTCATATATTAACTTTCATTGCCTTATATAGCATATTTTCATACAGCATTTGCAAATAGCAAACACTTAACTAATAGCATCTTACTCTGGATTATGGATATATAGGGATATATACACATATATACGCATACAGGCATTGACTCAGCTTTTCTATGAAGATAGTCAAAATAAAAAAAGATTGGGTAACCTCAGTGATGATCCTATCTAAAAATGAATGTCTCAAATTCTCATGAACAAAAATCCCCAAAGTTCTTGTCTTACAATGAACTATATCTCCCTTTGCCATCCCAAGCAATAAATGACTTGACAACTGTAACGTATCAATTCCACTTAACCCCTTTCTGAACTAAAATAAAGTAAGTTCCTGGTGGATTATTTTGTTCTGGTTCCTCAGATTTAATCACAGTATCTTCATTTTGTATCTCACAGAAATGTATACATACAGACTGATCTGAAAAAGCTCATGAGTTTCTCATGTTGCTTCTTCTACCCTAGAATAAAAACTAATACATATCCTATTTATACCAACAAGAATAAAAGAAAAAAATACCATATAATAATTAACCTTTAAACATGGTATGCCTGAGAAGTTTACTATTCACTCAAATATAAAAGAAAAACATGCACTACATCCTTTTTCTGTCTCTTTGTTACTGTTGTTATGACCTGCGATTTCATCAACACAGATCAGCAATTTCTGCAACGTATATTCTTAAAGAACTACCTGGCATACTGAGAAGTTGAATCATTTCCCAGAGTCACCTGCCAGTAGAATCAGAAAGAGGACTTGAAATCTTGTTTTGGTAATTCTGAGGCTGATTGTAGCCACTACACCAAGTTGCCTCTCTAGTCACATGTAAACAGAGGCAGTACGATGAGTTTAGATACCACATTCTCCACTGTAACCCCAAGATGTCAAGAGAACACAAGGCTACCATATTATTAAATGGATCCCCTATGGCGAACGTGAAGGAAGGAAATGGTCCCCAAAGGGATGAGATCTCCATTTTTGGAGGGAATTTCCACAAGAGGGAGATCACACAGAGATTCACTGCAGCACTAGGCTTCAAGTCATGAAGACATGAGTCTAAATCCAGTATCACACTGAAGAACCCACTTAACCTCTAGATGTCTCAGGCAACCCCTTGAGAACTATCTCCTTTGATATAGCTATGTTGCTATCTGCAATAGAAAAGAGAGTTCCCATAATGGGACTGTCCTAAGCTGATGAAATTATAAATCCTTCACATATGGCTAAAACAAGTAAAATATTAAATGTCAAAATTTGATGATTAAAAAAAATTACTCCTGAAACATCTGAACGACAAATGTCTCTGCAACAAACAATATATAATTTTAAAAATCAGTTATGATTTCTATTAGTTTATAAAAACATGATGGTATACCTATTGTGTTCATTAACTTATGTGCACTCACATATTACCACTTTTTTTAAGTCACTTACTTTATCAAGCTCATCTTCAATTTGACAGGGGCTGAGATGAAGTACAGGGAAATTCTCTTCTTTAACTTTCTCAATGATGTCATAAACTAAATGATAATCTTGAGCAGTGATAGCCGAAAAGTTGATATGATGAGGAATTATATCTTGGCTAATATTGCCCATTTTCAGAAGCTTAACGATCATCTCAGAATTTCTGTAAAAGAGTAAAATGTTACTATTTATCCTGGGGACACATCGTTCAACAAATTATATTGTCAAAATATGAAAGAGAAGGAATATTCATACTGGATGATGCATTTCTCATTTATGATGTTCGCTTTGAAACCCAGAACAGCAAACACGACCAATGTGGCCAGGACAGAAGTGAAGAAATTGATGAAGGACACCAGGACAGCATCAAAATGACAGTTGTTGTCTCGCTTGTTGTAACTGGAGAAGGCAATGACTCCACCAAATCCCAGCCCTAAGGCAAAAAACACCTGAGTAGCAGCTTCTCTCCAGACCTTGGGCTCCAACATTATTTCAAGCTGTTTAAAATGAGACATAATCAAAGTCAGCCACAAAATATAATTTGGGGATAGACCTACAATAAAGACAATATGATAACTACTAAAATATATTACAAAAAGGTATAGGAACCAACGACGATATTGACATGTCTTTGAACACATCTTCCGCTGTTACAGGTGAGTATTACAAATAGATCCCTGCTTATTCCCCTGCCATTCCCTGATGTAAAGAGATATTTCAAGTTCTCACTATAAAAAACTTTCAGAGAAACACAAACTTAAGGTATCTTGACATATCTTTTCTTCATTAGAAGATAACTTGTCTCCTACATAAAAATAAATCAAATCCCCACCAAAGGTTTGTGGTTCATAAAGTGATATGGTTCAGTAACTGGTATGTATGTGAGTGAAAAACTGACTTGATTCAGAGGATTTATGTCAGAGCATAACTCCTGCTGCCCAGGAGGGAGGTGGAGGATTGGAAGTGATGAATATATTTAGAGACCATTTCTTTTGCTTGATCAAATGTGTTTTTTATTTTTTAAAGGGCAGTCTTTATTGGGGTTGGGGAAATGAGTCAGCAGGATGGCACATGGTTGTCACTGATGGATTTATTCAAAGACAATGGAAAACATGGACAAGTTGAACTTTCCACAAATGTCAAACTCATTCATTCAGTAATTCATTAAGATTACATATTTAAACTGAAAAAGGTCTTAAAGATCTACTTTCTCATTTTTCAGATGAGAAAACTAAAAGACAAAGAGGTTAAGTGATTTGTCCAGTGATAAATATCTCATGTCTGCAATGGGTTTTGTACGTGAGTCCTCCTAACTCCAAGTCCAGTGATACATCCCCCCACCCCACATAGCCTCTTCTTCATTCAAGAAATATTTATGTCTACTGTCTACTGCAGCTAAGTGGTGCAGTGCATAGAGCACCAGTGCAGGAGGACCTAAGTTCAAATCTCACCTCAGACCCTTGACACTCACTAGCTGTGTGACCTTGGGCAAGTCACTTAACCCCAACTGCCTCATCTTGAGTCATCTCCAGTCATCCGGATGAATATCTGGTCACTGGATTCAGATGGCTCTGGAGAAGTGAGGCTGGTGATCTGCACAGCCCGCCCTTACTCAAAAACAAAGTCAAGGGCAAGTCATGTCGTTATTTCTCTGATGGCATGGTCTTTGGCCACAAAGGATGAACACATACATATACTGTCTACTAAATGATAGGTATCAGCCAATTTATATAGAATATAGACATATAATCATTGTGATGAGTAGCTGCATCCCATTTCAAGTGGCCTGACTCTTTATAATGAGATAGTTGAGAATCTATTTACTACAGTTCATTCGGGTTCAATTTTATTGTGGTTACACTAGAAGTGGTATTGTCACAAGTAACCATTATAAATGTACTTAGTTTAAAATCTCCTTCATTTGCTCAATAAAACAATTGCTCTTTTAAATTTCTGAAAAAATATCCATTTGATTAAATAGAGAATATAAAATTATTGTATTTAATATGTGTATGTGTATCTTAAACTCTTGATCAGACATGTTAAATTCCTAGTGATACAATGACATTCACACAACCAGTATTTGGCCACTAGATGGAGCTAAATACTCTTTTTTAGTAACTGCCATATCTTTGTATTGAATTTATTTTAGGATTTCTGAAACAGCTGTTTGATTCTTCCTTAGTAATTCAAAAATTTGTGGCTTTTTGCGGGGGGGAGGGGGGTATTTGGTTTTTTTGGCCACACAGGACTGGGCACAAACAGAGTGACCACTTGTCAGATAGGTTACAGGGGAATTCTTTCAAGGATGAATTAGATTAGATGGCTCCTAAGGTCCCTTTTCTCAAAGTTCTGTGATCCTGCATAAATTCAGATGGTATAGAGCAACGCATACTGTTACTACCTCCAGTCACAGAAACACAGAATTGGAGGTGGAAGGAACTCTAGATACCATGGAGGCCAATCCTCTCATTTTACAGATGAGGATACTGAAGTCGAAGAGGTTAAGTGAACTGCCCTTGCCCAAAGTCACACAGACAATAAAGAAGAACCAGAATCCTAACTTCTATACCACATAACACCTGAAAATCTAGGATCCCATGGCTACTAACTGATGTGACCCCACCACCATGAATGGTGAAGTTTAGTATGCCTCCATCAAGAGAAAATGTCCATGCATGTGGCAGGAAGTACCTCCACATGAGCAGAGCCATGCAAGGCTGGAAAGTGTATCCATGCTTAGGAGACTCTTCTGAGGAGGAGGGAAAGGAAGCCTTAAAGGGCCTTCCTAATGCACACCTGGCTGTCCAACCACAGGACTCTATGGAGGCTCCATGGAGAAAAATAGTTCTCCCCTCCCTGACACCTTCAACTGCCTATAGTGCACATGCACGCACAAACACTTATTCACATATACATTCATTCATATATATTTGTACTCATGAATACTCAAACACAAATATACACACACACACACATATATATATACACACACATACATATACATTCACACATACACTCACTCAGGCATACATGAATACACACATACATATTTATACATACATGTATGTATATATACACATATATGTATATATACTTAAAGACACATATACACAAATATATACACTCAGAAACACATGCTTGCACATACATATTTGTACATACACACCTATTTATACTCATTCATACATATGCACACATACACAAATATGTACACTCACACACACACATATACTCACACACATACATAAACAAACTCATACATATACACATACACACATTCATATATATACATAAGCAAACACACAAAGTAAGGCAAGGATTTCTTCTATCATACTATAATTTAGTTATAACTTAAAAGAATAATTAAAACATATACTCCAATCCTTACTGTTACCCCATATCAAACAGTTAGCCATGCCAATATATTGTAAATAGTCTATGTGCCTAGTACTCAGCTAACTGTAGTGAACAGAAAGGAAAATATGGATTTTTGCCTTCTATATTTCCTAAGCTGAATTCTCTTCAAACACACTTCATACACCATTGAAAAGTAATTCAGTAGCTGAATTTCCCAGTACAAGAAGACAAATCATTTAGAACTGCAACAATTCTCTATCCCATGTGGAGGCAGCATGGAGCCATAGGAAAAACAAAACGAAAGACTTGGGTTCCAATTCTACCTTAAATACTTACTTTCTACATAACCCTGTCACTTTACATCATCAACTTCTCAAGTTACGACGAGACTTAGTTTCCTCAGTTGTCAAATGGGGATAACAACAGATTCTACTTCACAGGGTTCATTGCAAGAATCAAAAGAAGTCATTTGCAAATCTGAATGTATCAATAAAATATAATCCAGAAGAGGTGATTAAGCCGACTTTCATATACGTGAGCAGCTGGTAGCATAGAGTCCTGGGTCTACAGTAGTGACAACTCATCTTGTTAGGTTCAAATCTGGCATCAGACATTTACTAGCTGTGTGACCCTGGGCAAACCTGTTTGCTTCAGTTTCCTCATTGGTCATATGAGCTGAAGTAGGAAAGGGCAAACCACTCTGATATCTCTGCCAGGAAAACCTCAAACATAACTGAAACAAGTGAACAATTACCATAACAATTATATACATACAACCCTTTTTTATTCATAGATGATCAATGAAGAATTAAATTCTATACTTTCATCAGCAAAAAATTCTTTTTTAAAATGTTAATTTTAGAAAGAATCTTTCCTTCCACATTTTCAGCATCAATTCCTGCATTTTTTCATTATCATTTTAAAAGTACATGTTTTTCTT
The DNA here is from genome assembly GCA_028658325.1 of Potorous gilbertii. Lineage (NCBI taxonomy): Eukaryota > Metazoa > Chordata > Mammalia > Diprotodontia > Potoroidae > Potorous > Potorous gilbertii. The sequence goes on from CM053770.1 coordinate 213,966,297, forward strand.
TACATCTATGTTTCAGGAATGAGAAAGAGGTGGGAATCAAGGATCAGACTCTACCATTTCTGATATTTTACTTTTGAAATGTTTTTAAATCACTTAAAACCTAAAATAATGACGAGAGTAGACTTAGATCCAATGATTTTAAAGAACACAACTAGATTGATATTAAAGTCTTAAATACTGACTCTTGGACACAAACAAGAAATATCTCAATTTGATCAATAAGACATGTTATAATGTCAGTGACTTAGAAAATCCATAATCTAAAATTTAAAAAGATACCATGTGTAAGAAAATTAACCTCCCAAGGCAAGCTCTGGTGGCCTTTAACATTCAAAGCATTTCTAATAATAAATATAACCCACTCTTAAGTTATGTCTTATTCCAAAACCAAGCACATACCTTAGGGGTAAACATATGACGGATGCCATCAATCGAACCATTTAAAAGCAGCGCTCTGATCAGAAAGCATATGAGTACCACATATGGGAAAAGTGAACTGAAGTACATGATCTGCAAAAAGAAAAATCAAACATATGATTAAGTAACAAACAGATTCATAAACTTTACTGTGCAAAATGGTCACTATTAGTGGTTCTATTAATTTTACATAGAAAATACCTTAAGTACGCCTCTATTTCTTTGCTTCAATTAATATGTGCTAATAATTAGTATTTATGTCTCATTATATCCTCACGATAACCCTGGGAGGTAGGTGACATTATCTCTCATTTTACATGAGAAAACTGAGGCAGACAGAGACTAAATGACTGACGCAGTAGTATGTACCTAGAAAATGCCCACCATGGCATCTGAACTTGGCTTCAGTGCTTTCTCCACTGGGACCCTACCTCCATCATGACTGTGAATCCACTGGTCTGTTCTGACCATGATGGCTATCTTTAACAGGAAAAATCATGCTGAGGTCATAACAGGTTTCCATAGACTTTATTTTAGTAAGGCTGCCCCCTCCAAAAAAAATTAGCATGGTATACTGGACTCTATAAAATAAGGAAGCATTAATACTTTTAAGAGCTAATAACAGAAATAGTCAACCCTTTATACCTACATAAGTGTTTGAGAAGTTTAATTTTTAAATCATTTCACACTTTTATAAACAGCCTATTCAGCATGCCCACTTGCACGTACACACACACACACACACACACACACACACATACCCCTTTAGTTTTATCATAAGTCTGCTTTCCCAAAACCAAAGTATTTTCTTTCTTTCTATATGTAATTCAGGAATTTTGTAAATGTCTTCAAGTCCTAAGGAACCCTTGAAGAGTGTTCATTTCCTTAATGATACCAGTCTTTTTTTTTCAATCATTCACTTCTTTGTTTTGTCATTAAATAGGTAAAGTGGTATATGGTTGTTGATTCCTCTTTTTCTGCTCTTTTAAGTCAAGCACTTAGTTTCAGCAAATCTCCAAATAACCTTACTGATTAAAATGTCAAAAATCCAGCTTACACACCAAGGAAACCTGGATAAATCTGCTGTTACTTCCGGCCTCCTCAAAAATATGTGTCTTCAATAAATCCAGGCTGTGAACACCTTAACTTAAGGGAACAGTGGATCAACTACTGAAGATGTTCCTACAAGTTTGGGACTTGTCTTGGGCCTCTACAGCAGAGTAATCTTTACAAATCGAATTTATTAGACAAGATAGAGATAGAACTGAACCTATGACTTCACTGGTATAACGAATTTCAAATGAGGAAATAAGGCACTTAACCTCTGTCTTCCTCAATTTCCTCACCTATAAAAGGAGACTATTAATAGCAACTATATCCCAGGGCTGTTGTAAGAATAAAATGTGAGCTTTTTGTAAAGCACTTTGCAAATCTTAAATTTATTAGACTATATTATATGAATAACTATGAATTTGAATAATTATCTATTTAAAGTATATGAATTCATTATATGAATAATTCACTACATGAGTGCTGGCTATGATTTTCATGTAGGTCAATACATCTTTTCAACTTAAAATCTAAGAGAAGCACACTAAGTAAATTTTTTGTTTATACACAATCCCATGAAAATAAAAAGCTATGCATTTTTTAAAATTTTCTAATTATTTCATTAATTATCTTCTTGGTACATAACTACAACTCATTTTATCTTATGACCATTATGAAATAATGGGGTAAAAAAGTTCCACTCAATGGCTCCTGAATTTTTGGAATATTTAATTCCCTTCTAAAGGTGCCTATGGTACCTTCAGCAAATCTAGTGCCCATGCTTTTATGAGTTTCCATACCCCAAAAAGGACATCAGTGAAAACCAAGTACAAAGCTGGATTTTTTTAAAATTAAAATGTCAATATCCAGCTTACAGATAAGGAAACCTGAACAAATCAGTTCTATGGAACAACTGTATTTGAAAAAAGAAAAAAAAACTTTATACATGTTATAGTACTGGAATGAACCTGGACACTGAAACAGCAATGACCAATTCTTGTCCTGGAGAGCAAGAGTAGGAAAAAAATCCCTCCCTCCTTTCCTTGGAGAGGCAAGTAACTACGGATACAGCACACACATACACAAGGTCAGGTAATGTGGCCTAATGATTTTGCTTTGCTATAAAAGAAAGCTTGCTGGATGTGGATATAGAGGGTAAGAGCATATGAATATGATGCACAGGCTTAGCAGAGAAGATGGGCCAGGTGTAGTTACACAACCTGGAGTGAGTAATGTCAAAAACCCTTCTCCTATATTTTGATGTCAAACAAAATGAATCAATGAAATTTTAATTTTTAAAAATAAATTTTTACAAGTCTAGCATGGTTCTTATCTCTTTAAGGGAAAATCAGCAACTACACATATTCTAAAAATATTTCCAACATTATCCAGATAACAGGATTTTTTTTTTTTTTGCGAGAGAACACTCGGTGAAAATGTGGTGAGAGAGTGATGACTGCTCTTTTAGCGGCTGCTAAGACACATGGGATTCATCTATAGAGGCACATGCAGGAGAATAGTCCTGACAGCAAGTATGTTTTAACAGACTAGACTTCTTATCAGCTAAAATGGGGTGTGAAAATTCTTTCACACTCAGCTCCCCCATGCAAAGGAATGTTTCTAAAATCTTCAGTATGCTATTAGGCCAAGAGAAAGAGTTTGTTATGTTTTCTGTAAGAAGATTACAGCTTTAAAAATCTGCAAAGTACTAGCAGAGTACCTGGCATATAGTGAGTGCTTAATAAATGTACTTTTTCTCATCCGCTCATTCATTTCAAAGTTCTTTAATGCTTCATTATAGCCCTGAGAGGACTCTGGGTTCTACAAGTCCACAGTGCCTCAAATCCTGTCTGGTTTGACAATAACCAGGAAAGGATTCACTAACAAGGTTGTTGCTGGTGGAAATATTGTTGGTATTGGTACGGCTGCTGGTGGTAGTGGTGTTACTGTTCAGACGGTAAGATTTTCCTCATGTTGAACCAATATACCACAAATGTAGCCCAAAGGTTATGCTGAATATTGACGGTTTGTCTCTCAGTCACTGACTACACTTTGAATCATATGAAGCTGCCCTGATCAATTATAACCATGGTTTCCTATTGGACGTCTAAAGGGCCTGATCTAGTGTGCTAAGTCTTAAATTTGTAATAACATGATTATCACTGTCCTTATCATTAGTAATACTGTCATTCACGAATACAGCCCCCAAAATGAAAAATAAGAAAACCCATTCTAGATCAGATCCATTGTCTATCCATGGGGAAGCAATAGTTCTAATACATATGGTTAGAAATAGTACCTAAACATTTTTACGATTCCTAACCCCTTACTAATTGATTTGTCTCAAGCTTCCTAACTTTTCTTTTTTTTTAACATTCATTAGTTGCTGTATGTTCTTTAGCAGGAGCCCTATCTGTCATGTGGGCTTGGTTAGCTTTCTGAAATGCTCTTGAAGACTTACTGGCTGAAGGGAACAAGGCTCACATCTTTTTTACACAGCTTCCTGGTGGCCTAAGTAGAAAAGTCAGTACAAGATGGTTTTAATATCTTTTAAGGAGAAAAAAAAACTTCCCCAGTCTATTCAACAGCTGTTGTTTCTACCACATGCCTCCTGAGGCACTGGACTCCAGTTGCTGACTGCTCTGGAAAATGTCACATGATACTTCAGTGGATACATGATCACAATGTGAATGTACTCCCTCTAAGAGCAGACTTCACCCTAGTCAGGTCTTCTCATTCAGAGCAGCAGTTAAGATCATAGGATCTTATGAGAAAAACAGATAAGAAAACTGAGGCACAATGAAGTTAAGTGACTTGTCCATGGTGACTTGGCTGGTAAAAACACTACGTTGACTCCATGCCCAATACCCTACCCATCCACTACTCTGTGCTTCCTCTCAGTTTTCAACTTTTTAGTTTATTTTATTATTAAAATTGTCAGTCATTCTATTATAGAATATTCTATATTCTATTAGTTGCTTTTTTCTGGATGTTTCTCTGGACTATGTCCAGAATGCCTTTTGTTAATCATGGGAACCCAAACTTCTCACAACAGTCAGGTGTAAATGAATATGGGTTTTCCACAAGAATGTAAAATGATCTTATAGAAGGCACTTGAGGTGTTCCATAATATTTTTTATGTAAAAATTCCACACTCATCTTTAAATAACAGAAATTACCTAAGAATCTCTGCATGGCACAGCAGATAGAGTACCAACCTCAAACCCAGGACGAGCTGAGTCCTAGTGGGGCAACAAACTGGCTGTGTGATTGCACTTGCCGATGTACTTAGTGATATTCTAAGACCATCATTTGCAGAGAAGGTGCTGGTGGACAATGGTAGGTGTTTCTTCCCTCAAAGCTTCCTCTATCAATGAAATCACAACTCTTATCCCTATCCCTAGAAAACATCAATACGTCTTGAGATCTAGAAGTGGGAATGTAGCATAGAAAGATGTTAAGCAACCTTATAAGCCTATGTTTCCTTGGCTTGGACCACACTTTAAAAGGATGTGAAGAAAAAGGTGCCAACGATGACTAAGGCAGGTAAAGGGCATCTAATGATGAAAGGCCAAAAGTGTTTGGTTTGTAGAGTCTAGGAAAGGAAATACTAAACACAGCAGGTTCTTTCCAACTCTCCAAAGGCCAGGGATTGGTCACCTCTAAGAAGGAATTAATGAAGAGTGAGATTTCAAAGAAAATAGGAGATGGATTGAATATAAGAACTATAAGAATATATATATAAGAAAATAAGAAACATAAGAAAATATATATAAGAAATATGAAAATATAAGAAATATATACACAAATATGTAAGAAAAAATATAAGATAAGAAAAACCATGATGGTGATCCATATAACCAAATAGTTAGAATAAACCAAGTCAACAGAGATCCTCTCTCTGAAGTTCTTTACAAAAAAGGTTTTCTGTACCGGATGGCTTATTCATATGCATAAAAGCTACAAACAAGTCATATGATTTCTTAATAACCCTCTCAGAGATAAAGGCTAAGAGGCATTGTGGGTAGAGAGCTGGCCTTAAAACCAGAGGACAAGGATTTGAGTCCCATTTCCGACACATGCTGACTGTATCACCTCACAATGGGTAAGTCACTTAACTTCTCAGTGATCTAAGCAATTTTCTAAGTTGTAATGTAATAATAGAACATTAATGCATATTGCATAATTATACGTATTTTATATAACTTCTCACTGGATCTTCACAATATTCCTATGAAATAGATGGTATTATCCCCCTTTCATAGAAGTGGAAATTGAGATAGAGAGGTTAAGTGTCTTGTTCCAGAGCCAATTAGCTAATTAATAAATGTTTGAGGCAGGACTGAGATCAGGTCTTCTAGACTCCACACTCAGCCCTCTAACCACTTCCTAAGTTGAAATGAAAATGTCCCTACATTAGTAGAGAGTTTTTTTACCTGGGAGTTGCCTATATCAATGAATTCACAGATCCTATACTTACCCTATCGTCTTTGAGGAATGTCATTCCATGACTTATAACAGATGTTTTAGTAAATTCCTGGTGAATTATGACTGCAAACAAACAGCACAGCAGCTGAGACAGAAAGACCCCTTATACTCAATAATAAAACGTCCACTGCCTGATTTGCCTAGATAATTCTCTCCCATTTGGCTGTAAGGTCCTTGAGCAAGAACTCTTTGCTGCCTTTTTTTTTTGGTATCCCCAATACTCAGCACAGTGCCTGGCACATTGTAGGCACTTAATAAACGCTTACTGACTGACTGGATGTGTTTAAATCAGGTCTGTACAACATATGACGCACAGTTGGTATACTGTGCAGGCCTGTTTTACATCCTCTACAATTTCCACGGGCTGCAAGAAGCACGTGGCCATAAGCGGACTGCAGGCTGGTTGTTGTGTAGGCCTAAACAGTTGCCTCATTTTCACATAATTTTCTAATATCAGTTTAAAAGAGAGAATTTTTTCCATCTTCATAGAAAAATTTATTGTTTATGTCTTAACATGAGAATGGGGAAGAGTGGGCAGTCCTAGATGAGCTCTCCAATTCATCACCATGATGGCTGACACATTGTTCAGTTACTGAAAACCATCCTTAACTGACCATGAGTTTGTTTTCTCCAAAAACTAAGGATTTCTTTGAGCATTCAATGCTTTGCAGACTGTTTCACATGTTTGCAAATGGTTTAAAAGCTGGTGTGGAGAAATTCATCTATCTGTTAGCAAGTCACTTCAGCTTTGAAAAATGAGCCATCTAAGTGACTTGCCCGTTAGCTTTGATCTTCTGGTCTCATGCCACTTATCAATACTACCCTTACCAATGGTGCCTGAGAATCAGGTCAACCACACTTGCAAAGTGCAAAGACTGGCTTGATGGGGGAGTTATTAGAGTGGTACAAGTCAGCTAATGTTTTGTCCTGGCACTTGCAGGCCAGAATCATTTCATGTTCCTTCTAAACTTAAGTGTCTAGTTAATTTCTGTAAGCCCTGACTTTATTTTTTAATTTTTATAGTAATTTTATTGTTCCCCTGGTACAAAACCACAATATTTGTGTAATTTTTCCCCCTTAATTTACAATAATGAAGATTATGCATACACTATATAGATTACAATTTCTCTATTTTCATAAGATTTAGAACAAAATTTCCTTGAGAAATATGCCCAGTGATAAGCATAAGCCCCTACTGTATGTGCAAAAAAAAAAAAACAAAACCTGGTTTTAACCATGGTGCTTTTTACATAAATAAGCACTGAGTAAACATATGCATTCTCTGTTAAAAAAGAAAAAAGAAAGAAAAATACTACAACTCTATAATTTGCTCTTTCTCACCTGCAAGAATTCAATTGTAAACTGACCTATAGTGTCAGCCATACCCAAATAAGATGATTACTAGCTAACTGAGCATAGTTAGTCATGTAATAAAATTTTCATTAAATTTGAAAACAAATCTGGATGCCTTGAGAATTATATTTCTATCCTCATAAGCGAAATCTATTTTGGAGAGCAAGACACTACAATTTTAGACCTGGAAAGGTTAGTTTGAAATCATCCAAGAATTGAATGAATATAATTGGAAAAAAATCTTTTAAAAGATCTAGTTTTCTCAAATAACAAACTGACTATGCCAATGTCAGATTTTCTATAATATTTATTTGTCCCATTCTTTTCAAGATTTCATCTTCTGAAAACAATGCAAAGTCAGAGGTGATGGCAAAATAATAGTACTGAATAGAAAAATAGTTTGGTAACTCAATTTTAAAAAGGAACAGCCTTAAAAATTCTGAGGATTCAAAATGTAATATTCTTGTAGTTGGATAAATTATCACTTATTTCCCATAATTCCCATGTATTTGATATATACACTGCACAGAGAAATTGAAACTCTTGATAAATTTCATTCAAGTCAAAATATTTGCTAGGGTCAGACATGAGGGCCCAGATTTCTATCCCTGGAGAACGTAGACACCCCAGGAGCTAATCAAAGAAAGAGAGAAAGAAGAAAAAAAGAAAGAAAGAAAGACAGAAAGAAAGAAAGAAAGAAAGAAAGAAAAGAGAGAAAAAGAAAGAAAGAGAAGGAAGGAAAGAAGGGGAGGAGGGAAGGAAATAAGGGAAAAAGAAAGAGAAAGAAAGAAAAATAGGGGAAAGAGAAAGAAATTAAGAAAGGAAGGAAGGAAAAAAGGAAGAAAAGAAAGAGAGAGAGATAAAGAAAAAGAGAGAAAGAGAAAGAGAGAAAGAAAGGAGATAAACAGAGAAAGAAGAGAAAGAGAGAAAGGAGAGACAGAAAGAGAAAGAAGAGAAAAAGAAAAAAGGAGAGAAAGAAAGGAGAGAAAGAGAGAAAGAGAAAGGAGAGAAAGAAAGAAGGAGAGAAAGAGAAAGAAGGGGAAAAGAAAGAGAGAGAGAAAGAAAGAGAAGGAAGGAAAGAAGGAAAGAGAGGGAGGAAGGATGGAAAGAAGGAAGGAAAGAAAGAGAAAGAATAAGAGAGAAAGAAAGAGAGGGAAAGAGAGAAAGAAAGAAACTAAGAAAGGAAGGAAGGAAGGAAAGAGAGCGAAGGATAGAAAGAAAGACAGATAGGAGGAGAGAAAGGAGAGAAAGAAAGAGAGAGAGAGAGGAAGGAAGGTCCATGGGCAAACATTTTCAACCTCATCCTCCTATCTTCTATGTCGTTGGCACACTACTTTTCACCAACCCTCAAGTCTTTTTGTACAACTGACTGTTCTTCATCCAGGACCCATTATTATTCTACTTGGGCTTATTCAAGGGCCAAATGAATCATGTCTTCTAGTCTAGCTGCCCGTACACACAGAGAAGATGGCATGTGAGGAGGGGTGTGGTGTCCAGGAATGGGATGATAGATGCCTGCTAGCTAAAAGGCAGGAAGCCAAAAAGAATGTACTAACTTTGCCTGAAGACTGAATGCCTTTGATCATTGCCAAGCAAACCAAGACCCATGCAGACAGTAAGCAGACTGTCATCTTCCAGTTGAGGCCCCCACTCTGTGAGATGGAGTTGGAAATATTCAAGGCTTCTCTATACCAGTAATAGGTCGTGGCAGAACTCTTTTCACATTCTGGCTCCACAACTGAAGGGGGAAAGAAAGAAGGTAAAGAATGATTTCAGATCTGAAAACTGTGGTGATTAAATGGTCAGAGAGTATTTCTCTGCAAAGTATTTCTTACCTTTTGACAGAGTTCAATTGCTGTTTTCATGGGATGGAAACTCAGTATGAGAAATTTTTTAAAATCTATAGCTATTAGGAAGGGGGGGGCATATATTAAACACTTACTATGTTCCAGTATTTATTAAACACTTCCTATGTGTCAAGCACTACACTAAACATTTTACAAATATGTCATCTCACTTGACCCTCACAACAACACTGAGAGGTGAGAGCCGTTAATATTTTCATTCTACAGTTAAAGAAACTGAGGCAGACAGAGGTTAAATGACTTGTCCAGAGTCACACAGGCAGCAAATGTCTAAGTTTAAATTTGAACTCAGGTCTTCCTGACTCTGGGCACTCTACCCACTATGTCACCTAGCTGTTCTAAAAATTTTTTAGATACGTTAATACAAATTCAGTCAAATATTTTATGTTTTTAAAATGCAAATGTGAATCATATCCAAAACCAACATTTTAAAAGGTAATAAAATGCTAGGTGTTCCCTTTATTTTTCTATCATATACAAGAGAGAGAAGAACATTCAAACGGAAAGATCACGTTGCTTTCATATTCCATGATATGGCATCTTTTTGGCCATGTGTCTAAAGATGCATGCCAATTGCACCAGACCTGATAAAGGCCTAGAAATCGATCACAGTGTTTATTTTTGTTTGCTTTAGGGTTATGTTTGTTTTAAGGTTGCCTTTCTCTATTCACCCAATTCAACCATCATTTGGAAAGTACTCCCTGGGTTGAAAATTCATTCAAATTCTTTTTTTCTGGGTGCTCAGTTTGTTAGGATATTAGTAAATTTAATTTGCAGTTTTGAGTATACCCTAGCTGAGGAGCCTCTTGAGCAACATGGTACAGAGACATTTTATAGAGCTACAAAAATTTTTCTAGGATTAAAAAGGATTGACAACAATTTTGACACAGATAATCTATAAAATGGACAATCTGTGTTTTTATTTCATACACCCCTTTTTAAAAAGTGGACTAGAGGTCTTATAACTTAATAACCGAGTCTTCATTGGCATCACCTTTCAGCCACTAGCTTATGCCAAATACTTCTATTCTCAAAGAGCCCAAGGTCCACTTACTACTAAAAATATTCAAACATAGTTCATGAAAATCTATCACTAAAATAATTTTTAAAACAGGATTATGAAGACTCTTAAGATAGCTCTCTCAAATTTCAGGCCTAAAAAATGGGTTTTTGGGTTCAGCTCATAGTCCTCTATAACATCTGTCCAAGATATGTTGAAGGAAATATCATGTGTAAAATGCTGGACTTGGCCTCAGAAAGACATAGGTTTAAATACGAAGATACTCACTAATGATGTGATGCTGGATAAATAATTGGATTGTGTACCTCGGTTTCATCATTAATAAAATTAATAAAATCAATGCCACTAAACAGGTACCTTTCTCTGTTCCCCTTTCTAGTTTCGTGAGAATAAGGTCTTTTTTTCTTTCTAGTATATGCATTCACAGCACTTAGTTCAGAGTTTAGCGTATAAATAAACACTTAATAAATGCTCAGTCTATCTATCTATCTATCTATCTCTCTATCTACCTACCTATCTATCTACCTATCTATCTATCATCCATTATAACTGTAAATCTATGAGTCTAATTAGCGATATATAATTTGGTCATGAACATAAGGTGTGTGTACATGTGTGTATGTATATTTATACGTATGTGTATATATATGTGTGTGTGTGTGATATATATATATATATATATATGTGTGTGTGATATATATATATACATATATATACACATAATTTTTTAGATACTGTTCACCCCATACAAATTACGATAATCCTAGCCTTAATTTTACGAGATAATATCATCCGAGGGATAAAATTATTCTTATGAGTGTTCTTATGAAAAATGATTATCTCATTATGAATATAACATTGTGCCATGGTCTCTGCCTCTGGGAGATAATTTGGAACAGAAACAATGTTTTCTATTTTGAAGTTTCTGAGGGTGCCTATTTTTACTTTTTTCCAGGCCTAAACGTTTTCCCTATCATATTTAGCAGAAGTGATTTCAATTCTACACAAGAAAAATCATGACAATAAACCTGTACATAAAAATCAATTTATCTAAATATCTGATATCTATTACCTTCATGACCAAATATCTGAATATCTGATTGGTTTCTTCTTCTGGACCAAGGGGAGAACTTTAATAATAAAGGTAGTTAACAAATTACTGGAATAAGCAAAATATTACACCCATTTTGTGCCAGTGCCAAAACCAACTCCATAGAGAAATGAGATAATTTAATATATAAACTTGGCCTAAAACCACTTTTCTTCAATAATATGTTATTTTGGCTAAACCATCTAATTAATTTCTTCATTCTGTTTGTATGGAAAGACTTATTTTTTAAACTCTCTTTTTAAAATAATGTTAGAAAAAATTTTCCATTCCCCTTCATGACAAGAGGTTTTGTAAGAGTATGCATCCTAAGCATCCCATGAATTCATCATTAAACCCTATTTCTGAAGGACTTTGAAGTTAAATCTACATCACAAAGGTGAAGTAGTAAGAGACTAACTGTCCAGTGAATTCGGCTGTCCAATTTGGCTTTCACCCTGATTTCTCTCCGCTGATTCAGGCAAAAAGATCTTTTTTTCCCTGCTATCGCTCATGATAATCTAAATTGTCTAAAAATCTGGTTTTCTCAAGAATAGACCTAAAAAATTATTTTATGGCCATGACCTTAAAAAAAGCTAGAGAAAAATGAAGTAATTTGAAATACTTGAAACAAATTAAGATTGGTCGTTTCCTCTAATTATTGTAAGAATGTGCATGCATTTGGATCAAGGGGAGGCGACAGACATGAAGGCTATTGCTCACAGTCTCTTCTAGTGGTACAAAGGACAATGATCGACCATGCTGGAAAGCCCTAAGAGCATTTGGGTCATTGGGTAAAAGAAGGTCCCCAGGAAAGAAAAAAGTGGAGAAAATGCATCTCTCTGTACTCTTTGCAAAGGAAAGGTCACACATGATTGGCTCTGCTTCCCTCACCATTCTCTCTTAATCCTGCTTTCAAGGGATAGCTCATTCAATAAGAAAGGGGGAGGGACATATTCAGAAATAAAAAGGTGTTACAAAAACAAGGTATCAATAAAATAACATTTTCATCGTTGTCATTTTTCGAACAATTATTCATTGTTTCAATGATTTGTCCTTTGACATATATTATTTAGGATTTGGAGTTAAATAGGTTTTTGAGTTGTTTTTTTTTTTTGCTTTTTAAGTAAGTAGGATCATAAAGAGTTTTGAAAAGTATTACAATTTTGCCCCAGTTATCTAAATACAAAAAATTCTTATCCTTCTTAAGTAGCAAAAAAAAAAAAAAAAAAGCATTTATGTTTCTTACAAGTGTGAGAAGTATTTTTCACCAGAGGGCACTGATCCCATGGAAGAGGCTGCTGAAAAGACTGTGAAAAATAGAATAAGCTCCAACCAATGATAACATTGTAGTAGAGGGCCACAAAAAAACACACCTAAAAGAGAAAATAATCTCATTAATATTGCATAGACTATCAGGCACCATAGCTTGGGGTTAGCTGCTTCTGCTAAACCCACCCTCCTCCACTCCCCCTCCCTGTCCTTCCCTTCTCTTTCTCCTTTCCTCCCTCATTCACTGGGTTGAGGAAGGGGGAAGGGACATATCTGGAAATGAAAGATATAAACACAGAAAGATATATAACAGCAAAGTCATCTAAGTCTATTGCATGTGATGCCTTAAAATTAAAAATCCTATTTTCTTATTTTAAAAATGTTTCCCTATGGCTAAAATTCTTTCTGATACTCTTCCTTTTTCCATGATTATCTGGAATGTTTAATCTTTTACAAAAATTTAATATCATCCACATGCCATTCACTAAAGAGTGTGTTAACTGGATTCATAGCTAGAGATCTATAATTCATAATATTTCTACATCACCATATGTTCTACTTATTTGAAAGAATTAGAAAAAAGTGACTCTGCTTTAAAATTTGTGTATTTTTTTTCCTTTTCTGTTAAAAGTTAATGATTAAATGAAAAGTAAAGTACTGATTAGTAAAAGTACATCACTCACTACACAACTTGCGAATCCAATCCCGCCTAGTTTAGGACTGATGTAATTCCACACACCAATACTTCCTCGTCGAATTCTCTGCCCAACAGCAAGTTCCAGGAAAAAAAGCGGGATGCCTATTATCATCAGTAATATTAAATATGGCATAAGATATGCACCTGTAGAGAAACACAAAACAGAATAGTAAAGTTGACATTTCTGGTAAAACCCAGTAAATTCTGAATATTTCAGATTGAGGTAAAGATTATTTCAAATTCCTAAAAAGTCTGAAATTTGGAACATTTTGAAAACAATAAGGAAAGAAAAAGAAACAGAGTAATTGCTATAAAACATTTTTTGTGAAAAAGGTCAGGAATTAGCACGAGCAGCATAGATTTACAGACACGTTTGCTAGTCCTTAAAATTAGCTTGTTTCCTCAAGTAGTTAGCTCTACCCCCTGTAATCCTCTTTAGTCAGTTACTTTTATGAATGGAAAATACAAATGTAAATTTCAATCTACTCTAGGTCTTCTAAAGGATCATGAATCCCAGACCAGCAAAGACTAAGTAACACATTTTAATTGAATTATAAATTATGACAAAATTTTTACCAATGGAACTTAGAAGGAAAGGAGAACGAGAATTTAGAATACATAAACATTCCTATGGATACAGAACATAGTATATGATGGTCTAACTGGGGAGAAGACCTCCTAGTGACATCTTGTCACTAGGAAAGGGAATAATATTTATATAATGCTTTTAGGTTTTAATGTCAAATGAGATCATATACACACATGTATGTATCTATTTATACACATATAGGTATGTGTACACACATAGCTGTATATACAAGTGTGTATATATACATACAGATGCAGGTATATAAGCAAGTGCCTATATGTATATACATATACATGTATACATGCATGTGCATTCACCTTATATAGATACAAGCAAATGAGATTACATAACATGTACATATATAGTATAATTGAATTACATATACACATATGTAATCAAATAGTATTTTGTGTCTCAGATTCCTCTGGCAGTCTAATGATGCCTATAGCCCTGTCCTCAGAATTATTTTGAAATGGATATAATAAAATGTATAAGATTACAAAGGAAGTCAATTATATCAAATACTAAATACTAAAAAATGAACTCATAAACCCCAAGTTCACAGCACCTGGCATAGAGAGTCTGTAATTGTTTAAACAGTTTATCAACATGTACTAAATACTTGAATAGAGGCAGCTGAGTTGGAAGAGCTCTACTTCAAGACAAGATGTATAATATATGTAACATCATAATAAATAATAATAACATACAATATATATAATAATAAAATACAACTCGTACCTCATAGGGTTGTCAGGATGATCAAATGGGATAAAAGAGTTAAGAACACTTTACAAACATCAAAGCTCTATATAAAAATGTTAGTTATTATTATACGTTCTCCACTGTCTCTAGTTTCCTAGTTCTCTTACACAGATATAGGGAGAAGAATATCCTCTCTGACCCTATTCTCCAATATGCTTTCATTACAGAGACTTCACTCAGTTCTAGAAAAAAGACTAAATAACTATGGCAGCTGCCTACTAGAAAAGTTTCAGAAAGAATCTGCAGGACGGTTACTTTATGGGCAAAGTAAATAGTCAGTGGAGTTCATAAATCCAAAGCAGAGTCTTGGAAGTCCCATATAAGTGGTTCCAGGATTCTCTTTCCTCTGATAAACTTAGGAGCCTAGTCTTTGATTTGTAAATAGATTTCACTAACTACATGTAAATGTTCCACAACTTTAAAACAACGCTTATTCCGAACTAAAAGAAAAAACATTCAGATTGTTTTCTTATGGAGATACCTAGACTCTAGGCTTCTGATATGTCCATTTGTGACTCAGGATGAAACCCCAAAAGGTATTTAAGAAGTGAATATAAAGACTTACCTCCTCCATTTTTCTGACACAGATATGGGAATCTCCACACGTTCCCTAAACCAACAGAAAATCCAACCTGCGCCAAGATGTACTGAAGTTTACTGTTCCAAGCTGGTCTCTCACGGTCACCATCAGCACTTTTTTCAACATCAATGTCTTTTTCCTCTGGATCATCAACAATCAGTTCACTCTTCTTAAAGGCATCATCAACAGAATCTTCATTGGAAAGGAGATCTTTGACAGATTCGATGACATCATCATCTAGTTCTCTTTTTACCACCTTGCTGTTTTTCGGCATTGGAAAAAATGGGTGTGTGGTTTAGGGGTGAAAGGTTCAAAATAAATTGCCACTTAATATGAATAAAGAGGCTGGAGAAAGTTTTAAAACAATTCACAATGATTGAATCTGAAGGCTTCTGGATCTATATATTCAAGGTCCCATGTATACCTGTAAAATGTTGGAAAAAAAACTATTAAATAATTACTTGTTGATATAACTCCAAAATTATGATTGACTTTTCTTGTATTTCTTTTTGATCTAAGACTTTTTCTAATTCAGCATAAAGCTGAAATAGCTAAACTAACCCTCTAGAGTAGCAGGAACAAAAATGTTTTTTCCATTTTAAATGAAGTTTTATTAAATTTAAAAATGTCAAGTCACTTAACCCCAATTGCCTCATCCTGGGTCATCTCCAGTCATCCTGATGAACATCTGGTCACTAGATTCAGATAGCTCTGGAGGATAAGAGAGGTTGGTGACCTGCACAGCCCTCCCTCACTCAAAACAAAGTCAAGTGCAAGTCACGTCATTATTTCTCTGATGGCATGGTCTTTGGCAACAAAGGACAAACACACAGAAACTACCGAGCTTGGCACCTAGTTAGCAAGAATAATTAATTAAACAGGAAACTGCTTAATGGCAGACTTCTTTCTACTGTAGGTCACACCACAGATGAAGCATCATCCTCCCTGGTCCATCCACACTATTCTTGTAACTACACAGCTTAAATAATACTTTCTGTCTTTTTCTCACTCACAGGGCAGTTTCCAGCAGTCTTGCTCCTTCTAACCCAACTGAATTTGTCATAAATAGTTGGTTTGAGTTATCTGTGTCATATACAGGTAACATGATAAATAGAATCCTAGGCCTGGAATCAAGGAAACTTAAATCTAAATCCTGCCTCAGACACTAGCTGTATGCACAAGTCAAAACATCTGTTTCCTCAACAGCAGGTTGGTCAGTGCCATACCAATCAAACTCAGATAATTATTTTCTAGAGCTAGAAAAAGCAATATCAAAATTCATCTGGAAGAATAAAAGGTCCAGAATATCATGGGAACTAATGAAAAGAAATGCTAGGGAAGGTGGCCTAGCTCTACCAGATCTCAAATTGTATTATAAAGCAGCAATTATCAAAACCACTTGGTACTGGCTAAGAAACACAGGAGCAGACCAGTGGAATAGGTTAGGTACCCAAGACACAGTAGTCAATGAATATAGTAATTTCTTTGATAAACCCAGGGACTCTAGCTTCTGGGATAAGAACTCACTATTTGACAAAAATTGTTGGGAAAACTGGATAACAGTGTGGTGGAAACTAGGCATAGACCAATGTCTGACACCGTACACAAGAATAAAATCCAAATGGGTACATGATCTAGATATAAAAAAAATGATACCATAAACAAATTAGTGATACTATAAACAAATTAGTGAAGCATGGAATAGTGTATTTATCAGATTTATGGAGAAGAGAAGGATTTTTGACTAAATATAGAAAACATTATGAAGTGCAAAATGGATAATTTTGATTACATTAAACTGAAAAGTTTTTGCACAAGCAAACTCAATACAACCAAGATTAGGAGAGAAGCAGAAAATTGGGAAAGTATTTTTGCAACTAGTGTCTGTGATAAAGGCCTCATTTCTAAAATATATAGAGAACTGAGTCAAATGTACAAGAATACAAGTCATTCCCCAATTGATAAATGGTCAAAGGATATGAACAGGTAGTTTTCAGAGGATATCTATAATCATATGAAAAAATGCTCTAAATCACTATTGTTTAGAGAAATGCAAATCAAAACAACTCTGAGGTACCACATCACACCTATCAGATTGGATAACATGATAAAACAGGAAGATTATAAATGTTGGAGATTATGTGGTAGAGTTGGAACACTAATTCATTGTTGGTGGGGTTGTGAACTGATATAACCATTCTGGAGAGCAATTTGGAACTATGCCCAAAGGGCTAAAAAAATGTGCACACCCTTTGGCCCAGTCATATTGCTTCTAGGACTCTGTCCCCAAGAGATCATAAAAATGGGAAAGGGTCCCACATGTACAAAAATATTTATAGTGGCTCTCTTTGTGGTGACCAAGAATTGGAAATAGAGGGGATACCCATCAATTGGGGAATGGCTGAACAAGTTGTAGGATATGAATGTAGTATTGTGCTATAGGAAATTATGAACAGGAAGACTTCAGAGAGGCCTGGAAAGACTTATATAAACTGATCCTAAGTGAAAGGTGCAGAACAAAGAGAACTTTATACAAAAACAAACAATCTTCACTATTATCTTGTCATATCTCTCTGTCTCTCTGTCTCTCTCTCTCTCAAACATTGTTTTACCCTCTCTCATTCACATGGATCTTCTCCTTAGGCCCCTTCTGTCCTAGGCTCTATTATACACAAATCTATAGATTATGTCTTTGTAGATACACACAGTAATTAGGGTTTTAACGAACAGGATTTTGGCTCTAAAATGAATGTTTTCCTTGGAAGTAGTTGCCTTGAAAAGTATCTAATTATTCCAAAAAGGCAGTCATCATTCAAAAGACCTCAGTAAATCTAATTTCTGAAATTTTCTTTAGCACCAATTTAAAAGCAACATGTTAAATCTTGTTTTTCAATTACTTAACATCTGACACACATTAATCCACTATCTATCCTGTGTAAGGTGTTATGCTGGGTGAGTAGTGCCAACTGTACCATTATTGGCTTAATCACAGAACCATAAATTTAAAATTGGTCATTTAATCCAGTTATGTCTAACTCAAATAGAAATGGAGGTAATTAATTCATACTTAAGTATATCCCCAGGCCACATATTAACTTAATTTTAAAATATATTACATTTTTATTTATTTTCTTATGTATTATCCAATTACACTTTAATCTGCTACAGGCCTCATTTGGGAGTGTTGTAAGACATGTGTTCTATAACTCTGGTTTAATGCAACCCCTTTATTTTACATGTGGGGAACCTGAGGCTTAGAGAGGGTAATTAATAGACTTACTTTGGGTCACAAAAGTTTTAAGTAAAACAAAGATTTGAACTGCGGTCCTTTGCCATCTATCCAGCACACTTGCCACTACAACATGGTGAC
Source organism: Potorous gilbertii (assembly GCA_028658325.1). Taxonomy (NCBI): domain Eukaryota; kingdom Metazoa; phylum Chordata; class Mammalia; order Diprotodontia; family Potoroidae; genus Potorous; species Potorous gilbertii. The sequence goes on from CM053770.1 coordinate 213,984,851, forward strand.
CTGAGAATTGCCTCTTCATCTTTTGGCAATTAAAAAAAAATCTAATTTAACTAAGATGGAGAGAGCTCTCTACAGTGGAAAGAATACTTAATTCCTAGCTGGAAGTGCGGGAGGTTAATTGCTAGCTCTGTCTGGGAGCTTTGTGCAAGGCATTCAACCTCTGTAGGCCTCAATTTCCCCATCTGTAAAATGAGGCAGTTGGACCAGCTGACCTCTAAGGTCCCTTCCAGCTCTAAATCTATGATAAAGATATAAACATCTACCATAGAGTATATCCAAGAGTATTCTGAAGGCAATTCCAAAATAGTAAAAGGTACTTTTGCCAATCTTAGAAGAATTGTATATTTTTGTTTGGGAAAACAACCTCATTACTATATGGTAATCTCATATATGGTACATGGGCAAACAGCATCAATAGACAAACAAAAAAATGAAAACTTCATTTTTTAAACTAGGTAGACACTACTATAATCTCCATTTTACAGCTGGGGAAACTGAGGCAAACAGTTCTATTCATTGTTTTTGGCTTGTTTTAGTGTCTTTCTCAGGGTCTTCACACAGCTAGTGTCTGAGCCCAAATTTTAACTCTTCCTAACTCTAGGCTCCATCTAACTGCTTTGGGGATGGGTAGAAGAATAAGTAGGCTAATTTTATATCCTAATACATAGGATATGAAGACTGGAATAGAACTCAGAGGCCATCTAATAAATTCAAGGTCATACCACTAGTTAGTAGCAAAGATAAAACTAAAATCTAAGTCTCTTGACTTGGCCAAATCTACTATGTAGACATAGCACTTATAAACTTAACTTTTAACCTTTTTAGGTTTTTATATGTTAACTTTCCGTCCTCCCTCCCTACTTCCCTCTTTGCCATCTGCTGGTGTTCTGATCACTAAAATCTCACAAGATATCTTGAAATTTATGGGCTAGATTTCCTTTTTAAGGACCATGCCTTAAACCCAAATCATTCTGGCTTTTCATTGATTGGCCAAGCCCTACTTGGTCATTGTTTGGAGTCCGAGTGACCCAGAGTGAATGCAAAATAGCAATTATTTCTGTTCTGGACAGAAACCTCTGAAGGTCTTCTTCTCCCAAATTGATTTTTTTTTTACTAGGTTAACGAGACCATTCTCTGCCTCATTTCTTAGCTAACCTCAATCACTGAACCAGTCAAAATGAGACCTGTTAAAGATATTAACTTAAAAAGGTCAAGGTCTCCCATTATATCCACAGCCATCTCCAGTCATCCTGATCTATAGTTCATCTATATCTGTAAGTCCATTAACATTAACCTCAAACTTATCACAAGTCCTTTGGGCACAGTTGGCACTGTGGAAGACCAACCCCCCACTCTCAAGCCCTGCTGCCCACTCTCTGATGTACATTCAACTACCCTTCAATGTCCCACTCTTTATCTGCCCACTCCTTTCCCCTCGACCTCTGGAATTCCCATTCTGTAATTAAGAAACTTTGCTCCATTTTAAATTTCCTCATTTCATACTCCTTCCATTTTCTAGCACTCTCAGAAATATGGCTCCCTCACCAGTACCAATTGGATCTTGTCTTATCTCCTTAACTCACTGATCTCAATGAGGGAGTCAATCTTTCTCCCTTTGCTAATTTCAGACTCTCTGTCTATTGCCTCCTTTGTAGTTCACTCAATCTACATTTATCACCCAATCAAGATCCTGTAGAGTTTTTTCTAGCAGCTAAAGATATTCTTCTCACTTTTTCTCAGTGTATATCTCAGTGTATATCTCAGTCTTCCTCTCCACCCAAAGACTGTTAAACTTTATCATATATACTGATGTTCTCTCAAATATTTTAGCCTTCTAGCTCCTTACTCAATTTCTATTTCTCTCAGTTGCATACTGCAGTCATCACACCCTGTATCTTCCTATCATCCATAAATATTCCACTTTCTCAGTAAATCAGCAACCAGCACCTGTAACAGGCCAGACGCTTTACTGAGCACTGAGGATATAAATAAAAAGAATGAAACAATGCTCGCTCTCAAGAAGCAGATGTTCTAACCAGGGAGATCCACTTTCCAAGAGAGTCTGTGATCAAGAATTCTGCCTCCTCCCATGGCTTATTCCCCTAAACCTATTTCTCTACCCCTAATTCCTCTTCAGTACTTTCTCAGGTCATCATTCTTTCTCTGGATACACTCTCATTCCTGCCAACCTCCACCCCTAAAAATGAACCAGTTCATCTTCATATTGTCCTTTTCTAATGGAATCCCTTGCTCCCTTATCTTCACACCTCACATCTCCCATAGAACAAGTAAAGGCAGAATGTTCTCAGCTAAGGACCTAGTCTTATACATTACTAAGAAAACCAAGGCCATTTACCTCAAGTTTCTTCTCCCCTTCTCAACATAAAGTCCCTTAAAATTATACCCCACAAAACATGAGAAACTTGCCCAAGAAATACAAGAGTAAAGCAAGGGCACTCCTATTTCCTGAGATAGTTGCATAGATGTTAGCAACAGAAATAAACAAAAGAAAAAAATTAACAACACATATAAGCAAAGAGGAGATTACACCTATTTACTGATGTTTTGGTTTACTCTAAAAACCCTAGGGAATCAGCAAAGAAAACATCAGAGACATTTAATAATTTATTTAGAGAACTAAAAAACTAGACTATCAAAAGAAATAGTAAAAACACTAGAAAGACTGCTTTGCAAAGCTGAAAGTTCCACATGTACATGTGTGGAACATTGCATACAATGTCGGATGTTTTTTGGGTTTTTCTTTCTATGTACTGATCCAGTATGCTGGGTTTTATTTTCCTCTTTTAGAAAAAAAAAACTTTGTTATAGAGATTGACTGAGAAAGAGGAAAGAGAACAATGCAAAGGAAAATGTGGACAATGTAAACACAAAAGTTATCTGTAAAAATGATTTTAAAAAGAAAGCAGGAATGAAGGAAAAACTATAGCTCCAAACTATTAAAAGCAGCATCATAAAAACCATCAATGGAACGCATCACTCAAGATAGATTAGAATCCCTCTACATCTACTTGTTAAAGTGGTGGGTTCCTACACATCAGTACAACTCTCTAAACCCTTATAACTCATGAAAAAAAACAGTGTCACTGCATGTTATACAATAAAGATGCCCTGTAGGCTCACAAAATAATTTAGTTTAACTGAATCAAATGTTATAGGTAGCACAAGGTTGGAAGAAAACCATTTTTTTCTGAAAAATAACGTTTAAAGAGCTTGGTCAAATGGGAGTTATGAGATTAGAAATCATTTTCATTCATCTGTGCTCAGTTTTTGGTACATGATTAATCCTATCACTTATTTTCAACTATTGTGAAATATGGACCCAGTCAGTATCACTGGCATTCTGAGTTACCTTCCCAACAACATATTGATCCAACCTTTGGCCAGTCCAGAGCATTTAATAGGTGCATGGTTGACATTAAGACATAATTACTGGTCACAGAATAGCCTCAAAGAAAGTATTTCAAAGGGATGTAATTATCCTTCAATTCATTTTCAGGGTTTGCTAATAGTGGATCTACATATTAAGAATGAACCAGACAAGGGTCCTAAGTTTATGGTCACTTTAGTTATTGATTTGCGTGTTAAAATTTTATATTTATCTATATTCTGAACTTGACAAACTCAAATAAGATGAATATTTCCACGTAGAAAGTAGAACTAAAAAAGATCGTTATACCAGAAACAATGAATCTCACTGCATACAGTTGGTTTTTCTTTTTAATTATATAATAAATTTGATACATGACTTTCAAAAAAATAAAAAGATACAGAAGATTAAAAGTAAAAGAGCTCAACACTCCAATATTTGATAAAACAAAACATGAATTCCCTAGGAAAGACCACCCTATCTGACAGGAATTGGCTTTGAAAAACGAAGTCTTGAAAAACAAGTTTAAACTAACATCCTACACCATGTAATCCAAAATGAGAGCAGGATGTGTGAAGGGAAGAAAGAGCATGTAGCCTTAGGGTTCTACCTAAGGAAAACATGAAAAAAGTGCCCTCAAATTAACTCTCTAATTCATGATGTGAAAATAAAGCAAGAAGTAATTAAGATACATTTAGTTGAGTGGGAAGGAGAAATAGTTACTAAAGGAGTTTACAGATGGATGTTGTTACCAATTTGAGCCATCTGGTAGCTTCTACTTTTAACTAATTATTGTTTCTAACTAAGTGCTAAGCTTAGTTCTTTCTACACTGATCTATCAATATTTGGGTTAATACAATTTGAAATAGTTCTCCAATCCTTCCATAGATCAATGATCTCATTTACAACGGTTTTCCCTTCAAAGGAGATGCTAGCCCAGTCTGTGTGCCTCTAGTTGAAAACACAAATTTACTATACTTCTCCCAAAATGAAGTTCTCCCTGGAAGGGTACAGGATTCCCCTTGTCTTTCCCATACCACCAAGAGCCAAAAATAGGTGCCACAAAAAATGCTTATACTTCATCCCCTCTGCCTTCTAGCATCTATATTCTTTAGATTATAAACTCATCGAGGGAAAGAGCTGATGTTCTTTTTACTAACTGTATCCCCCAGTATTTAGCTCAATGCTGTAGGTACTTAATAAATGCTAAGTTATTGATATTACAATAGGATTATGAAACCTAGAACTTAGAGGGACCTTGTAGGTCATTTAATCCAATGCTCTTTATTTGATAGATGAGGTTGAATATGGAACTGAACTTCAATATTAGATGAGGGATGTGAGGGATTAGATGAGGGAAGTGAGACCTAACCAAAGGCAGGTGAGTTGCCCAAGATTACATGCTTGTGTGAGAGACCAGGACTAAACAGAGACAAAGGTCAATTGGTGCTTAGTGAGGAGAGAGAGGTTCATTCTAACCTTCTCTTTCCACTCCAGTCCTTTCCTTCTCTACCTTCCTTCCTCCACCCCTTATTGACTATTAAGCACCACCAATGGAGTTGGATATATGGTTTTGAATTACAACTCTACTTTAGAACTGAGTGACCAAATCATTTCAGAGGCAAGTCTAAGGCCTGTTCATCTAGCATCCTCAGCGGCTGCCATCTAAGCTGCTGATGCTTAGACATTTCTTTTGTAAAAACTCATTTAATGTCTTATTAAAACCACTGCTAACCGTTAAAATGTGTGTGCCAGTGTTTGGATGCACTGTAACAAGGATAAGTAGGCAACAATTTGGGAAGGCGACCTAATATATTGGAACTTATTTTTATAACCTCTACATCAGTCCTACAGGAGCAAGATTTGTGAGAGACAAACAGTGAGACAAAGAAAAACAGACACAGAAAAAGACAAAGAGATAGCAAAGAGAATATATCATCATTAGAGTTTCTCACTCTGTCCATCAAAAATGGGTCCGTGACACTGAGGGAAATGTCTTAGCTGATATCAAGGCAAGGCATCTGCCATTACTGTGACTTAGCTGATATCAATACATTTGCTATCTCTTTGTATGAACCTCAGATAATAGAAGAGAAAAATAAGATCTCACCACATTTACAGAGTTGCCTCTATATTAGCATCTACACAGATGTTTTTACCGCCATTGGTCTACATTTTATATTCTGCTTTTTAAGTTTGATCTAAGGACTATGTTACTATGAATTATGTTAACCGGCAGCTAATTTCTAAGGAAGTTTGATGAGAGATGCTAACCTGATTTTCCCCATGGGATACTTGATCAAGGAAAAAGTAGGTGAGGTTTGTTGGAAAATATCCAAAATTTCACTGCACCAAACTGAATGAAAAGAAAAAATACTCAGCTATGCAGTCTCCAACTTCAAAGTCTCTTTCATCAATAACCTCTAGTCTAGACCCTAGTGATTTCTGTGTTTTAGGACAGAACTATCAAACACCTTGGGACTTTCAATGCTGTTCAGGATACTTCCAAATGAAGTCTGAACCAGATTAAAATGTAACTGGGAAATATTTAATAAAATAAATAAAAAGCAATAAAATATAGATCATGTTAATAAGTCTTTTTCTAAATCAATATGTGGCTTGCAGGGATCTTTGTATACGGTTTAGTGGGTCTCTACTTCTATTTGAATCTGACACGTCAGTTCCAGAGAATTTTCAGATGAGGTAACTCCCTCTACGTGCTCCCCTCTCTATCATACGTGGTATCCTATTGTGCAAAAGTCCTTAATACATATCAAAGGAGACTATGATAAACTCCGCCACACTGAAAAGATAAAATGAGGAAAGGGCAAAAAGACAATATAAATGAGTCTCCTTTTCAGTAATGGATCCTTTCTATGAGAAAAAATAGTCTATAAAATTGAAAATTAATGCACAAAAGAGGAATCCTATTTTCCTACTGACTTGCAACATATGATACTGTATCCTAAAGAAATATTTGGCTTAAAGATATCAATAAATTTGCTTAAATTATATACTTAAGGAAAACTTATAATTATCTTCTGGCACATGATGATACTAATAATATTTAAAATAGGTAGACATTTAATAAAATAGTAAAGCAATAAATACAGTATAGTGTGCGTTCATCCTTCGTTGCCAAAGAAGACCAGGCCATCAGAGAAATAACGACGTGGCTTGCACTTGACTTTGTTTTGAGTGAGGGAGGGCTGTGCAGGTCACCAGTCTCACTTCTCCTCCAGAGCAATCTGAATTCAGTGACCAGATATTCATCAGGATGACTGGAGATGACCCAGGATGAGGCAATTGGGCTTAAGTGACTTGCCCAAGTCACACAGCTAGTGAGTGTCAAGTGTCTGAGGGGAGATATGAACTCAGGTCCTCCTGAATCCTGCACTGGTGCTCTATCCATTGTACCACCTAGCTGCCCCAAATATAGTATGGTGTATTTAAAAGTATAGTATATAGCATGAAAGTATTGTATGTTGTGTGTGTGTGTGTGTGTATACACAAACATATATATAGAAAAGAATAGTAATAAAGTAATAAAATTAAATTAAAATAGTTAAATAATACTTTTAAAAAATACAAATTTAAAACTATACTAGAATTTAAGGCACTCTTTTGCCAAATACTGAGTTCTCTTTAATCTCAATTCATGTGAAAATGAAATATGTCCTTAAGCTATGATCAGTATTTACCAAGACACCCAAGTCTCTGTCCCCTCCCCCATATTGCTTAGCCCATTATAATTGTTCAGTCATTTTCAGCCATATTCAACCCTTCTTGACCCCATCTGGGGTTTCTTGGAAGAGGTACTGGAGTGATTTGCCATTTCCTTCTCCAGTTTATTTTACAGATGAGGAAACGGAGGCAAGCAGGGTTAAGTGACTTGCCCAGGGTCACACAGCTAATAAGTTTCTGAGGCCAGATTTGAAGTCAGGAAGATAAGTCTTTCTCATTCCAGGCTTTGCACTCTATCCACTGTGCCATCTAGTTACCTGTTTCGTCCATTAGATTCAGTCAATCACCTTCCTTTAAATGTTCTGCGATACTACTTAACCACAAGCTATACAATAAGCTTGAAAATCTTACTATCTAGTCATTCAGTTAACTGTTTATGTTGCATGATAGTGCATGACTGCTTAGTTTTACTTGCTGTAAGTGACATGAGATGGAATGGTAACTTGAGAGAGCATCCAGGAGTACTGTTTGACCAAAACAGAGTGCCTTTATTACCCAAAAGGTAGTAATAGGAACTAAGGCTGGAGAGGTAGACTGGAACCAGTTACAGAGTTACTCAGATGTCACTAGATGCAGTAGAAAATCAAAGTATTTTGAGCAGGAGAGGGCCATGTCTTAAAACACTTTTGAAAGCTATGTAAAGGTCAGATTGAAAGAGGGTACGTTAGAAGTATCAAGGCTATCCCAGCAGTCTCAAAAGGCCTGATTTGAGAGGGTTAAAACTACTGACTCAGTGATCATATGGAACCGCCCTAGCATTACAAATGCTTTTCTCACAGGACTAACATTACTGACAGCAAGCACTGATTAAATTTAGAATTTCACTGTTGCCTTCATCATCACTGTGACAATCAGAAAAAGAATCTAAAGCAATAATGAAAGTCTCTCAATAAATAATACACAGATGTATTCACATCTGTTAACTAGAGATTACTATAAAATTAAAGGAGAAATCTGAAGACAGCTTTTTTTTCTGGAAATCTGGAGACAGAGAAAGACTGATTAATTGAAACTATATCAACAAAAACTTCAAAGAGATACGTATTGTTTGATTAAGACCTTTATACTCAGTAAGGAATTACTTAAAAATTAAAGAACCATTCCTTCTGACTTTTTTCCCCTCTCAGTAAGTAATTTTTGGATTATTTCTACTTTAATTAATTATGCTAAATCAGAGGTGCCAAACACTGGCTGCACAATTTTTCCGGAGTTCTGTTGGAACCAGAATAAATTATAATTGGAAAATATTTAACAAAATGAATTAAACAGCATTTAAGTAAATAAATAAAACTACAACAGACTTATAAACATATATACACATAATGTTAATCTGCATTTTTCTAAATCATCCAGATTCTATTTGAATTTGATACCAGAGCTCTAAGCAACTTACATAAATTAAAGTCAGGAGAGTCAGGCTAGGGAAGAGATGTCTCAGAGGGATAGAATAACTGTCTTTAAGTATATGAAAGATTTTCAAGTCACAAAGCATTTATTAACCAGTTATAATGTACCAGTCATTGTAGTAAACCCTGAGAATAAATATACAAGCAGAAAGATAGTCTCTACCATGGCAAAGCTTACCTTCTAAGGAGGGCAGAAAACATAGAAAAGAAAGCTTAGAAACTCAGGAGAGTCCTGAGTGTAGCAAGAAGAGGAATGAAGAACATGGATGGCTTTGGTGCCTTTCTTATATAACAGGATGTCTTAGGTAAATGATGCAATCAAAGGGAAAGACCAGAAAAGCAGAGGGTACTCCTACTGTCCTACTGTAAGGAGTTCAGGATGAAGTGAATTTATAGGGTGTCTTTGCAATGGCAGAGAAAGTGTTATGTGGAAGCCAGATTAGCATTGTTCTGCTTGGACACAGAATCAGGTCCATGTGGATCACAAAACTAAAATTGGGGGGTAAAAATTACAAAGGAACAAATATTGACAGATAGCCTTTACATAGTGTCTAGAATGTCTCAAAAACTGTATGAAGCACACCATAAATAATAATTCATTTTATCCTCACAACAACCCTGGGAGGCAGATGCTATCATTATGCCCATTTTACAGTTGAGGAAACTCAGGCAGAGGTTAAGTGACTTACCTGCAGTCATACAGCTACTAAGTGCCTGAGGCCAAACTTGAACTAATGTCTTCCTGACTTCAGGCTCAGAGTTCTCTCCATTGCACAACCTAGCCCTAGCTACTAGCTAAGTGTGACATAATAATAAATTCCCTAAAACATATGAACTATCTAAAACTCCATGCGATACCTTAGAGAAAATGGACTCAACAACTCTTCTTTGTGGTGACCAAGTGTTGGAAATTGAGGGGATGCCCTTCAGTTGGGGAATGGTTGAACAAGTTGTGGTATATGAATGCAATGGAATACTATTGTGCTCTGAGAAATGATGAGCAGGCAGCCTTGAGAGAAACCTAGAAAATCTTACATGAACTGATGCTAAGTGAAGAAAGCAGAACCAGGAGAACATTGTTAACAGTAACAGTCACATTGTGAAATGACTAACTTTGATAGACTTAGCTCTCCTCAGTAGTGCAAGGATCTAAGACAGATCTGAAAGATTCATGACGTAAAATGCAATTCACAGTCAGAAAAAGAGCTATGGAGTCTTAATGCAGATCAAAGCATACTATGTGCTCTTTTTTTTTTATTTGTTTCTTCTTTCTTGTGGTTCCTCTCATTGGTTCTAATTCTCCTTTACAAGATGACTGATGTAAAAAATATGTTAAATATGAATATAGCTGTAGACCCCATATCAGATTGCACATCATATTGCAGTGGGGAGGGGGAAAAAATTAGAACTCAAAATCTCATGGAAGTGAATGCTGAAAACTAAAAATATTTTTTTTAAATCAAGTGAATTCTCTTTTGGCCCCACACCTACCCCCAGATTTTTAAACAAAAAACAAACACTTGTTAAATCTGTTATTAAGGAGACCCTTGTTCAGGTATGGGTTGGACTAGAGGGTCTCTGAGGTCCCATTCAACATCTGTAATAACTACAGATAAGATATGATTTATTTCCCTCTCTCACAAGAAATTACAATTTGATATCCACAATGATACTGGCCCAATTCTACATCTACATAGTACATGTGAATCTACATGTGTGGATAGTGGAGTGGCATAGGGGAATCACTAGTAAATCAATACAAATAAAATACTCAAGAATACCTCTCCCCTTTCTACATATGACCAAGCTTTCCCTAGCATTCTCTCCCTTGCCTCCGAGCTTTCCGGTACACCTGGAATGCATTTATCCCCTCCCTTAACTTTCAGGTCCTCTTAGAATCTTTATCTTCATTCACTATTTTGTTTAGATTAAGGTCTACCCGCCATCAGAAGCCTTTTCCTGATTACTCCCTCCTTACTCAAATCTAATTGTGTGTGTGTGTTCGTCCTTCATTGCTGAAGAAGACCATGCCATCAGAGAAATTATGACATGACTTGCACTTGACTTTATTTTGAGTGAGGGAGAGCTGTGCAGGTCACCAACCTCTCTTATCCTCCAGACCTATCTGAATCTAGTTGACCAGATGTTCATCAGGATGACTGGAGATGACCCAGGATGAGGCAATTGGGGTTAAGTGACTTGCCCAAGATCACACAGCTAGTGAGTATCAAGTGTCTGAGGTGAAATTTGAACTCAGGTCCTCCTGACTCCTGCACTGGTGCTCTATCCATTGTACCACCTAACTGCCCTCAAACCTAATTGTAAATTGTTTCTCAACTAGCTAAAATGCCCCTTCATTTATTTATCAGTGTATAGCTTGTATCCAGGTTCCCCAATGGAATGGAAGGTCCTTGAGGGGAGAGGCTATGTCATTTTTGACTCAGTAGTCACTGTACTCAACAGTGCCTTAATGTAGAAGGTGTAAAAACATCAGTGGAATTGAATTAGGGGTGGGAGGAAGGTATACAATGTAACTATGCTAGGACAACAGAATCTCATTTTACAGTTCTCTTGTTTACTTGAAGACCGGTGGGGAGGAGCTTTTGGCTACATCCCATGGTAACTCATGCAACTAATTTGTTGAGAGACAGAGATCGAAAACACAGATAGACAATAGATAATGATATATAGGACTTTGAGGTTTTAAAAGTGATTATGCTAAGTCAGAGGTATCAAACACTAGCTGCACAATTACTTCTGAGTTCTGATGGAACCAGATTAAAATGTAATTGAGAAATATTTAACAAAATAAAGAATAAAATAGAATATATATTTAATATTTAATTTTTTCCTAGTCAATATATCATCTCCTTTGATCCTTACATTAACCCGGAGAGTTATATATTATTATAATTCTGAAATGTGCCTCGTCACCCCAGTTAGCATCTGAGGCTGAATTTGAGTTTGGATACAAGTAATTTATGTATCTGTTTTTAATCACAGAATGACACTGTACACAGAGTACAAACATGTACCCAGGTTCAATTCACTTAGATCTATATCACTGGAATCTCCTACTTAGTAAAAGCCAGCCCTGTGTAATCAGAACTTTCTAGGATTTTTGAAACATTAAGTTTTCTAAGTTCCAGCAAAGCCATAATCAGTCAAAATTTCTATAGGTCTTTCCACTGCAGACAAGTGAAACTGCACTTCAATCCCCTTAAATCGACCTTCATGGGCTTTTGTAAAATATCTTATACGGCAATAATAGTCAATTAAAGTTAGTGTGAAATGATGCTCCTCCCCCCCAAAAAAATATTAAGATTCAGCCAAAGGAAATAAGGCACAAACAAAATTATCTCAATCCGCATGCAAGGGATACCTATTTATTAAGTTATCTACTATATGCCAGGCACTGTATTCAACACTTTAAAAATATTATCTCATTTGATATGAAGAAGAGAAAAAAAGAAATCAATGAGTGAAAATGACAGAAACTAAAACTATTTTTCTCAATTTTTAAACAGACTGCACTCCTACCCAACCTTGGCATGTGCTTCCCCTGCAGTAAACTGGTCCAGAAGCCAGATCATTAGTAAATAAGGCTTTAAACAGAAAATATTCTTTGATATCAGATATATTAAGCAAATGAATTAGTCATTCAAAATTACCAAAGAATGGCTGTAATCTGCTTTAAATCACAGCTAAAACTGAAACTGCTTCTACAATGTCATTCTGATGATTCCCCAATTAGGGTATACAAGAAGTATCTGGCTAATAGTTTCTTCAGTGCATAAGGCATATGAGCATACTGGGAAATAGTCAAGCTTATGTCTACAAGTATACAGAAAAAAGAAAAGTCCAGACAAGGGACAACGGATAGTATTTGGTTCAGGGACAAAATGACCAATTAATCTACAAGGACTCTTTAGGCTTCAGACATGATATTATTCCATCAATTAACAAAACATCTATTAAATACCTACTGGCACCAAGCATTGTGGTAAGTATTAGAGAAACAAAGAGAGGCAAAAACTGTGATTACAAAGCCAAAACCAGTCTCTGTCCTCAAAGACCTTCCATTCCATCTAATTTATCCAAAATTAATACTAACAAAATTTTAAGCTGCTATATATAATGTTCAATACCAAAAAAATTTTAAAAAAAACCTCCAAGGACTTGTATTGGGCAAACAAATTCTAGCACATAAGTGAATTTTGTCGCTTTTCTGACACATTTAAATTAGACACTGCTAACTAGCTATTTTAAAAGCATCTTAAAATCTGTGTATCTCAGAGATACTTTTATTAAGCAAAATTCTACTCTTTCCTTCTCTAAGTTCATTTACTAACCAGATTTTTCTTTAACATCTATTATAGGAATTATACATTTGAAGAGCTAATCACCTTAACATTTTTTCTATCTTCAGATAAATAAATGATTTTTTTTTAAAACATTGCTCAAATACAACAAAAAAGGTTCCTGAGTAGGAAAAAAAAAGTCTTGCTCTCATAATACTATCATTTCTTGGATTCTCCAAATATGACTTAAATAAAAATCACTTTTATGTTCATTAAAAATAATCCAAAGCATAATGAAGAATACAGAAAATTTCATTGCAAGCCTTGTTCATCGTGTGGAAGTAGAGAAAGCTGATTAGGATTAAAGAAAAGCAGAGTGGAATCTAAACGTCTTTGTATCTTTTTTACTAGCCTAAGTAAGGGTGGGGCAGAAAGTAAAAGGGGGTCCAGTTGTTTAACTTGAATCGAAAACTTTTTAAAAATATTTTTTCCAACACTGTATTTCAATGTAATTGGTTTTCTACGTGATCCTTTGTATTTTATGCATTTAAAAAAACATGATTCTGAGAAGGGGTTCCATAAGTTTCAACGAACTGCACAAGAGGATCATTACATTAAAAATATATAGAGAGATATCTATGAATAGTTTCTGTTTGAGAAATAGTAATTTCTAAGGTGTCAAAGCAACTGTCATAAGAAACCCAAAATTGCATCAGAAAACAATAATGCTAATGCGTAGTAAAGCCCTACACAGCAAAACGTCAGTGGGTGGGCACAAGGCAAACAAAAAAAAATCAGGTTAAAAGCCTTCAGAGTTTATATTCTACTTTCTCCCACTTCAGGAGCGTAGTCTACTAACTGACAACTGAGGGAAAAGAAGGTGGTCTACCTTTAAAGGGGAAGGAAGGGGCACAAGCCACAAGATAAATGAAAAACGAGGACAGAGCTTCATTTGCATAAGCACCCAAACATTGCTGACGTCACTGTGCACCAGCCTTAATCCCGCCCAGATTTACTCCAGCCATTCTCAGAGAAGGGAAGCAGCAAAAAGGGAAGGGGGATGAGGAGGGCGAAGGAGGAGCAACAGCCATGAGCATCTGCTCCAAGCCGTCATCATTTAACATCGAGTAAATATCTGGAAACTCCAACCCACAATTATAGTAATAATCTTGCGGTGTGGAGATGTACAATCACCCACACTCCACCCCTTCAACCACCTGTAAAAAAATGCCTTTGATGTCGGGGCTTGGAGACTTGTAAATTTCACCCGACTGTAACATTCAAAAGGCAGTAGATTCTTTTTTCTAAGTGGAAGGGGCGTTAAAATAGCTCAAGGCCACTCCTAGATGGAAAGTTGTTATTTCTGCCCTACGCAACACTTACACTACCAAGCTGAAATGTGAATGGATTAAGGAGTGCATTTGATTCCTCTATCCCTGCCCATCCACCCCAATCATCCACCCACGCACGCAGCAAAACCAGGCTCCAAAAGAACAACGTGGCCCTTCGCTGGTCTCCCGTGCTCTCCCCCCTGGTCCCCTCTGGAGAAATATACATTTAGAAGGGACAGCCTCGAAGCTTGGGTCGCATCGAAGGGGAACAGGGTGATGGAGAGAAGGGATAATGCTTTCCTTGGGGTCGGGCGAATGAGGGATGAGATGGCTCTCCCCCTCTCCGCCCCCATCTCTCCTCAGCTCACACCACCCTCCTCTTGATTCACCGAGGGCCCAGCCCAAGCCGCTGTTCCTCCTAGAACCCGCTCCCCCCTTTTCTGAACCACCCTTTGGCAAATCCCATCAAGGAGAGGAATAAACCTCTGGAAGATGCTGCTTGGCTGCTACTGATGCTGCGGGGAATTTCCATGGGAGGCGGCCACCCTCCGCATGGTCCCTCTGTTGGTACATAGACACTCGTGCACACTCATAGAGATACACACACACACACGCGCACACACACACACACATACACACACACACACACACACACACACACAGCGCCTCTCCCGCAGACCCGGGAGTCTCGTGATGCGCCCCAAGCCGTCTGTCTCCCATCCATCCATCCATCCCTCCATCCTTCCCCCGCGAGCCCCTCGAGGCACAAGGCACCCGGGGGCCCAAGGCCCGAACTCCCCTTACCGCGCAGCTGGGTCCGGGGCAGACTCCCAGGAGGGGCAGGGGCGGGGGCGGCGGCGGCGGGGGCAGCAGCAGCACGGTCCCGCAGGCTGGCACGGGCGGGGGCGCCGGTGGCGGGGGTTGCGGTGGCGGCTGCGGCTGTCTGAGCGGACAGGCGGCCGCCTGGTGCGCGGTCTGCAGAGAATGGGTAGAGGTGTACAGACTGATGTGCGCGCTCGTGTGGGTCGGGCTGTGGGTGTAGGTGCAGGTGTAGGTGTGGGTGTGAGTGTAGGTGTACGCGTGTGTGTCGGAGAAGGCGAGGGAGCGCAGGATGAGCGAGTGTGTGTATGTGTGAGTGTGTGTGTATGTGTGTGACGGAGGCGCACATGGGCCCGGCCCTCCCATGAAGCGGCTGTTTAAAGGCAGCGAGAGGAAGAAGGAGGGGGACCGAAGGGGAGGAGGGAGTGGGGGGGGCGGCCGAGCCGAGGCGAGGCAGAGCCGGGGAGCCGCACCTCCGTCCGCCGCCCGCCGGGCTTGACGCAGGGACGTCCGCAGCGCCCACCCGCAGTATCCTCCCTGCGCCC
>CM053770.1:214000884-214025973 GCA_028658325.1 Potorous gilbertii
TGTACATAAAAATAACTGAAAAATTTATAGATTCATTTTTAACATGACAATAAATTTATTAAAAGTATAATTAAATTTTAATGGGAGGATAATGAATAAATAATGCATTTAGCTTTAAAAATAATCCATTGCCTTTTGAGAAATAAAAAAGTAAAAAAAAATACATTTTTAAAAGATGAAAATAATGAATTTGTTTTTAAAAAGAATTGAACAGTAAATGTACTTTTAAAATAAAAATAATTAAGTGAATAAAAAAAGAGCCTTTCTTTTAGTTGCTAGCCTCCTTGGAGTATATATCCAGGAGGGCAATCACTGGGTAGAAACCCTATAGACATTTGAAGCACATTTTAAGCACATTTTTTGCATAATTCAGAATTGCTTTCCAGAATGGTGATTCTAATTTGTAGCTCACAGCCACTGGACTAGGTGACACAGTGGCTAGAGGACTATGGACTTTTTCCCCTTTTGTGACCCTGGGCATTCATTTCATCTCTGTGCCTCAGTTTCCTCATCTGTAAAATGGAGATAACAGTATCTACCTCTCAGGGTTGTGATAATTCCTTTAAGTCCCAACTAAAATCCCATTTTCTACTGGAAACCTTCTCCAATATTTCTTGAATTAGTATCTTCTTGCTGTTAATTATTTCCTATTTATTCTGTGTATAACTTACTCTGTGTGTGTGTGCATGTGGGTATGTTTATATATTGTCTTGCTCCATTAGGTTATAAGCTCCTTGAGGGTCTTTTGCCTCCTTTTGGGCCCCTAGTCCATTGAATGGGACCTGGCATAGGCACTTAGTAAGTATTGATTGATTGATGGTTTATATAAAGTGAAATAGTATTTGGAAAGTACTTCAGTAAATGCTGTATCTATTATTATTATTAAATTTTTATTAGTAGTAAATAAGTTTGTTGATTTTTTGCAATGCCTAAATTTTCCCTTATAACTCATTGCCATTGCCAGAAAGTCATCCTTTATAATAAATATATATTTTTTAAGAAAAAGAAAAAAATCAGAGAAAAACAATCAATACATTATTTAAAAATCTGAACTTTATGCAACATTTCACACCTAGCCCACTACCAACCTAACCTCTGCAAACAAGTGGGAGGAAGAACCATATCTCTTAAGTGGGATCAAGGCTATTCTTTGCAATTCTGCATCATTCATTTCGTTTTATTGATATTTTGGGGTTTTTTTTAATATTTATATTTCCCCCTGTATTTCTCCCCTTTCCCCATCCCTGAAAGACATCAAATGAGGCACAGAAAGAGACAACATACAAATAGAGAGACAGTTGGCAAGAAGAGGAAAAAAATCATCGCAAACAATCAATACATTTTTAAAAATCTAACATGGTATGCAATATTCCACTCCCAAAGATCCCCCACTCTTTGGCTGACGTGTCTTCCCCATCTCTTCACTGAGGTGAAAACTATTTGTAATTTTGTATCATTCGTTTTCAATTGGTTTGTAGTTGTTGGACTTTCTAATTTACATTGCTGTACTCATATATTGGTTCTTGGTTCTGGTTACTTCACTTGGCATCAATTCGTGTCTTGATATATTTCTCTTCGTAATTGTTGTTTCTTACAACAGTAATATTACATTACATCCCCCCATTCTAATTTGTTTAGCAATTCTCATCTACTTTGTTTCTAGTTTTTTGCTATCACAAAAAATGCTGCTACAAATAAAATGGTAGATAAAGCCTGTCTTTTAGTCAATATCCTCCTTGAAGTATGTATGCTGGGAGGAAGGATACGGTCATTTTAGGCATTTTGTTTGCCTAGTCCTAATTCTAAATTGCTTTCTGAATGATTGTACTAATTCATAGCTCCACCAGCAATGTATTAATATCTCTGTCTTTCTACAACCCCTCCAACTTCTTGAATGTTCCCACATTTTTGTCTTCTTTGCCAAATTGCTTAGTCAACTATTGTTAACCAAGTTGTGAGACCATTGTGTGTAGTACCCCAAAGAATATTCCATCTCTAGACAGAGGAACTAGGGTTGAATGTCTTCACTTGTGTGACACTGACAAATAAATCACCAGAGTGTTTTGAATCTCAACTTCCTCCACTGTCAAATAAGGGACTTAGAACCTCTAAGATAGATTTCAATCCAATAAGTATTTTTTTTTAAATTCAATTTTACTGATGCCTGTCTTTTTTTTATCTGCATTGATAAAAGGAGTTTCTTTTCATAACAATGCTAAGGCATTACTCACCTCTCAAAATTTGGAATTACATATCTGTTGGAAGCTGGATTTTCTTTTGATATTTCAACAAAAACAACATATCATAACAGGTTGAATGCAGAAGATGTGAGAATCCATACATTAAAGAGATTTGCAAAAGTATTAAAAAAAACTCCATTTCAATATTTTCTTTTTACGTTGGATAATATAGTTGTTTTCTATTAAAATAGATTATTTATATTAACTTGCAATTCATTTATTGCTATTTTAAATTAATAAAGGTATTTTTAGTTATCAGTTTTAACTTTTCTTTGATAACTATCAAGAGATATAACCCACATAAACAAAAGTTCTTGAGGTCCTCAATCATTTTTAAGAATGTTAAAGGGGAGGGGGCAGAGTCAAAATGGCAAAGGAAAGGCAGCGACTCACCTGAGCTATCCTCATTTCCCCTTCAAACAACTTTAAGTAATGACTCAGAACAAATTCTGGAGATCAAAAACCACCAAAGGATGAGATGAAACATTTTTTTCCAGCCTAAGACAACTTGGAACGCCAGTAGGAAAGCTTAATCACACTGGGGTGAGAGTGAAGTGCAATACAGTGCAGGTTGCACTATAGAAAACCAACAGCAGTAACTTCCTAAGCTCTCAGTGCATAGATAGTAAGGGAAATCAGACAACTGGCCAGAAGGAAAGACAGGGACCACTTTGCTGGCACTGGGAGCAGGACTCTTGCATTATCCATATGCGGATCTGGGTTGTAGTCCTTGGTGGCAGTCCTGGGGCAAGGAGGAGCACTAGCATACTAGTAGAGCTTGAGGCTACAGGGGACCAAGGACCCTAGTCACAGTTCCAAAATAGAAAAGTATGCTCATGGTCACTCACAGACCAGAATACAAGCCAGGAGGGTAGTAAAAACACCTCTCCTTAGATCATATCACCTTAGAAGAACTGAAAGCTTACAGAACCCTCAGAACTAGCTCTGCAAATGGCTACACAAAAAGCTTAAAAGCTTGGGACAATGCCCCTGCCACCCCAAGAGCAGAACTCAACTTTAAAATAAAGCTAAAAGTCAAGAAATAAAAGTTGGAAAAATGAGCAAACAAATAAAGAAATAATATCATGACCACAGAAACTTACTGTGGTCACAGGGAAGATCAAAACACAAACTCAGAAAAAGATAGCAAAGTTGAAGCTGCTATATCCAAAGCCTCAAAGAAAAATGTGAGTTGGTCTCAGTCCCAAGAATATAATTTCTAGAAGAGCTCCAAAAGGATTTTGAGAATCAAAAACAAAGGTAGAGGCAAAACAAAAAAAAAAGGGAGGTGGGGAAGAAATGACAGCAATGTAAGAAAATCATGAAAAATAGTCAACATCTTGATAGAGGAGGTATGCAAAAATTAAGAAAATGGCACTTTAACAAATAAAACAGGTCAAATGGTAAAAGAGGAATCTGAATGCAGATAAAAATATAGTTTGTTTTGGAGTTGTTTATTTTTTTTTACTTTCTTTTTCTCTGATGGGTGGTTTGGTTTTTTTTCACAATATTGCTAATATGGAAATGTTTTATTGTCACCGTCTCAGAAAAGGACAAGGGGAGAGAGATGGAGAGAATTTATAACTCAAAAAAAAGTTAAAAACTATTTTTACATGTAATTGTAGAAAAAAAATAAAGCATTAACAATGTTTTTTAAAAAAAGTGTAAAATGGTCCTCAGACCAAAAAGTTTTAGAACCTCTACCCTATACAAATGAAAATGCATATGTAGTCTTTGTTCCTATCCCTTATTTTTTACATTGCTTATGTTTCCCCAGAGTATTTCCACCTCCTGCTCTCAGGCAATTATCACGCATGGTAAAGAATAAAAGGTTATGGAGGGAAAGTTCTATAAAACTGACATTTAGGAAAATGAAAAGTAATATTTTAGGAAAAAAATCTAACAGTAGTTGTATTGTTCCACACCTAAGGTCACCACCTTGACAAAGACAGTTAGAATGGAGAGAGAGACAGAGAGGGAGAGAGAGAGAGAGAGAGAGAGAGAGAGAGAGAGAGAGAGAGAGAGAGACAGAGAGAGACAGAGAGAGAGAGAGACAGAGACAGACAGAGACAGACAGAGAGACAGAGAGAGAGAGAGAGTGGTTTTGGGAGGAGAAGGGTGAGGGAAGAGTGCCTTCTCTATCCCTTCTTTGGAGCTCCAAATGGTCATAATTCCAAAGCATTCAGTTTTTGCTACTTTATTATTAATGAATTTTTATTTACTTTGTTGTCATCTTGAAATTTTTACGTAAATTGTCTTCCTAGTCCTGCTTACTTCACTCTAACTCAATTTTCATTTGTGTTCCCTACATGCTTCTCTATATTCACAATATACATTACTCTCTTTAGCAAAATAATATTCCATTGCATTCACGTACCACAACTCGTTTAGCAGTTCCCCAGCTAATGGACATCTGCTTTGTTTCTATTTCTTTGGTACTTCAAAAAGGGTTGTTTTAAAAATGTTGGTGCATAAGGACCCTTTTCTTTCGTCACTGACCTGCATGGGACCATGAAATGAAATCTCTCAATCCAATCATATGGAAATTTTTTTACTGTATTCGTAAATTGCAGACTGCTTTCCAGAATTGTTAGACCAATCCAAAGTTTCACCAGTAGTGTTTTAATCTCTTCCTACAACCCTTCCAACATTAACTATCATTACCTTTTGTCCAATTTGCCGATGTGATTGGAAAGTAAAACCTCAGAATAGGGTTGAATCGTTTTGATTTATATTTATTTTTTTGCTAGACATTTGGAACATTCGTTCATATGGTTTGGTTCACAGTTCTTAGGAGAAATGTTTATTTCTTTTGGCCATATACAGATTGTGGAATGGCTTTTGTTCTCCGTCCTCTGCTCCAGTACTTGTGGAGAGGCTGGCAGCTGAGAAGAGGCTCAGTGTATGCCTAGTCTCTTTGCCATCTGCTGTGTACCAGGAGTGGTTTGTACAATGCAGTACAAAAGATGAAATATCTAATTTTCAGTCCTGATAATAAAATAGACTACTTTATAGTCTGGTGGGATTTAAGAATCAGTCCTCTAGCATATTATTGCCATATTTCCAAGTCAAATTAATGATTGCTGCTTTATTTGTTTATTTAGTCCAGTGATTGTCAGGTGTTTCTTTGAGTGTAGGAATATGTTACCTGTTCCACACCTTATTCATATGTAGCACTTTTTCTACTCTCTTTTTTTGGGAATATTCGAATCATGAGCCCTAATCTCAATGATAACCCAAATCTTCCCCTAGATGCCAGGGCAGGGGACTAGTAAACTGGAAAAAATATGAGAAAAGGAAGTCTCCCTCTAATTAAACATCAGGGTCCCCAGGACCAAGTCTAGAAGAACAGGGAATGTAGTACCTCATCTTCTTGAGTAGGGGGAAGTATAAAGCACCAGTTTTCAAAATTACTCTTTGTAAGTTAAAACTATCCATTCAATTAGCTTAGTCTAAACTCCTTTGATAGAGCTCTATTCCCCCTTTCCAAATCCCATAACTCTCCACTTCTGTCAACACTTTACCTAGTTTAGAATTTTACTTAAATTATTTGTTTCTGTTTCTTCCTTTATTTAGTTAGTTGTCCATTTCTTCCTTCTCCCCTTCTCTTTAGTCCCTCTGTTAAATGGTTGCTGTCAATCATCCTTTCCATCTTATTTTTTTAGGTTTCTTTTTTCTATGCCTTTTTCAAAGAAATTTTTTTTGCTTTGTTATCTTCATTAATTCTCTTCTCTTCCTGCGTTTCCTGAAATTTTCTTCTTTGATTCATGTTCTATACTTCTATTTATTCTTTCTTTGATATTTGTTATTCATGGGATTCACATTTCTTAAGTACTTGGTTTCTTTCTTTGATATTTGTTATTCATGGGATTCACGTTTCTTAAGTACTTGGTTTCTAACCAACTTCTAACCAACTATTGCATTTACAGATCTTGCCCCATCAGCACCCTTTTTCTGCGAGACTTCACTCTCAGAAGTACTATTTCTTGAGGAAAGAGTAATGTTGGATAGAAGCAGTACTAAATGATGGAAATTCCACTTTGTCCAAAATTGTTTAGACTAGTTCTGCACACTGCCCTGCCCATTATCATTCTTTTTCTTTATTGGCTATGCCATCTCATTGCTAGGTCAGTACTTCCTCTTCTTCTCCCATATATATTCTAGCTCACACATGCATTCTCTATAAATCTGGGGGATTTTGATGGAGGCATTACAGAATCTCAGGAGGCAGTCTATTAATTTGTGAACTTTAACCAGATCAAAGCTGTCACGAAGTCTCCATCTCCCACTGCAGGACTCACACCTTTCCCCCAATGAGAGTATTCTTCAGTAGGTTGAGATCCCATCCTTTCATTCTCCCAGATGTAATACCCCTATCCCCAGCCTTCTTTGGATTCTTCCATTGTCCTGTAGTTCTTCTTCCATCTGAAAAGTTCATTGTCCCTTTGCTGTTCACCCATACATAGACTTTGACAGTTTATCTCACTCACTCCCTCTACCCTCCATTGATACTCCTCATTTATGAGTGACTCCGTGGCTAGGGTACTACACCTGCAGCCAGCAAAACCCGAACTCCACTCTGGCCTCAGATACTCACTGGCTTTGCACGAATCATTTAGCCTCTGTTTTCCTTAGTTTTCTCATTGTTAAAAGTAGGAGTATAATAATATCTGCCTTCCAGGATTTTGTGAGGATAAAATGAGATACCACATGTAAACCTTAACGCAGGAGACAAAGACTAGTCGTTGTTATTAATATTTAGAGGTTTTGGTGCTCATTCTATTATAGCTGAGATTTACAAGGTAGGGGGACCATTGCTCAGACAAAAGTCGACTGAAATTTTCCAGGTTATATGGCAAGAGGAGGTTACCCCCAGGAGTTCAAAGATGCCTCCATTATCCATCTCTATAAAGGTAAAGGGAATAGATTGTCCTGCGACAATCCCAGGACATCTCTTTCTTAGTCATTGCTGACAAAAATTCCTGCTAGAGTCCTCCTTAATAGACTGATCCTTCACTTGGAAGATGGTCAAGGAACAGTCTATATGGTGTTTGCTGACCAACAACTCCAGGATAAATGCCAGGAGCAGAACAGAGGTCTGTATACAACACTTGTAGATCTGACCAAGGCTTTTGATACTGTTAGTCACGAGGGCTTATGGAAAATTATGTCAACATTTGGTTGCCCAGAGAAGTTCATCAGTATTGTACATCAATTTCATGATGACATGTTTGCCTGGGTTCTGGATAGTGGACAGTGCTCTCGTGCCTTCCCAGTCACCATTGGAGTGAAACAGGGCTATGTGCTTGCTCCCATGTTTTTTAGCATGATGTTTTCAGCCATATTGTCAAATGCTTTCAATGAGGATGAACATAACATTAAGGTCAGCTACCGTACTGATGGTAAGTCCTTCAATTTGAAAAGGCTACAAGCCAAGACCAAAGTAAAGGGAATGTTGGTGCTTGATTTTCTGTTTGCAGTTTATTGTGCACTCAAGGCAACCTCTGAGATGCAACGAAATATGGATCAATTCTGTGCTGCCTGTGCTAATTTTTGCCTAATAAGTAACACCAAGAAAACACAGGTGATCCATCAGCCACCACCACACCATCCATATGTGGAACCTTCAGTGACAAGTGGAGAAATTTCTGAATGATGTGGATAAGTTCACTTACCTTAGTAGTGCACTTTCCAGGGATGTACATATCAACAATGAGGTTGACACACACATTGTCAGAGCTAACTCAGTGTTTGGGAGGCTCTGAAGAAAAGTGTGAGAGAGAAAAGGTATTAGAGTGACTACCAAATTGAAGGTCTACAGACCCATTGTGCTGACCTCATTGTCATATGCCTGTGAAACATGTAGTCTACCAGCACCATGCCAGAAAACTGAATCACTTCCATTTGAACTGACTTAAGAAGATTGTAAGGATCCCCTGGCAAGATAAGGTACCAGACACTGAGGTCCTTGCTCAAACTAAACTGCCAAGCATTCAAACTGTGCTTCAGAGAGCATAACTCGGATGGGCTGGTCATATTCAAATGCAAAATGCATGCTTGCCAAAAAGACTATTTTATAGAGAACTCACATGGGGAAGGTGATCACATGGAGGTTCAGAAGAAATGATACAAGGACACTCTCAGGGTCTCTCTCAAGAACTTTGGATTTGACTGTGAGACATGGGGGACAATGGTGCAAGACCACGCAGCATGGCAAGCCGACATCAGAAAGGGTGCTGTGCTCTGTGAGCAAAGCAGAATTGAGACAGCACAAAGGAAAGGTAGGATGTGCAAATTTGGAGTATCAACCCCAAATAGTCATGTGGATTATCTGTGCTCAATCTGTGGTAGAGCATTCTGAGCTGAGCTCCTATTGTTCTCATCAGTCACAATTGGACACACTGAAAGTTCACTTCATCATGGTGATGTCATTTTGGTCCTCTTCGAGAATGAAGGACAACAACCAATCAACCAACTATTATATGCACTCCCACTCAGCAATACTTTAAACTGAAAGGGGATTGTGAGATATATTTATTTAAGTTTCAATTACATTTTTATCTCTTAGTGTGCTTTTTATGTCTACTCTCCTCCATTCAGTGTGGAGAAGAACTCAAAAGCCTAGATGCTAAGATACCAATGGACTTAGAGATAACAAGATTAGCTCCAGAAGGCTGTTCAAGTGAGATAGCATGGATTTGTGATAAGCCAAAGTAAGGTTAACAGGGAGCTTTAAGGTATCATGGCTTTCTTGTTCTTCAGCCAGGGATCAAAAATGGAGAAATATATTGCTTTTTTTAATATTTTCATGTGTTCACTTTCCCAACAGAAAAAGAGCTTCCCTTCTATTTTTAAAACCTGTGATCCTATGAACTATTATTGATAGTGAGTAACAACATGAGGGAAAAGGAAATATTAATAACCATTTCTTGAAGGACCTGCATGACTTAAGATCTCATCAGTATGGATGGATGCTCCTTCACAGCATATCTTGTTTAATTTTAGTCATTGTCTACCTTGCCATAGAGAGTCACTATAATAACCATATCTATTAGCCATCATATTGGGGAGATCTACATGAGTTCTCTTGACGCTGATTGGTTGCCAATGGACCACAAAACTTTCCATTGGTTACTCCTCACAGCTGGGCTACCTCTTTTTCTGGATATTTATTTTCTGATGACATACTTTATATTGTTTAGCCTCCATCATGACTTGTTAATAATGTGTCATAGCCCACTTTCCCTACCATAGCTTTTACATTCACAGTAGGAGTTAAAGTTGTCACTGCAGTCATAGGATCTTTGAGCTGAGAGGGATTTTAGAAGCCATATAACAACCATAATGAATGTTATTATTTTATAATATATAGTTTATTATATATCACATTATATAAATGATATTCTAAAGTGTAGAGTACGTATAACATTATGCATAACATCGAATATATCGGATAATATAAACATAATCAACAATGATGACAATGTTTATTATTATGTAGTATTTATCATGTGCCAGATACTAGGCTAAGTTCTTTTAAAATATCATCTCATTGGATCTTAACAATAACCCTTCAAGGTGATTAGTATTGTTAATCCCATTGTAAAGACGATGAAACTTAAACAAATCGCAGTTAAGTACCTTGTGCAGTCACACAGCTATTAAGTTTCTGAAGCTTAATTTGAACTCAGATCTTCCCAGAACTCTATCCACTGAGCAACCAAGCCGCCTTAGCTGTCCATTTAGTGCAATGGCTTTTCATTTTTAAAAATATCTTACTTTTTATTGATATCTTTTTTATACCATCCTAATTCCTGAATATATCCCTTCCTTTCTTTACCTAGTGAGCCATCACTTATTAAAAAAAGAAAACAAAAACATTCTTTTTAAAATGAGAAAATAAAACAGTTCCACATAACATGTGTATGTACAAACACACACACATCAATGACTTGGGTAAAGACATATTCATTAAATTTACCTATGACACTAGAGTAGAAGGAATAGCTAACTGTACTGTGTGATAGTGTCAGGATCCAAAGTTTTTGACAGGCTACGACATTGGTAGTCAACCTAAGAAGCTAAAATTAAAGAGAGACAAATGTAAAATCTTTTGACTTGGTACCAAAAAAATCAATGTCACAAATATAAGATGGGAGTGGGGGGGGGAGGGGTGAGAGGGCAGTATGACATTGTTGGACATCTATTGTTACGAGTAAGATCTAGCCATTATAGTGAACTGCAATCTCCATACAAGCCAGGAGTATAACGTGGTAACTAAAAGAAAATGTAATCTTGAATTGGATTAGGAGAAGCATAGCTTTCAAGGACAGAGAAATGAAAGTCTTACTGTACTCTGTCCTTATAGGACTTCATCTAGGTTGTGGTATTTGTTTCTGGGCACCACAATTTAAGAAGGATGTGATGAACGAAAGAGTTTTCATTTGCCCCCAAAGAAAGTAAAATGGAAAGGTGATTGCCTTGATACCAGGATATATGAGAATCAATTGAAGGAACTGGATATTGTTTAGCCTTGAAAAAAGAAGACCCAGGGGGAACATGATAATTGTTTTAAGCCTCTGTTTACGCAGAAGAGGGATTTGACTTATTTTATTTGACTCCAAAGAACCAAACCAGAGTCTATAGGTGGAATCTGCAAAGAAGTAAATTCAGGCTTGATGTCAGGGGGAATAATTCCTAATAATGTGAGCTGTCCAAATGTGGAATGACTTCCTTGGATGACCAACTTCTTTTCTTCCCATTCTTCACCCTCCCCCCACCCCATTCTCCTTCTAGATCTTCAGGCATGTGCTAACTAGAGAATTCCCCTTTTGGGTATGTCATGGTAGGGGACTCACATTGTAGATGCATTGAATGAAATGACCACTTCACCTCTCAAATTCTGCAATTCTTTTACATTATCTCAACTACCGCATGGCCATTGATGTTGCAATGATTCAAATAACAAAACTACTGAATAAGTAGTAAGGCAAACCCAGCATTATTATTCAGAAGAACTTAATTCAAAATAATGGGTGTCATTGAAATGGATCATACTGTCAGAACTGCCATGAACCTGTTTCCATTTTCTCTATGTGTTTTCAGTCAACTGAGTGCAAATTTGTTATAAAACACCAAGATAACATTTCTAAGTAACAGAGTCAAATATTAGTACATTTCAATAAACTACTATTTTTGTCATCAAAATATTAAAGAATATGGAGCAAGCATGAAAAAAATGAAATATTAATGTTGACTCATTTTTTAAATCTCTTCAATGGAATGTTCATGGTATGTGTATTAGTAATTACTTAGTATATAGTATACAAACATCTTCGAGGTATCCACTTAAAAATCACATCAGTAATTCTTGATTTTTTTAAGAAATAAGACTTAGGCTCACTTGATTTTTTGTGGTTTCTATTAAATATGGAGTCTCTCTTTCCTCTTTCTCTACCTTCCTTCTCCTCCCTTCCCGCCCCCTTTGCCTTTATGTATGTTTGTATGTATTCAGCACATTACTTTTACAAACAAGGATTTTACTTATCAATTATTCTATCATTTAATCAGCAGGTGGCAGCATTGGACTGCAATTAGTCTATGCCTTTCGTTCATTTCACAGTTCTCTGTCAGATAATTTTGGGAAAGGATTCAGTTTTGCATAGGAGCAGGAAAGTTGAGTAAGAGGAGAGAAAGAATTCTCTCAACATTTGGGATCAGGATCTGGGATAATTTGGTTTTGATGTTTGCTCTCTATTTTCCTATCTTTCATGATTTCTTATCTTTTATATCTATTATCTTTAATCTCTAGACCTTAACTTCCGCATCTGTAAAATGAAGGCATGGTTCTGGATAACTCTCTGAGGTCTCTTTCAACTCATAATCTACTATGACTTACAAGCTGCCTTCCCATTTTAAAATCATGATCTTAAGAATGACTCCTTCTGAAGTCAGAAACTTTTTTTTGTTACTAATCTAATCAGTTGTCACCCTCAGAGAAAGGTATCCTAGGTTCGTATGGGACGTGAGAGCCTAGTCTAGGACCATGAAGTGTTTTTTTTTCCCTTTGGAAATCGATTATATCCACATACGTTGATTTTGAAGTGAAAATGTGCTATATGTGTATTATGTTCTGTTAAAATTGAAATCGGAAACCATCCATTATCAAATTGATTAATTAGGGTGACGTTTGTAATTCTCTTGTCATCAAAAAAATGTGTAGTGAAAATGTACTCTCCTTAATTTATTGTAACCATTAATGCCTGTCAGTAAGACAAATTGTATTTAAGTCTCACAATTATGTATTTTCACACATCATGGATTTCTCAAAAAGGGCAATTGGAAGTATTTTCCAGAAAGACAGCTTAGTATGATACATCTGCAAACATTAATCAAGCACCTACTAGAAGCAGAAAGGGCACTGAGAATTAGTCAGAGCATTACCCTAAAGGCATTTGACTCATTCTATACCTCTTCTCCTTTCCAAATGTATGGTGCACATAGGAGATAATCTTTATTGTATCTGAGTGTGTTTGGTGTAGGCAAGTCTGTCTCTTCTCTTGACCCAGTAATGTGGACATCAAATGAAAATCTTTAAATGTCTCTGAGCTATTGAATTCTGTTATCTTTTAGTTTAACTTTATATCCTTCCATATTATTCTAGAGCATACACTAAAGCACTCTTCATGGTCTTTCCTCTGTTACGAATTTTCCCTTTCCTTTTCCCATGAGAGGGCCGCAGAAGATTTGTTTGTATGTATCTCCTGTTGTTCTGCAGTTCTTTTTTCTCATCATTTTCTTTTTCATGAAAAAAAGACCAGCTATTGTAAAATTCTAAGTTTAAAAAAAAAACATCTCCCCTAATGAATTCTTGGATCATCATAATTAACTTTAATTAAATTGCACAGGCAAAATTCTTCCCTATCCTCTTCCAGAACTAATCTTGTTATGTCTATTTCTACTAGACTTGTAAATGAAAACCAATTGTGTATTTCTGGTGAGGTCTCAGGACATGTCTCAGGTGAGAATATTTGACTTTGATATTTGAGAAGGTTTGGCTTTGCTTCAGTGAGCCAGTAGAGAATGAATCTAAATAAGAAATATAATAAATAAAATAGTAAAAATAATAGCTAGAATTTTATAGTGCTTTTAGATTCTGACAATAAAGAAATGGCTAGAGAGACTCAAGAAGGCAGCTCTAAGGTAAAAACAAGATCACTCTCCCAGGTAGTAGCACTTTGAAATAGTGTGGAATTTTTATCATTTCCTATTTTACAGAGATCTGAAACTCCAACTACAGCTACTTCTCTATGACATCTCTCACAAGTGATCTGTCAAACTGAATATGCTGGTATACACATCTGTAATCCCTGCTACCAAGGAAGCTAAGGCTAACAGATCTTTTGAGTTTGGTAGTTCTGCTACCAGTGGGCTAGCCCAATGGAATCCAAATTGTTTGGCATTGTTATGATGTGCCTCTGACAGTGCATATGGGAGGAACAGGTTGCTGACAGAGAGGTGAATCAACCTGGTTCAAAGACAGAGCAGGTCAGGGCTCCTGTGCCAATTAGTAGATTTGTCTAACACTTCCATATGGGAAGACCTGGTCTCTCTCTTTCTCTCTGTCTCTCTTTTTTTTCTCTCTCTCTCTCTCTTTCCTTCCCCCTTTCTCTCTCTCTCCATTTCTCTCTCTCTTTCTCACTCATACACACAAATGCACACACATATACATACATACATACATATATATACACACAGAATCTGACAGTCTTTGCTGAAAGAGTTCCAGTTTGGGGGAACCTGCTTTCATGATGAAGCAGTCTTTTCCACTTTTGGACAGCTCTAATGTTTTCATAGATTCAGCCCAAATCAGCCTGTTTGCAACTTTCATGTATTGACCAGTTCACTTCAACAAGTATTTGTTAAGTGCCTGCCAATCATTTAGTTAATTAATCTATCAATGAGTACTAATAAAGTATATATGACATGCCAGACACTGTTAGTGACTGATAATTGGTTAAATGACTTTAAGGTTGTAAAATGGGGTGACTGAAAGGATGGTGACCCCTCCAACAGAAATAGGGATATTGGTTGAAGGATGGATATAGGGAAAAAGTGAATTTTTTATTGGATATGTTGAGTTTGAGATGTTTATGGACATTCAAGTAGAGTTGTCCAATAGGCATTTGATAATGTAGGACTGGAGCTCAGGAAAGTGAACAAAGGTAGGTACATAGTTTGAAAGTCATGAGCATGGGGATGATAAGTAAACCAGCGGTGAGAGGATAGAGATAAATTTATAGGGGGGGAACAGTGTAGAGGGTGAAAAGAAGCAAACATTGGACAGAGCCTTGATTAGTTCCTACACAGTGGAAAAGAATAACAAGACATATAGAAAACAAGATAGGTAGGAAAAAATAGAGCATCATCATGAAAAACAAGGGTAGAGAAAGTGTTCAGGAGAGGGGGTGGTTGGCAGTGCCAAAAAGTGCAGAGTGTTTAAGTACTATGAGGACTGAGAAAAACCCAAAACATTGAATTTAGAATTTAAGAGAGCAGATTGAACAAAATAGGTAAGCAACCAGCGAGCAAGAAATTGAAGTGAGCCGTGGGGGAGGAGGGAAAGAAATGAAAACAATGAGTAGATTCTTTCTAGAAGTCTTGACAGTGAATAAAAGAAAATATGTAGGATAGCTTGTGAGAATGGCAAGGTAAGGTTTGGGGTTTTTGTTTTTATTGATGTGGTCCTGGACATGTCTATAGATGTCAAGGAAGGATCCAGTGGATGAAGACAGATTGCAAATGAGAGAATCAGAGGGAATAGAGGAGAGCTCTCAGAGGAGATGGGATGAGATGGGATGAAATCAAAAACACAAGAAGAAAGCTTGGCCTTGGCTAGAAGTATTTTATCAGAGATTACAGCAAATGAAAATTGAATTGGGGGTGATGAGAAGAAGTTTTTATATGTACAGTAGAGAAAAAGGGCTCAAGATAGAAGACATCTATTTTACCAGAAATGTAGTAGATGAGTCTCTCAGTTGGGAAGTGGTACAGCAAGTTTAAGGAGAAAAGAAGTTTAGAATAGTCAGCTGTGGAGAATGTGGTAGAATCAATCATGGAAGAATAAAACCATTTTGATACTAGGGGTCCCATTGAAAATTAGGTAAAAATTTGTAGTGAACCTGGTCAACATAGTTGTGTGGATGATAGACCAAAGTATGATACTGAGGAGTGTTCAGAAAAAGAGGAAGAAAGTGAAAAGCCAGTGGAATCAGGGAAAGAAAGGTAAGAGAAGGTATACAAGGAACAGGAAATGGTCAATGGTATGAAAATGTACAGAGAAGTCAAGAAAGACGGGGAATGAGAAAATGTTATATTTAGTTAGCTAGTTAAAAGACCATTGGCAAGTTGAGTGGAAAGGGTTGAAAGCCAAATGGTAAGGGAATAAGAAATGAGTGGAAGGAGGTGGGGAAAAGAAAGGGAAGTAAAGAATGTAGATGGCTTTTCCTAGAGTTACTAGCTTGTAAAAAGAAGATGAGATCACTATTTTTGAAAGTAACCATCATTTCTACCTCTGTAGCTGGTCAGGATCTGGTAAGACAAGTAGGAACATCATGACCTCCCCTCCCTCCTCTGAAGCATAAAACCATCATTATGACACATTAAGGCAGAGTTTCCATAAATGCCATAATAGCTAAATGTTAAGGCACAAGCTCAGTTCTCACATGAATGGTCTTGGGTCAGCTAAAGTTGAGGGCTTAACCACTGAGCTCTCACGAGGCCCCCCAGAGAACAGCTGGGAATTGAGGAGTGGGACACGAGCTATCTTGTTTTTCCACCTCTTCTCAGTGGGAATTTGCTGGGGAGAGCATCCCACCCTTGAGGTTGGTCTGTGGTCTGAACAGGTTTTGTTAATTGGCTAAGGGGCTGAGAGCATGCTGTCCACGAGCGAACTATGCAGCTGGGAGAACTTAACTGGGGACAGAAAAGCCTGGGGGGGGGTGTTTCTCGCTCCTTGGAAGGAGAAGGGGAAGGAGGCTCCTGCAGGGAGAACCCCACTGCATGTAGTTTGTATCCGTAATAAAGCCTACACCTCTGCTTCACTCTGGCGGTCTCTTCTCCCATGAGTATATCTGGCTGATCACCGAAGACTTGGAATAGGTAAGAGGACCCAGCAGCCTCTGGCAATTAGGCTGGACAAGTGGCGCCTCCAACAAGGACAGTGTGAGATCCTGCGTGTCGGGGAACCCAGAAGGGGCTGAATGAGAGAGGGTACCTAAACCTTGTGTTCGGAGGGGGAGAAAGAGTGAGCTTCCCAAACCCATGGGAAAAGGGTGGGGATGGGGAATCAGTTGCCAGTAATAAAGCCAGAGGAGCAGGAGGTCTGGGCTAAGATACTCTACAAGGAATGCAGGAATGCGGGGGTCACTATACATCTGAATGACCTCCGAAAGTTTTGTAACAGGATATAGAAGGTCTCTCCATGCCTCAAGCATGCTGGAGTATCAGGATAGAGATAGGGAGTGGTCAGGGAACAAATGATTGCTTATGAACAACAATGCCCTGGGGATTTGGAAGACTTAGATTTCCTGATATTTGGACCTTGACCACAGTTAATAACAGAATACACCCTTTCTATGTTTTATATGTGCACTCACATACTAGCGGAGCAGGACCAATTTTTGAAGGAAATTGGATAGCAGACAATTCACTATACCTAGTAGGGCATACTATGGAACCACAGGAAAGGGCCCAAAAGGCTCATGATAGGTTCCATTTAACCACAGAAGCCTTTTGCAAATTGTATGGGATAACTCAAGAACAAGCCAGAAAAGTTGTTAAGAGTTGTGTCCTATGCATCCCATTCCACCCACCTCCAGACTAGGTGTCAATCCTCATGGTTTGGCACCCAACGAAATTTGGCAAATGGATGTCACTCATATCAAGGGCCAGTGCATACATGTGACAATTGACACATGGTCCAGATTCCTTATGGCAACCTTGCAGTCAGGTGAATCGAGTGCTAAAGTAATTCAATATCTTTGGCATTGTTTTTCTGTTTCAGGTCTACCTTTAGAAATAAAGACAGATAATGGTCCCACTTACACCTCTCAAACCTTTGCACACTTCCTCCATGACCTCAGGATTCGACATGTTACTGAAATCCCCTACAATCCACAAGGCCAGGCCATAGTGGAAAGGGCCAACTTCACCATAAAGGTGATCCTTGCAAAACAAAAAAGGGGAAGAGGTCACCTAACACAATCAGAGCTCAATACAGCGGTATACACACACAATTTCTTGCATTTTTTCAAAAAATTTGCACACTACTCCAGCTATGAGACATTTTGTGACTATTCCATGGCAACCCTGGAAGGAAAGTGATACTCAGGCTGGAAATAAGGACACATGGGCCATGGTAAAGGACATGGCCTCAGGGAAATGGCAAGGTCCATATAGGTATAAATATGGAGTCAAGGGTATGTTTGTGTTTCCACAGGAAAAGGAGATGCCCCATCAGAAGGATCCGCAGGTGGGAGACACTGTCAGAGACGAAAAGACACAGGAAGAGACGGGTCCGGAGGCCCTGGAAAAGGACCATGCACCGCCTGAGTCTGCAGCTGACAGCTTTGACCTTGATGCCCAGAGTGGGAACAGCACCGATTCCAACCACTGCCACGCCAATATAGTACTGGGCACTCCTGCCAAATCCACCATGGCTGGTCGAGTGGACTGACATGTTGCTGCCCGTTATTCATCAAGGCAACTTCTCCCAGTAGCTGAAGGAGGACTTTGCCATCACAGACCCAGGACGCACGGGGGTGACAAACTTTCACCTGAACTTCACAGGCTTGGCCGTGCGGTCCATTTGCATAACTAAGAGGGGTGGTAAAGTGACTATGAACACCTATGTTGTGCTCCACCATGCCCACACCTGAATTATACTTGGGGCCCCATCTCGACATTTCCTCTTGTTGTAATAAAGGCCTCCCTAACCTACTTAGCCACCAATTGCTATTTGCTCTAAGGTCACGTGTACTCCATGCAAAACAAAAAAGGGAGATGTTAAGGCACAAGCTCAGTTCTCACATGAATGGTCTTGGGTCAGGTAAACATGGGGGCTTAACCACCAAGCTCTCATGAGACCCCTCAGAGAACAGCCCGGAATTAAGGAGTAAGACACAAGTTATCTTGTTTTTCCACCTCTTCTCAGTGGGAATTTGCTGGGGAGAGCATCCCACCCTTGAGGTTGGTCCATGGTCTGAGCAGGTTTTGTTAATTGGCTAAGGGGCTGAGAGCATGCTGTCCGAATGAACTATGCAGCTAGGAGAGCTTAACTGGGGACAGAAGAAGGAGGTTCCTGCAGGGAGAACCCCCCTGCATGTAGCTTGTATCCATAATAAAGCCTACACCTCTGCTTCACTCTGGCAGTCTCTTCTCCCATGAGTATATCTGGCTGATCACCGAAGACCTGGAATAGGTAAGAGGACCCAGCAGCCCATGGCAATGAGGCCGCTCAACTAAAGAACCTCATTACACCTTTATCATACTTCCATGATCCAAAATCCTTGAATTCCTTCCCCAAGTATAACCTTCTAGATGCTGTCCTCATCTATATTATTCTTCATAAACTTGTTTTTCATTCTCATCATAACCTCAAATCCCCTCATCCCTTTCTCTTCTCTATCACCCCATATTTTGTCTCATTTTCTTCTCTTCATAGTCTTGAATGAAACCATAAATGATCAAATATCATGGAACTTCTTGTCTCCTTGTCCTTTCACCAATCATGCTTTGTCACGTACCAACCATCTACTGTCTTTGTTACTACTCACATGCTGCAGAACTCGCATTGTAGAATCAAACAACGACTAGGTTCACTACACACTTGTCATCTATTGTCAACTGGATCCTCAATACTATACCAAAATCTTTTTATTCTTCTCTGATTATCACAATCATTCCCTCCACACTAGCTATTCTAAAAGTGAGTTTTCTCAAAAGTCTTATACCATCTTTTCCTCCTCTCTCATTCTTAAGAGAGAATTTTAGCAGAGAATTTATAATCCTACTCTTCTGAGAACATAGAAGTCATCCTAGCACGTACTCTCTCCTTCCCATCTCCCTTATCTTAAAACCCTTTTTTAGCATCCATTACTGTCTTTTCTTTTGCAGATGAAATGGTAGTCCCTCCTGGCCGAGGCCAACCTCCCTCTCTCCCTCTCTCCCTCTCTCCCGCTTCCATTTCCTCAACCATACCCAATGCCACTTACTTCTTAGTCTTCTGATCCAGCCATTTGACTGAAGCAGCTGTCTCCAATATAATAAAATGATAGCCAACATTTATATAGTTTACAGTGCGATTTTGCACATACTACTTCATTTGATCTCACAGGAACCTGATGAAATAGGTGCTATTATTTTCCCCATTTTTCACATAAGGAAACCGAGGCTGAGAAAAATGTAATTATAAATTATGACTCCTTGACCTGTTAGTGTTTGAGGAAGGATTTTAATCCAGTCTTCCTGATTTTTAAGGTCAGTCCTCTATCCAGTATACCACCTAACATGACCAATGGTTTCTTTAAATCTTGTTCCAAAGATTTTTGCTTGGTCCTCATACTTGTTGAGACACTGGTAATCACCCCTTTCTCCTGGACTCATGATACTGCTTGCTTTTTGCCTCTGTATCTTATCTGGTAGCTTTTCCCTAGCCTCCTTTAATTGGTTCATCATTCTCCTATAAATGCTTGTTGGATGACAGACTAACCTGCTTAATTATAATTGTTAACGTTTACCTATCACTTGCAGGGATTACAAAATTATCCAGTCTACAAGAAAAACAATGGAGGCAGAACTCCAAACCAATAGCACTTTATTAAAGTGATCATGCTTCCCTCTAATGAAGTGCACCTCAGGTCTTCCTCATGATCCAAGATGCCCCCAGTGCCTTAGTTTTATAGCGCTTGATATCTACACAATATAGGTGGAGCAGATCAAAACTACAGAGAATTATTAGTGGATAGACCTTGCCCTTGACCCATTGTTTGACAAAATGGCTAATGAACAGACCTTGACAGACCTATCCTGACGTTACAGGAGGTCCTGCCCAAGTTAATGAGCTGGTTCATGGACTGGGCTAGTAAATGAATGTCAAAATATCTACATGGGCCATTGGGCCCGTAGAAAGGCAGATCACAGTTCAGCAAACAGGGTTAATCATTGACCAAATGTCTCCTTATGTTGAGCAATAAGGAAATAATGAAAGGTTGAGGGGTAGTGAAATGGCTGGAGGATTTTTCATGGAATTGAGTTACCTCTGTCACACAGGGCTTGGTGCCCTGTCCAGCAGGAAGAAAGGGTAGATGTCTTCTAGTTGGCTTCCTATGATGAAGCAAGCAAACTTCTTAGTAAGTAACCTTCTGATCATGTGATATATAGTTTGGGGCCTTTCATAAAATGTTTGAAGGGCCTTTTATAAGAACCTGTCCCATTTGATTATTCTTGATTAGTTGATTATCGAAGTATATGTTGATAAATATATTAAGTGATTGACTAAGTATATATTGATAGCAGATATATTAATAACTGCTAACAGTCATTACCCCTATGAAATTGCTAGGAGTTAATACTAATTGAGGTAAAATGGGGGTCCAAACATCTGTCATATGCTTAGTATGTGCTAGACACTTTATAATTCTTTTCTAATTTGATTCTCACAACAGCCTTGGGAAGTAGGTGTAACTATTATCTTCTTTTTACAGATGAGGAAACTGAGGCAGACAGAGGTTAAATGACTTGTCCAGGATCACACAGCTAGTAATATCTGAGACTGAATTTGAAACCCAGTTTTGTGACTTCAGGTCTGGTGCTCTATCTGTGCCACATGGCTGCCCATCTCAACTAAACCTAAGTGTTCCTTAAGATTTTCCTATGAGACCTCTTCTTTTCTCTTTCTGCATTCTATTTCGGTGATCATCAATTCCTATGGATTCATTTACCACCTCCCAGATATTTTATCCAAAATGTAAGGAGTGAAATTAGTCTTCTCACTCACCAGACACTTACCCTGAACCAAGAGCCATGCTGATGAAGTTTAAATATTATTCTTCTCACAGATTGTACCAGTAGCTATAAGTTGAATTAATAAATTTTATCCTGCTAATGCTTACTTGGATACTTTTCATTTAAAAATGTGTGTGTATGTGTGTGTGCATGTGTGTGTGTATGTATGTGTATGTGTGTGTAGGATTGAATTACCTATCTCATACAGCTAGGCTGTGACCTTTATCAAAGATCTGATAAATAATTTTCCCCCAAACTCATCCTTATTCCAGAATTCCCTATTGCTATCAAGAGCATCACCATCCTTCCAGTCACTCAGATTCAGTTGCAGTGTCATCTTCTCCTCTTCCATCTTCCTCACCATCATATCCAATCAGTTGACAAATCTTACTTTTTCTCCCCTCACATCACTCATATATGTCCCTTTCTGTCCATTCAAGTAGCTACTAACCTAGTTCAGAACCTCATGGACTCTAGCCTATACTATTGTAATCATCTCCTAACTGACCTCATTGCCTCTAATCTCTATCCACTTTCCACCCTCCATACAATTGCCAAAGCGATTTTCCTAAAGTACACATCCCACAAACCCTAGTCAAAAAAACCCTTTCTACTCTTATTCCAAGTCTTTGTCTGAGCAATTCAACACACTCCCTTTCCTTCTGCTCTTATGCCCCAAATTTCCTGTAGCCACTAGCTTTCATCCCTTCTTGATCCAAATTCCCCATAGTATCAATAAGAGGTCTCCCTTCCTCCCCCACAGCTATTGAATTCCTCCCTTGGGGCTGGGGGAAGGATTATATGAGTACATAATAAGTACAACATGTAGCTTTCAAAGAGTATCCAGTTTGTTTTTTTCTTTAGCCTTCTGTGCATTCTTTCATACATTTTAAAAAATGCTTGAATGAACAATCCTTTTCTTATTCTTGACAATTCTATCAATAGTTCCCCCATTTCATCACACCCTGCTATAAAAAAAGAAAAACAATATTTGCCAAGGATAAAAAATCCATACATTTCTTGTGTCCAAAAATCTCATTCTGCATCTCAAAATCATCCCCTTTTTGCCATGGGGCAGTAGGATACTGAATCATCAGTCTTCTGGTCTTGTGGTTGGTCATTGCATTGATCAAAAGTTCTTTCAAAGCTGAACTTTACAATGTTGTTATCATATAAATCGCTTTCCTTGCTCTCACTTCACTCAGCATCAGTTCGTACAAGCATTTCCAGGTTTAGCTGAAACAAACCCCACTGTCTTTTCTTATGACCCAATGGTAATCCAGTACATTCTTCTACCATGATTTGTTCAGTCACTCCTGAATTGATGGACATCTCTTTAATTTTCAGTTCTTTGTTAGAACAAAAAGATCTGTAAATATTGATGTACTTAGGACTTCTTTTCCTTTTTCTTTGATTCCTTTAGGGGGAGATCCTACTAATCATATCACTATGAGTCAAAGAATATGTACAATTCAGTAACTACCAGGGTAGAGTTTCAATGTATTTACAGAATGGCTTGTCCAGATCACAGTTCCAAGACAAGTACATTATATGAGAAAGTCAATAAACATTAAGGACCTACTATGTGCCAGGCACTGTGCTAAGTTCTGCTGATACAAAAATGAGCCCCTACCCACAAGGAGCTCACAATCCAATGGAGAAACAACAAGCATAGAAATATGTATAAACAAGCAATATAGGATAAATAGAAAATAAATGAGGGAAGGCATTGAAATTAAATGGGTTTGGGACAGGCTTCTTGTGGAAAATGAGATTATTGTTGGGACCTAAAGGAAGCCAGAGAAACCAGTAAGTGGAGATGAGAAGGGAGAGCACTGCAGGCATGGGAGATAAATTGACATTTTCTCAATCTGACAGGTATGAAGTAGAACGTACTTCAATTTCTATTTCTACAATTAGGGGCAGCTAGGTGGTGCAGTGGATAGAACATCAGTGCAGGGCTCAGGAGGACCTGAGTCCAAATCTCACCTCAGACACTTGACACTCACTAGCTGTGTGACCTTGGGTAAGTCACTTAACCCCAATTGCCTCATCCTGGGTCATCTCCAGTCATCCTGATGAGTATCTGGTCACTGGATTCAGATGGCTCTGGAGAAGAAGTGAGGCTGGTGACATGCACAGCCCTCTCTTACTCAAAACAAAGTCAAGTGCAAGTTATGTCATTATTTCTCTGATGGCATGGTCTTCTTCCACAATGAAGGACAAACATACACATTTCTACAATTATTAGTAATGTGGAACTTTTTAATAGCTTGGATTACTTCCTTTGAAAACTGCCTATTCACATCCTTTAACCATTGACTTACTAGGGAATGACTTTTAGTAATATATATGTATATATATTATTCAGCTACTATGTATTTTGGAAATGAGACCTTTATTGGAAACACCTTCCCTGATTGAAAAGTCTATTTCCTTTTTTAAAAAATGATAGAGAAACAAATAGAAAGCACAGATTTCCTCCTCTCTGGGAACATAAAACCTGTTTATAAAAAGGAAAATGAATTCTGTGTTTTCATTTTGTTTCAAGGATAAAAGGACTCCAGACTGTCTATCTTCAATTAATGCAGTTAATACTTTCAGCTCTGATGGAATCAATCAAGTTGATGGTTGCAGGGACTGGGTAGACTCTGCCTGCAGGCAGCTAGATCTCTCTCTTTCTGAATAATAAATTTGTTTTCCTGAGGACTTTGAGCAAAGAGTAGATTAGGGTCATGCCTCACTTCTTAACCTTTTTCATTTGTGGGTTTGAAAAAAAAAATTAAGGTGGAGAGACATCTGACTATAGTAGCTAAGCAACAGATGAGAGACTGGAGCAGCCTGTTCTAATGCTAACTGTCTTTCCCACTTTGATTCTGAGTCTAGTAAAGTCATTTTGTTTGCTTCAGCTTTCTCCTGTCTCCACTCCTCTCTTACCAGGCACTGCTGACTTTCCTCCACTTTCTCTACCATGCTCCCTGTTCACTCCCTTTTGTGTTAATGTCTCCCCCATTAGAATGTAAACTTCTCTTTTTTCTCTTTTAATTTAATATTTTCTTTTCCCCCAATTACATGTAAAAATACTTAACAGGTTATTGTTTTTTATTTTTAATTTTATTTATTTATTTTTAGTTTTCAATAGACACTTGCGCAAGATTTTGGGTTCCAAATTTTCTCACCATCTCTCCCCTCCACCCACCTCAAGATACTGTATGTTCTGATTACTACTTACCCCAATCTGCCCTCTGCTCTTTGAATCCCCTCCTTTCTCTTAACCCCATACCCTCTATTTTTTCTTGTAGGGCAAGATAGATGTCTATATCCCATTGCCTGTATATTTTATTTCCCAGTTGCATGTACAAACAATTTTTAACATAGAATGTAAACTTTTCAAGGGCAGGGACGCTTTTTTTTTTCTGCCTGTATTTGTTTTCCCAGAGCTTAGAAAAGTGCCTCACCCATAGTGAGAGCTTAATAAATGTCTGTTGACTTGATGACTCATATTAATTATATTTTTTTCAAAGTACTTAAGAAATGGTGCGATAGTTGCTACATGTAAGTAAAATCAATCAAACAAATTTAGATATACATAAAATCAGGTCTCCAGGGACCTCAAACACTTCTTCTTTTTTTTTTAAATAGAAATTTATTTATTTAACTTTTTACATTTATTTTCACAAAATTTTGGGTTCCAAATTTTCTCCCCATTTGTCCCCTCCACCTTCCCCAATACACCCAGCATTCTAATTTCCCCTATCACCAATCTGCCCTCTCTTCTATCATC
>CM053770.1:214026473-214045485 GCA_028658325.1 Potorous gilbertii
TATGTGAGTCTTTCTACTCAGCCATCTTGGCTCTTCCCCTGACCTCAAACACTTCTAACAATTTTTTTCAGTTTAGAATAGCTCTTGTATATTGAATTAAGGTACTTAAGGGAACCAGGCAGATTCATTAAAAGAACACTATAAAATTAGGAGGATGAAGATTAAATTTCTAACTTTACTACCGACAAGCTGGGTGCTGTCCAGGGCCATCCCTAGGGCCAATTGTCTTGGCCTGTGTCTTGCCACTGTATTCTGATAACTGGAGGAGGGCATGAGGCTAATGACTTTCCATGGCCCTGCCTCACTTAGGTACAATTTACTTGCAAGTCAAGACATCACCTTCATAATATCATTGGTCCTCTATGAGAATGAAGGATGCACAACAACAATGAACCTAAGCAGTCTACTTCCTCTCTCTCTGTCTCTGTCTCTCTCTCTCTGTCTCTGTTTCTCTCTGTCTCTGTCTCTCTCTCCATTAGTTTCTTCATCCTTGAAGTGAGGATGTTGAACCAGAGGGTGTGGATCCTAAGGTCCACATTATCTCTAAATTTTTGATTCTCTAAGCCTGTGAAAAACAAGAAGAGGAGGTAATTATATGAATCATTAATTCTATTTCCCATATGAAAAATTAAACGTCAGACTATAGGATTTAGAGTAGCAAAGGAGTATAGAGCTCACCCAGTTCCCTTGTTCTTCTGATAAAGAAAGTGAGTCCCATAGAGGTTAGTTAAATGAGTTACTCGAAGACAAACAGGTGGTTAAATAAAAGAGCTGGGGTTTGAGACCAGGGTCTTTGATTTCCAAATCAAGTGTTTTTTTTGTACAGTAACATATTTCGAGACATAGAGATTCTTTTCCACTGCAATCAGGAAGGAATGAAGACATGGTGCTCCTGGGTGTCTTCCTTAAAATGGGAGTTCTGGAAGGACTCTGGCAAGCACAGGGAGGGACCACAGAGGCAAAGGATACTTTCAGTGTGAGAAGTCTAGAGGTATAGTGAACTTCCAGGGTCAAGAGATTTCTGTGGCAAGCATGGTAGAGAAAGTTGAGAGAATAAGGAATGCCACCTGGAAAGGAATGAAAATCATGCTTCCCCCTTCCTCCATATTTACTAATGGTGTTTTGTGTGTGTGCCTTTTGTTAATAATAATGCCCTTTTTGTTAATAAAAATGTTAGAAATTTATTCTTAACATGTTTATGATCATCCCCTACATTTCCTATTTTGAGATTTATGCAATTTGGACATTGTTCTATTGATAAGGATCTCACCTATCAGTTGGAGGGAAAGACAAAGGGTTGAGAACATTTATATGTGAGAAATAGTCTAAAGATAGAGTGAGCTTCCAAAATAAAGAGGTTTCTATGATCTGGCAGAGAAAAAATCCCTGTTACAGGTCCTAAAGGTAATATCAGATCCAGTATCACTCCTCATACACACATCTATGCTAGCCTATAGTGATTCCAAACAGAGAACATTGAAATGAAATACTGGGGCAACATTGACTTACTCAATGATAAGACTATTTGTTCCAAATGAAAAGGGCCTTAGTACTGGGCAAAACTAAAGGATTAAAACCAAATTTTCCCAGTTGCTTCTCAGTTATAAGTGAACTAAAAATTTCATATGTATAGTAATTAGGTAACAAAAGTATAAATGCAAGATATCAAGCACCTTACTTTGGGACAAACATGGATGGTGAACTAGACATGGTCACAGGACAAGATATCCTAGGACTCATATAGAAAGCTCAAGAATTTGGGTCAACATTAAATTACCCAGTAGTAGGATTATATTAACTACTTAAGGGCAATAAATTTGCAGCTGTGCTTCTGGTTGTGCGAAGGGTCTACACCAATGCAAAAAATCAGCAGTGGAACTGATTGAGAAAAGAAGGAAAAAGAATTGGCTGGGTAGAGTTAGCTAAGAAAATTAGAAAAAATAATGAGATACTCCCATTCCCTAAGGACTATGAAGGATTCTTTGCTATGTTGGAATATAACTATGCCCGACATGTCAGTGTTCTATATTCTCTTGCCTTGCTGACTTCCTGCAGTTTGAGCCTAGATTTAGTCATCCCCAGACTATCTTGATCCTGCAGCCATGTCAACAACCTTTTAATATCACATTCTAAAAGCATAAGCACTAACTTCACCTCAGTAACTTGACTGACATTATAGAGATTACATTGCAGGGGACTTTTACCAGGGTCCTTCAAGTGCTTTCTTACTCATAACCTCCAAGGCAAAGACATCCAAGAAAATAGGGAAGATTTCAAAATACAAAGATGCAACTGCCACTTTTATTTCATATTGTTCTTTAGCATAACATTGTCTAGGACTTACAGCTTATTAAA
The DNA here is from genome assembly GCA_028658325.1 of Potorous gilbertii. NCBI lineage: Eukaryota > Metazoa > Chordata > Mammalia > Diprotodontia > Potoroidae > Potorous > Potorous gilbertii. The sequence goes on from CM053770.1 coordinate 214,028,829, forward strand.
GCTTATTCAGTCAATCAGTAAACATTTATTAAGCACCTAGTTACATGTACTATATACAGGGGGGATGCAAAGAAAGGCGAAAGATAATCACTACCCTGGAGAAGCTCACAGTCCAATGGGGGAGACAACATGCAAAAACAAGTTATATACAGGATTAAATGGAAATATTCAATGAGAGGCATTGGGGAATTGGGTTCTAGGAAGAGGAATTGGGGAAGGTTTCCTATAGAAGCTGGGATTTTTTTGCTAGAACTTGAAACAAGCCAGGGATGCCAAGAGGCAGAGATAAGGAGAGAGAGTGTTCCAGGCCCAAAGAGCATCCCTCTCCCTCCCCCATCCCCTATCTCCTGACATTGCAAGGAGAATGTAAAGGATAAAAACACAATAAATTGACCCAGAATGGCCTGAGGTTGTTTATTTGGTTCAAATGAAGAATCAGAATATAATCGTGCTAATTATGCCATTAGTAAGATTAAGGAAGGTTAAGAGAATATTAGCATTTAAGGCTACAAGATGGAAGTTGGATCCAATCCCTCATTGTCATAGATCCTAGATGGAGCAGACAATGCAAATGTTGACTATCTTGCCATGCTGGAAGAGTATTGATCATACTTTTCCTAGAACCTATTTTTATATGCCCAAAGCTAGAAGCCACAAAATCATAGGGGTCACTTAGAGAATTGTTAAAAAAAAAAGTCTAATTGACTTGGGGCTATGATGCTGCCTCTGCTCTGGTGCGGGCCCTCATCCCCTCAAGCCTGGATTATGGCAATAGACTAGTAGTAAGTGTACCTGATTCAAGTCTCTTCACACTCCAATTTTCCTCTATTCAGACTCTACAGTGATTTTCCTTAAGTAGATTCTGTCATGTCCCCTTCATCATCTATAAACTCTTGGAATTCTCTATTACTTCCAGGATCAAATAAAAATTTTCTGACTTTCAAAGCCTTTTATAACCTAGCTTTCTATTACTTAATTACCTCACAATGACTCTTTGATCCAGTGATGCTGGCCACCTGGATGTTTTATGAAAAAATAAAAGACTCAATCTCTCAGCTCTGAGCATTTTTTCTGGCTGTCCCCTATGCCTGAAATGCTCTCCCTCCTCATCTCTGCCCATTGGCCTCCTTAAAGTCCAATTAAAGTTTTATTTTCTGTAACCTTTGGAATTTCTCTTAATGATGTCTTCTCTCTATTAATCATTTACTATTTATCCTGTATAGAGCTTTTTGTATGTATTTGTTTGCTGTTTCCCCTATTAGAATATGAGCTCCTTGAGGGCAAGGACATTTTATGTGATAGCTACAGAAGTATTCCTATTCTTCACCATAATAAGTTCTTAATATTAGTCTTTGACACCCCTCCCAATTCTTCTATGTCCTTCCTATAGGATGTAATCCCTTTATTTACATCTATAATGATAAATATCATTTTTATGACTTTTTCATATATCTCATTTGATCCTCACAACCACCCTGGGAGGTAGGTGTTAATATTATCTTTATTTTAGAGATAAGGAAACTGAGGTAAACAGAAGCTGTTTTTGTTGCTGTGTTTGTCTTTCATCCTGGAAGAGACATGACATCAAGATGATGACATGATTTGCATTTGACTTTGATTTGAGGGAGGGAGGGTTGTGTAAGGTCACCAACATCACTTTCTCCTCCAGAGCCATCTGGGTCCAGGGGCCAGATATTCATCAGGATGACTGGAAATGACTCAGGATGAAATGAGGGACCTTGGCCATTTTAGGCTAAGGTCTTATCAGATTCTCACCGTGAGATACACCCATTCAATGAATAGGACTCTTTAAGTAGTTACTCAAGGCATGGCCCCTTTTAATCAGAAAAACAAAATACCCAGAGAATCAAACCCTCAGGTTTCCTGGGTTAAAGAGAAACAGTTATAACTTTGTAATTACATTCACTCTGTCCTAGGTGGGCAGCAACCTGGTGATTTGCGGAAGATCATACAACTAGAATCTGAGGCTCAATTCAAACTTAGGTCTTCTTAAGTCCGAGTCCAAAACTCTATCCATTGTGCTACCTAGATTCCCTGAAAGATTAAAGATGGAGACCTTTAATCATTCCTTTGCTACCACCAGTCAATCAATCAGCATTTATTAAGTGCTTACTGTATTCTAGGCATCATAATGCTATCAGCACAAATGTGAAACAGTCCCTGACCTCAAAGAGGGTGACAACTTGTACATATTAGGCATTATAGGAAGGTAGGTGGTGCATCGTCAGTCCTATGGAATTGTGGTTTGCTTTTGGGATCTGTTTCAGGAGGTGAGCAGTGATTTCTTTCCATTTCTATTTTACCCTCTGGTTCTAGAATATCAGGGCAGTTTTCCTTGATAATTTCTTGGAAGATGATGTCTAAGCTCTTTTCTTGATCATGGTTTTCAGGTAGTCCAATAATTTTTAAATTATCTCTCCTGGATCTATTTTTCCAGGTCACTTGTTTTTCCAATGAGGTATTTCACATTGTCTTCTATTTTTTTTTATTCTTTCGGTTTTGTTTATAATTTCTTGGTTTCTCATAAAGTCATTAGCTTCCTCCATTCTAATTTTTAAAGAACTATTTTCTTCAGTGAGCTTTTGAACCTCCTTTTCCATTTGGCCAATTCTACTTTTTAAAGCATTCTTCCCCTCATTGACTTTTTGAATCTCTTTTGTCTTTTGGGTTAGTCTATTTTTAAAGGTGTTATCTTCTTCAGCATTTTTTGGGTCTTGTTTAGCAAACTGTTGACTCACTTTTTATGATTTTCTTGCATCACTCTCATTTCTCTTCCCAATGTTGCCTCCCCTTCTCTTATTTGATTTTGAAAATCCTTTTTGAGCTCTTCCATGGCCTGAGACCATTGCATGTTTTTTTTTGAGATTTTGGGTGTAGAAGCCTTGACTTTACAAATTGGTGGAGCAAGGAATAGTGTAGTTATCAGATTTATAGAGAAGGGAAGAATTTTTAACTAAAGAAGAGATAGAAAGTATTATGAAGTGTAAACCCAATGCAACCAAGATTTGAAGGGTTGCAGAAAACTGGGAAAGAATTTTTGCAACTGAGTCAAATGTACAAAAATATAAGTCATTCCCCAATTGATAAATGATCAAAGGTTATAAAGCAGTTTTCAGAGGAAGAAATTAAAAATATCTATAGTCATATGAAAAATGCAATAAATCACTATCGACTAGAGACATGCAAATCAAAACAACTCTGAGCTACCACATCAAACCTATCAGATTGGCTAACATGACAAAACAGGAAGATAATAAATGTTGTAGAGGATGTGGGAGAATTGGAATGCTCATTCATTGTTGGTGGAGTTGTGAGCTGATCCAACCATTCTGAGGGCAGTTTGAAAGTATGCCCAAAGGGCTACAAAAATATGCATACCCTTTGACCCAGCAATATTGCTTCTAGGACTGTATCCCCAAGAAATCATAAAAATGGGAAAGGGTCCCACATGTACAAAAATATTTATAGTGGCTCTCTTTGTGGTGACCAAGAATTGGAAATCAAGGGGATGTCCATCAACTGGGGAATGGCTGAATAAATTATGATATATGAATATAACGGAATACTATTGTGCTATAAAGAATGATGAACAGGAAGACTTCAGAGAGACCTGGAAAGACTTATATAATCTGATGGTGAGTGAAAGGAGAAGAACCAAGAGAACTTTGTGCACAGCAATGACCACAGTGTGTGAGAGTTTTTCTGGTGGGCTTAGAACTTCATTGCAATGCAAGGACTTAAAAAAATTCCCAATGGTATTTTAAGGCAAAATGCCTTCCTCATCCAGACAAAGAACTAAGGAATTCAATCACAGGATGTAGCAGATAATGTTTCCCCCATTTGTTTTAATTCTTCTACACAGCATGACTATGGTGAAAATGTATTTAATAGGAAGGTATGTGTAAAATCTATATGAAATTGTATGCCATCTTGGGGGGGAGAGGAAGGATAGGAGGGAAGGAGGGGAAAAAATCTAAGTTATATGGAAGTGATTGTGGAACACTGAAAATAAATAAAATTAATATTAAAAATAAAAGAAGTCTTGACTTTTATGTCATCCTCTGATGTTATGCTTTGTTCTTCCTCATCTGAAAGGATGGAAGAAAATATTTTTCACCAAAAAAGTAACCTTCTATAATCTTTCTTCCTTTTTGGGGCATTTTCCCAGCCAGTTCCTTGACTTTTGAATCCTTTGTCAAGTAGAGGGTATACTATCCTAGGCTTCAGAGGTTTTGTGTAGCTGTTCTCTGAAATATCTCTAGGGACCTGTAAGTTCTCAGTTCCTCCAAGGTGGCACAATCAAGGGAGAGGAGTTTACTCCTTTCCTGACCTGCACTCTAGTCTGTAAGCAACTACAAGCATTCCTTTCTGCCCTGGAACTATGAGTAGGATTCTATCTCCATAGCCACTACCAGCTTAGCCACACTAGCACTCTTCCTTCCCAGGACTGTTACCCAGGACTGAGACCTAGATCAGTCACAAAATTCCCCCAGAGTCTTTAGGCTGAGGACTCCAAAAGTGGACTCTGCTTCTGCAAGGGCTGCCACTGTCCTGGCGCCAAGGCTGGGGTTGGACTGAGCTCCCCTCTCATCCAGGTGAGAGCTTTCTTAGTGACTTTTGAAGCTGTCTTTGGCATTTGTGGGTTGAGAAATCTGAACCCCAGCAACTTCCTGTGATGCACCCTGAACTCTCCTCCCATCCTGTCTGTGCTGCTTGGACCAGGCTGGGATGTGCTCTGCTCTAAGCCTGGTGCAGTAGACCTTTCCTGTTGGCTTTCCAGGCTGTCTCAGGCTGGAAATCTGTTTCATTCTATCATGTTGTGGCTTCTGCTGCTCTAGAATTTGTTTAGAATCATTTTTACAGGTATTTTACGGGTTATGGGGGGAGAGCTAGAGCAGGTTCATCTTTCTACTCTGCCATCTTGACTCCTCCCGCCCCCCCGGAATTGTGTTTTGTCATTGAGTTGACCAGAATCCTAAAATATTTCATAGTTATTTGTCTTTACAATGCTTAATGTTATTATATAAATGTATAAATTATTCTTCTGGTTCTGATCACTTTGCTCTGAAACAGTTCATAACAAATATTCCTGTTTCTCTGAAACTACCCTTTTCATCATTCTTTATGGCACAATAACATATTACATTCATGTGACATAATTTGTGTAGCTTTTCCCTAAGGTTCCCTAGCTTCCAGTTCTTTGCCACTACACAAAGATGTACTGCCATAATTTCGCCCAAGAGATCCCTTTTCCTCTATCTTTTATTTCTTTGGAATATGGACCTACTGGTTTTGCTACTTTCGAAGCATAGTTTCTAGTTGTTTCCCAGAATGGCTAGATCATTTCACTTGAGCTGAGATTTGAAGGAAACCAGTGATTCCAGGATGGAATAATCTGGTGGGAGGGCATTTGGAGTATGAGGGACAACAAATTGTTAAGAGGAATAACAGGTAGTGAAGCAAGATATCAGTAGACTCCTTCTGATTAGAAGGTTGAATGTTTTAAATTACAAACAGAAGAACTTATATTTGATCCGAGAGATAAAAAGGAACCACTGGAGCTTATCCAGGTGGGGCATAACATGGTCAGATCTGCTCTATAAGATGTTATTTTGGTCACTTCTGCTTAAGATGGTAATGAGAAATATTGTCAAGAAACCTCAACCTCCCACCTAATCCCTAGCAGATATCTTAAAACTGACCCAGAAAGACCCAATGATTGAAAACAAACTGAAAATAAACATAATCAAATACCTCTATCCAGCCCAGAACTACCCCCAAATCTGGTAGAAACAAGGAAAGGAGGCACATAGAAAAACTAGTAGCCAATGAACCTGAAAACACCCAGTATTTTAAATATGATGACTGCAAGCACCAAGGACTCCAGTAATCAGAAACTTGAAGTCATATTCCACATATATCATTAGAACAAAAAATTTTAGCTAACTGTGTGTGGAAACATGGCCTGGACATAAATTCCAAGGAACACTCTTCAGAGCTCCTGGGAAACAGGTTCAACACACTGCTCGTCAACAACACCAGAGGGCTGAGACAGATTTGGTTTCCAAACACCATACTGAGTTTTGTCACCAACAAGAAGAATCCATACCACAAAGAAATGGAGATAAAAGTAAATGGTTAAAACAGAGGATCAAGTTCTAATACTAGCCTCTCTACTCAGACTTCAGCAACAGCTACATCTAGACTACAGAGGAGACAGGATCAGACAAGATCTATTCAACCTACCCAAAAGTACCAGAGGGGAATAGTTCAATTACAAAATTCCAATCCAAGAACTAAGTCTGAGATATGAGTAAACAAAAGAAAACTCTCAACATAATGGGTTGAGAAACTCAAGACTTAAAGATGATGGATATTTTTGGCCTTGTGGAGGTGTGCTCATGCCAGCTTGTTCTAAGAGAACTCATTATTAAATTATCAGTGTGGTTTTTTATATCTAAGAAAACAGTAAAGCTACAAATCAGCTCTTGTTTCATAGTTTTGTTTATTGTCTAGACTTAAGAAAGTGATGGAGAAAGTGTTAATAATGCAGATTAAATTAAAATTCATAATTAGTATATCTTTTCCCCCAGAGATCCAGTTGTTAAACATTCTCCAGCATCTTCCTGAGCCCATGGCAACTTATAAATCCAAGGAAAGTACAAAAATGTACTTAGTTGTGTCTGGTCCCTTTCTACTTCTATGGTTATAGTGGTAGAGTCTAGAAAAGGGAGAAGAATCATATTGACTTTAAGTTGCCTATAAACATAAACAATGTGAGATTCTTGTCCAGTGACCAACAAATGAGTCATACTACTATCATCACTTTTTATTTATTTGTTCACTTCAAATTTATACACATTTTTGCATGTATATTTTTATGTGTATTTGCTTCTTGACCATTAGAATGTAAGCTCATTACCAGGAAGTAATATATATCTCATCCTGTGTACTCATAGGCCCAGTGACAAGTACAGTGCCAACTTGTCAATAGATAAATCAGATTCTTTAGCCCTCTCCTGATATTATTGCCTTTCTCTCCAACCTCTGACCAATTTGATATCTTGATAGCCCTGGTAGAATATAGGATCTTTAAAAGTAGAGATTATTTCAATTTTGCTTTTGTATTTCCAGCACCTAGCACAGTGCCTACCATACTGTTGTTTGTCATTTGTTCAGTCATTTCCAACTTTTTGTGACCCCATGGACCATACCATTCTAACCCCTTCTATACTGTACTATTTCCCAAAGTCTATCCAAGCTCATGTTTCCCTGACATTATCTATCTATCTCATTCTCTGCCATCCTCTTTTCTTTTTGCCTTCAATCTTTCCCAATATCAGGGTTCAAAGAGTCCTGTCTTATCAATATGTGGCAAAAATATTTAAGCTTCAATATTTGCCTTCCAATGAATTGTCTGAATTAATTTCTTTAAGCACTGACTGATTTGATCTCCTTGCTGTTCAAGGAAAAGTCTACTCTAGTACCACAATTCAAAAGTATCAATTTTGTGACTCTCAACTTTCCTTACAATCCAACTCTCACGGCCATATATTATTACTGAAAAAAAGCCATATCTTTGACTATAAAGACCTTTGTAAGCAAGGTGATGTCTCAGCTTTTTAGTGTGCTGTCTGTATTTGCCACAGATTTCCTGCAAGGAACATTTTTTTTTTTTTAATTTCATGGCTGCAGTTACCATTTTCAGTCATCCTTGTATCCATGAACATAAAAGCTTAGTACTACTTAATTGTTTTTCTCCCTATATTTGCCAAGTAGTAATGGGACTAGTTGCATGATAAGTTTTTAGGTATTTTTGTTTTGTTTTTAATGTTAAACTTCAAGCCAGCTATCATACTTTCCTCTTTCACCCTCAACAGGCTTCTTTCTGCCTTTGAAGTGATATTGTATACATATGTGAGATTGTTGAAATTTCTTCCCTTTACCTTAATTCCGACTTTTGATTCATTCAGCCCAGCATTTTGCATGATGCACTCTGCATATAAGTTAAATAAATAAGGTGACAATACACAGCCTTGTTGCACTCCTTTTCCAATCTTAAGCAAATAAATTGTTCTGTGTTTGGTTCTAACTGTTGCTTTTTGACCTGATACAGATTTTTCAGGAGACAGATAACATGATCTTGTACTCTCATTTCTTTGAGGACTTACATATTTTGTTGTGATCCACAAAGTCAAAGGCTTTAGAGTCAATGAAGCAGCAGTAGATATTTTTCTGGAACTCTCTTGATTTCTCCATACTCGACAGAATGTTGGCAATTTGGTCTCTAATTCCTCTGTCTCTTCAAAAACCAGCCTGTACTTCTGATAATTCTCAGTTCACATATTGCTGACACCTAGATTGCAGAATCTTAAGCATAACCTTACTGGCATGTGAAATGAACACACTTGTTTGGTAATTTGAATATTCCTTGGCATTACCCTTCTTTAGGATTGGGACATAAACTGATCTTTTCCAATCCAGTGGCCACTGTTGAGTTTTTCAAATTTACTGGTTTATTGAAGGCAGCTCTTTAACAACATATTCTTTTAGTATTTTAAATAGCTCAGCTGGGATTCCATCACCTACACTGACCTTTTGTTAGCAATGTTTCCTAAGGACATCTTGAATTCATTCTCCAGGATATATGGCTCTGGTGGAGTAACACACCATCGTGGTTATCAGTGATATTAAGATACTTTTGTATAATTCTTCTGTATATTCCTGCCACTCCTTTTTAACCTGTTCTATTTATGTTAAGTCCCTACCATTTTTGCCTATTATCATGCCAGATTTTTGAATGAAATATTCCATTGGTATATATAATAATCTTGAAGAGTTTTCTTATCTTGCCACAGTGGGCGCTTAATTAATATTTATTGATTCCTTGATTGACTAAATAAAGCATTTATTGTGTACACTTTTGTAATGGGCAACAAATATACCTTTCATACCACATTTATAATTTCATAAAAATCTGGCAAAATTTTAGGAATGAAATTATTTTCACGCTTAGTTATTTTCTTCACTGGTTGTTTATTTAGTTGTATGTTACAATTTCAGGTATAAAGACCTAAATAAATATAGAATAAAATATGCTGGATAACAGAAGTTATTTTAAAGGATATTTTAAAATAAAAATACAAACTCTAGGATGTATTTTGTGGTTTTTATGCTTAACATTTTTGAGTAACAAAAAAGACTCAATATCACCATTATTACAACCACCACCACCACCAATGAGAAGGTGAGCTGAAGAGCCATGAAAAAAGCAACATGCTTCAAGTCTGATCCCTGAAGTCTTATTTTAGCAAAGTAAACTTGGTTGAGGTAAGAACCAGAAAATGCCACTGTAGGTTATGCATGATCCCCTCCTCTGCAGACAGGATACTAAAGAAGTGAAAAAAAGAAAGGAAGGAAGAACAAAAGGAGGGAAGAAGGGAAGAAGAAAGAAAGGGAAGGAGGGAGAAAGAAAAGAAAGAAAGGAGGGAGTGGGGAAGGAATCAAGCATTTTTTTTAAGTGTCTCCTATGTGCCAGGTGCTGTGCTGCTATATATATTAATTCACATCAATTAATACATACAAGTAATTAATCCTCACAACAATCCTGGGAGTAGGTTCTATTGTTATTTTCATTTTATAGTTGAGGAAACTGAAGTAGACAGAAGATATATGTGGAACTTGCCAAGGGTCAAGTAGCTGGTAAGTTTCTGAGGTTTTGAATTCTATTCCCCCTATCTCCAGACCCAAATCTCTATACATTTCTCCATAAAAGTCCTTGGCCTTATCAAATGCTTCCACATCAGAAACTAATATAGTTTTGTTAATCAAAATAATAAAGAAGATTCAATATCATCTGTTATGCCACTACAGTGGAAGATTTCAGTATCTCTCATTTTACTTGTAGCTGAAACCAATATATGTTGTTTTCCCCTATTAAACTGTAATATTCCTAAGAGCAGGACCTTTTTTTTTATTTGCATCTCCAACAATTATTGCAGTACCTTGTATGTAATCATAAACACACTTTCATTCATCCATTCATCTAAAAATTTCAACACAACGACTTTGTTTAGGTGTGGTAAAGCAGTTCAAAAGTGAAAATCAATTAGTTTATCAATGAACAATTAAATATCACTGAGCACCCAGAACTGTGTTAAGCACTGGAGGTACAGAGAAAAACCAAAAATAGTCCGTGCCCTCAAGGAGCTAACGTTCATATACATATATATATATATGTGTGTGTGTGTGTGTGTGTGTGTGTGTGTGTATGTATGTATGTATGTATATACATATATATGTATATAAGTGTAGATATGTGTATATCTCTATATATATGTATATGTATGTATATCAGGACAAATAAGAAGCCTACAGAGCAGAGGAAGACATTAGCAATAGGTGGGTCTATGAAAGTCCTCCAGAAACTTGAGCTAGGCATTAGAGGAAACCAGGGATTCTAGGCAGCCAAGGAGGCGGGGGAGCATTTTGGCTGTGGAAGACAACCAGGGCCCAGACACCAAGAAGAAGCATCAAGGATGTGAAGCAGGAAGTATATCAGCATGTTGGGCTAAAATAGCTTAGAGATTGTGTAATTAGAATTTAAGAATTCAAAAAGAAGACCTACTGACCATTATTCCATCAACTTTAATTCTAGAAAGGAATGTTTGAGGATTTTCTTCTTAGATTGTAGTGCAGCTATTGAAACACTAGGTGACACAATGTCCTATGCTACTTGTCAGGGGAAAGAAAAAATATAATAAGCAAATTGCCTCTCTCACTAAATATATAATCCTCTATTGTTTATGGAGGTCCATTTAATAAAGAACTTGGAGTCACATTTTCCAGTCACTTATATTAAAAGCAGTGCTAGCAGCATATAAAAATTACATTTGATAGGAGGCAAAGACAGGGTCATTCTAAACGTTTCATAAGAATTTACACAATACCTATGAAAAACTCTCAATGACAAGAGATAGATCTAGCACTTTAGTGGAAATCCCTCCTAACTATTATACAAGCTTTCAACTGGTTTATGTTCCTGACTCTACAGCCCTTGGGCTTATACAACCAGGTGTAACTTTCTTTAATTCCCCTGCTGTTGACTGTCAGTCTTGATATCTACTTAAATTACAGTGGTTGATCCCTCTTGCTCTACTCTAACATGATCTATTGATTTATTTGTGCTTAGTAACTCTGGCCAGGGGTTTGGGGTTTGGAATAGTTCCTAAACATGTCCAGGTTGTAGGAAGCTCTAGCAGTGTCTTCAATGCTACAGATTTCACAGTTGGCCAGTTCTGAGATCCCATGGGTGATTGTGCCCCAGAAATATTACCTTATTCTTGAATGTATCCCTTGTCTAATAAGTAGATAATTTGACCCATTTACAGTTGAATATAGTGGATGGCATATTCCTTGGCTCAATCTGAGTCTAGCAGCTTAAGCAAAAATATTGCTGACTTATAAACTATCACATAATCCACCAGTCAGCAAGCTATTAAGTGCTTCCTTATACCAGGTGTTATGCTCTGTTGTGGGAATACAGATACAAAAAATGAAGCAGTTTTTCTGCCACCAAAGAGCTTACATTCTATTGGAGGGAGGGAGTATACATATACAAGTCAATATACAATACATCCAAAGTAAAGGGAAGGTTGTTTTAGGCTGGAGACACTAGTAGCTGGGTGAACCAGCATGGTGGACAGCTAGCCTCAAGCAAGAAAATGGGTAACTGGAGTGTTGGGAGTGAGGAACAGCAAGGTGGTTCCAGAACAAACAAAGGGAAATAATATATAACAAGTTGGGAAAGATAGTGCCTACTATATGCCAAGTTGTGAAAGGCTTTAAACACCAAACCACAGGAGCTTGTATTTTAACCTAGAAGTAACAGGCATCTATCAGAGTTTATTGATTAGGGTAATGATGTACTTGTATTAGAGCTCTTAGACTACAGAGAGGGAAGACTTGAGGCAAGGAGACAATTTGGGAAAGTATTTTATACTCCACCTGAAAATCAATAAGATCTTAAAATACCATGGTGGGCTTGTGAGTGGTAAAAATCAATCAACCAATTCATATCTATTATATTTTAAGTACTGGAGATAAGAAAGCAAAAAATGAAACAGTGCTGGTTTTTAAAGAACTTATATTCTATCTATGGAGAAGGAAATGGCAAACCACTCTAGTATCTTTGCCAAGAAAATCCCAAATAGAGGCGCAGAGAGTCAGACATGACTGAACAACAAATATTCTATTAGGAGACAGATATGAGAGATGTGCAAGACTAGTAGCCGAATGAATGCGTGGGTTGAGGGAGAGTGGGACACTAAGAATATCTTTGGGGTTTAAAATCTGCATAGTTGGAAAGATGGTAGTAACTTCCACTGAAATAGGGAACTGAGGAAGAAGAAAGGGATTAGAGAAAAGAGAAGGATTTATGTTTTAGAAGTGTTGACTTTGAGATGCCTAACAAGACATTTTACTTGAAACATCCACTAGGCAGTTGGTGACATAGCGTGGCAGCTAAATGAAGAGGTCTTAGCTACTACAAAGAACATTGAGCAAAAGTAAAAATAATTGAGTTAGTTATTTCCCCAGAATTTAAGGTCTTAATATATTGACTTTTCTACTCTTGTGTACCTCTTGTCCATGGGTGTGTCTTTTTCTTTTTGATTCAATTTGCAGGGTACATTTTCTGTACTTCTTAAAATGAATGTCTAGCAAATAACTACCACTAAACACATCAAAAGCTAAATTATGTATCATCATCATCCACTCCCTACTCCCTGCCAACTTTCTTTTTCCTATGGGCAACAAGGGCCTTTACCCGCACTCCACACATCCCTTGAAAGAAAAATCTGAGACATCTTCCTTCCTCAGGATCTTTTGTCACACTTTCAATGTGCTGCTATATCAAGTCCAGTCAGTAAGCATTTATTGAGTGCCTACTATGTTCTAGGCACTAAATGCAGAAGATTCAATGAAAGGCAAAAATAGCCCCTCCCTTCAAGGAATTCATTCCAATGAGAGAGACAACATACAAACCACTATGTACTTACAAGATATATACACAATAAGTGGGAAGTAATTTCCGAGAGGATGAACATTGAGTGGGATAGGTAAATGCATCTTGTAGCAGGTGAGATTTTAGTTAAGATTTGAAAGAAATCTGACTTGTAAGGGGACTCAACTATCACTCTCAAAGTTTTTAGACTCAGGTCCCTTTATTTCTCTTAAATGTTATGAAGATCTTCCAAAGAGATATTGTTTATGTAGGTATCTATCTGTATTTATAGTATATAAATGAAAAGTCATAATATTATTTCGAAGATCATTTTTTCCTTGAGAATTTTCTGGAATGCTATTGGATTCCTCTAAAAGTTTTAAGATGACATTTTTGAGAAACACTAATTTAATCCATCCCTCTTTGTAAATGTCCACTACACCATCTGTAAAAAGTAACCCTCCAGCCTTTTCTTGAAGACTCAACATGAGAGGAAATGACTATAATCCTAGGCTATCTATCCTTACTTTTAAAATATTCTCATTGCTAGGAAGTTTTCTTTATACTAAACTGAACTCTACCTCTCAGCAAGTCTATGTATTGCTATTAATCCTGCTTCTAGGACCAAGAAGATCAAGAATGATCCTTCTTTACTTATTTTCTTGTTATATTATTTCAGTCATGTCCAACTCTCTGAGACCCTACTTGATAATACCATAAACACTTGTCATTCCTCTCATCTAGTCAATCATTCCTGTATTGAAATGTTTTGATGTGGCCTGCCCAACTCCATGGTCATATTCAAGCTTTAGATGCCTATTCCTAACAACATATCAAGCTCTGTTCCTAACCAATACTGTGTGTGTGTTCATCTTTGACTGCTAAAGATCATGCCATCAGAGAAATGATGACATGACTTGCATTTGACTTTGTTTTGAGGAGGCAGGGCTGTGCAGGTCACCAGCCTCACTTCTCCTCCAGAGTCATCTGAATCCAGGGACCAGATACTCATCAAGATAACTACAGATGACCCATGATGAGGCAATTGGGGTTAAGTAACTTGCCCAAGGCCACACACCTAGTGAGTGTCAAGTGTCTGAGATTTTGAATTCAAGTCCTCCTGACTCCTGCATTGGTGTTCTATGCACTATACCACCTAACTGCCCAACCAATACTGTGCCTTCTAGTAAAAGCCCCGGTGTCTATGTTTTCTTGAACAAGTCACTTTAACCTCAATTTAATCATTTGTAAAATCATGGGATCTGACTGCACCACAAGTTCTTAACAATGTCTATGTTATGAACCCCTTGAGAAGTCTGTTAAAGCCCATGGCCCCTTTCTCAGAACAATGTTCTTAAATACATAAAATAAAATAGGATTGTAAAAAAAGATATAGAAATGAATTCATGGGAGAAGCCAAGATGGTGAAGTAGAAAGATATACATATGCTAGCTCCTACCCCACAGTCCATAAAATACCTGTAAAGAAGAACTATCAACAAATTCTGGAGCAGCAGAAGCCACAGAACAACTGAGTGGAGGAGATTTATGTCCCAGAGAGACCTGAAAGGCTGACAGGAAAGGTCTGTCACACTCTGGATGTGGAGTAGAGCCCAGCCCTGCCTTGGCTACACAGCACCTGGGGGAGCAGATCCAAGCAGGCTTCAGGGACAGAATATCCAGCAGCAGCGCAGATCCCTCAACCCACAGGCACCAAAGGTCAGTGAAAGGATCTTTTTGGCTAACCAAGAGGGGAGCAGAGTGTCCCCATAACTCAGGCCCTCTCAGGAAGCAGCAGTAGAGGCAGCAGCTGATGGGGCTCCCAAAGCATGCAGTAGCGTGTGTCCATTGTTGAAGGTCTCCTCTTAAACCCCTGAGGGAATTGAGCCCTGTGTGGTGGCCCTGCCCCAACCTGAGCAACTGAACTTAATCTCACATTGAATAGCAGCCCTGCCCCTATCTAAAGCCCTGAGGCTTGGGAGCAGCATTTGAATCTCAGCCCCCAGTGCTGGCTTGGTGGAACTGGAGGCAAGGTAGTTGTGGAGAGGAAACTCAGAAATCAGATAACTGGCTGGGAAAATGCCCAAAAAGGGGAAAAAAATATAAGACCATAGAAGGTTACTTTCTGGGGGAACAGGTATCTCCCCCTATCCTTTCAGATGAGGAAAAACAAGGCATACTGTCAGAGGAAGTCAAGGGCCCTGCCTCCAAGGGGAACTTAAATTGGGTTCAGGCAATAGAAGACCTTAAAAAACAAGTTAGTAGCTTACTAAAGGAGAACCAAAAAAATGCTGAGGAAAATAGCAGCTTTAGAAAAAGGCTAACTCAATTGGAAAAAGAAGTCCAAAAAGCCAATGAGGAGAAGGAGGTTTTAAAAAGCAGAATTACCCAAATGAAGGAGAAGGTTCAAAAGCTCACTGAACAAAATAATTTGTTGAAAGAGAGAATTGAGTTCAGGGAAATGAATGACTATGAGTTAAACCAAGCAGTTAGTAAACAAAACCAAAAATTTGAAAAAATAGAAGATAATCTGAAACAACTCATTGGAAAAACAACTGACCTGGAAAATAGATGCAGGAGAAATAATTTAAAAATTATTGGACTACCTGAAAGCCATGACCAAAAAAAAAGCCTAGACATTATCTTCCATGAAATTATCAAGGAAAACTGCCCAGATGTCATAGAATCAGAGGGCAAAATGGATATTGGAATAACTCACCAATCAACTTCTGAAAGAAACCCAACAGAAAAACTCCTAGGAATACTGTGAACAAATTTCAGAGTTCCCAGATCAAGGAGAAAATACTGCAAGCAGTTAGAAAGAAACAATTTGAGTATTGTGGAAATACAATCAGGATAACACAGGATCTGGCATTAAGGGATTGAAGGGCTTGGAGTGGGATATTTCAGAAGTCAAATGAACTGGGATTGAAACCAAGAATAACCTGCCCAGCAAATCTGAATATAATACTTCAAGGGAAAAAATGGTCATTCAGTGATATAGACTACTTTCAAGAATTCATGTTGAGGAAAAGACCAGATCTGTATTTAAAAATTTGGCTTCCTAAGACAAGAATCAAGAGAAGCATGAAAAGGTAAATAGAAAAGAAAAATCATAAAAGACTCTCTAAAGTTGAACTGTTTACATTACTACATGGAAAGAAAATATTTTTAATTCTTGAATCTTTTCTCAGTATTTGAGTAGTTAGAGAGATTGTACATACACACACACAGAGTACAGGGTGTATTATATCAGAAGAGATGATATCTACACACAACAAAAAATAAAATAAAATAAAATTAAGGAGTGAAAAAGGAAAATTCTGGGAAGAGAAAGGAAGTAATGGAACAGGGCAGTCTATAACTCATAAAAGAGATAAGAAAAATTCAGTGGAGGAGATAAGCAAGAAGGGGAGAGAAGGAAAAATAAAGCTACTCTCCCCCCATGAGGCTAAAGGAGGGAATAATAACATGCTCACTAAATTTGATATGAAAAAATTTATATCACATTACAAGAAAGTAGGACAGGAGGCGACAAGTGGAGCGAGGGGAATGTTAGAATGGAGGGCAAATGGGAGAAGTGAATCACTAGAAACAAACACTTTTGAGAAGGGACAAAGTCAATTGTAGGGGG
>CM053770.1:214045985-214076716 GCA_028658325.1 Potorous gilbertii
AGCCTCAGGGCTTTTGGCGGGAGGCTTGACTGCTCTTCAATGGGGGCTTATCTGTTGGTTCTCAGGTGGGGGCAGGGCCTCCTCTCAGGCTCAGTTCCCTCAGGGGGTTTATACAGAGATCTTTTGTAATTGAGCTGGGGTGGAGCTCCAGCCCACTCTGGGAGTCTCTGGCTGAGCTGCCTCAGCCTCTGCCGCAGCAGTCGCTTCCCAGGGGGTCCCGAGTCCCAGAGATCCCCCGCTCCCCTCTCCGCCCGTCTCTCTCACTTTCCTGTGCGTCTGTGGGTGGAGCGACCTTCGCAGCTGCCGGAGATTCAGGTCCCTGATGCCTGCTGGGCTCTGCTGGCTCCTCTCAGTGCCTCGTGGCCGGGCAGAACTCTGCGGCCGGGCCGGGGGAGGGGAGGACTCCACTCCCATCTGGGGTACCTTTGCGGTCGGTTTTTCAGGGCTCTCTGCAACGGAAATCTCCTTCACTGTGTTGCTGCGTGGCTTCCACTGTTCCAGGATTTGTCAGGAGTTCTTTTTACAGGAAATCTGTGGGCTGTGGGTTCGGACCTAGCATAGGTGAGTCTTTCTACTCCGCCATCTTGGCTCCGCCGACAATTTTAGATTTCTAATCACTAAATGCAACCGAATGCATATATGCATATGTGCATATATATATTTGCCAAATGAAACTTCTCTACATTACAACATATGAGTCTAAAAAAGAACGAGTACTTTCATTGAGAAGCTGACTTTTAAAAATAAACTGAACAACTCTTCCATTCAGAGCCTTTTTTTACCTCTAGAATGACCATTTCTACTCTGGGAGACACAAAAACTGTTTAGAACTTTTCATTCACATCATGTGGTCCCATCACATACCACATCCACTTTCAAAAATCTTCAGGGGGAAAATACTGATTTAGCAAAACATACTATGCTGGAAATGATTATGAAAGTGACAACTAACAGAGCTCATGCAAGGGTACTGATGTCTCTGAGAGATACATTTCATGCACCTAACACAAGCTTGAATTATGAGAACTTTCTGCAGGCATTGCATGTCAGTGCATTTCCATGAAACAGCCGATGTGGCCATATAATTAATTTAATCTAAGAATCATTCATTAAGTGTATATAAGATTACTAAAATATTTATATGCATATCTATCTCCCTCTCTCCCTCCCTCCCTCCCTCCATCTATCTATATCTCTGTGTGTATACACATACACATGCATATTTACATATGAACACACACATATATATATATATATATATATACATATACATATACATATACATACATTTATCACAATGACAGGACATGAAATACCATGGAAAGTATGTGAATTCTACTATAATCTTTGTTTTTAAAGAGTGTGATGGGACCATAATGGTGAAATAATATTATTGAGATTCATAAGTGGATTTCACAGGAGAATTAGAACATTGAGAGGTAAAAAACACAATGAAAAGAGTTTTAGATTTAAAGTCAGAGGCTTTGGGTTCCAATTCTAGTTCTACTACCTGGGTGACTTTGAGCAATTCATTTTGCCCACATTTATATGCACCTGTTTCTTATTTGTAAAAATATATTTTTCTAGATAAAAATTAAGGCAGTGCTAAACCTATGACCTTTTGATTCAAATAGGCCCTTTGACTTGGTGCCCTCAACAGAAGATTTTGTTCTTTAACTGGAGAGAACCAAAGCTATAGTTAAGAAAGGAGGAGGCAGGGATAACCACAAGGGCAAGACGTTAGAAAAATGTATTTTGCCCAACCAAGGCAGCCATTGTTACTTCCATAACTATGGCAATACTCACTCCTCAACCTAGGACGGCAACTGACACCTCCACAATAATTGGAAAGATCAAGGAGAAGGAGGTTCCCAAGTCTCAGACATGAGAGAAAAGAAAATCATTGGGAGTTCTGAAAGCCTGCTCATGGCACATGACACATAATTACACCAATCTCTTGCCACTATTCCTGGGTTCAAAGGATAGGAATCCTAGTGCCATCATCTAAGGACCAGAGAAGCTTGGGGATGGTGTAGAGGACCAGGTACTTTAAAGGGAGGAGTGGTCTACTCTAAGAAAATCTGATTATTTTTCTTACCTAATATGTCACTGGAAGAGAGATGGAAATCAATGAAGTGGCATGAGATATAGAAGAATAGGAAGGGGGACTGGTAAGGAGAAGGGTGCATGCTAGAACATCTTGTTGTAGAAAATGTAGGCACCAGAATGAGAATTTTTTCTAGATTATAATAGATGGCTGCTGAAGTTATTTTCCAAAGATAGGAGGCCCTCATCACTTCTTACTTGTAGTATCTTACCTCATCTCTTCATTGGTCTCCATATCCTCTCCTCCACAAGACTGTCAAATCAACCCTCCTAAAGCACAAGGTTGACCACGTCATTCCTCTGGGCAATAAACTTCAGTAGCCACCTATTACTTCTAGGGTAAAGGAGAAATGCCTCAGCTTATTTAAATCCTTACATAGGTGTGTTCCAGGCTAGTTTCCTATGCTTATTACTCTTATTCACATAGTGTATACTCCAGCCTACTTTCTGTCTTTTGACCATGGTAATTTATCTTCTTACTCTTATGCTTTTACACAAGCTGTCTCCTTCTACCTAGAATGTAATCCCTGGTCACATTTGCTTCTTGGACTCCTTCACTTCCTTCAAGGCTCAGTTCACATCACTTTCTATGAGAAACTTTTCTTAATACTCCCAAGTATTAGTTGTTTTTTTTTTATTTACTCACCTGTGTGTACCTGTTGTATTACCCCTTCCTCTCGTTAACCCCACTATAAAATGAGAGTTCCTTGAGGGCAGGGGCTGTTTGATTTCAGTTTTAACTAGAATAGTAGCTTTTCTACAGGGATAGAGAAAAGCTCGATACTGGAATTTCATATTGTAGGTGATGAATGAATGCTTATTAAATTGAACTGTTGACAAAAACATTCTCTGTGGCAGGTACCCTAATACAATTGATAGTTCATGTCTATTTCCTTATCTTCCCTCTTAGGAAAAAAATTACTGAGAAGCATAGGAACAGCTTTGAATAATGACATCATTGAAATGCTGAAAGCACTCTCTTGAATTTATGAGCTTATTCCTCTTGAGTTAGAGGGAGGACAGAAGCTGCAGCACCAGGAGAATGGTAGTGTCATAGACAGGAACCAGCACCACATGCGAAGCCGCAGACCCAGACAGTGCCTTATACTTGCTAAGTGCTTTAGAAAGACTTGTTGCATTGAACTGAATTACAGCATCATAGAATTTCAAGCTGGAGGCTGCATAAGAGCAAAAACTTAGAGCTCAAAGAGAACTTCAGATCTTTGAGATCAGCCAACAGAAATATCTGTAACATAAGGTATGTGCAGAAAACAGATTTACCACTTTTTGCTGTCATTCAGTCATGTCCAACTCTTTGTGAGCCCTTTTGGAGTTTTCTTGGCAGAAATACTGGAATGGTTTGCCATTCCTTCTCCAGATCATTTTACAGATGAGGACACTGAAGCAAACAGGATTAATTGATTTGCCCAGTGTCACATAGCTACTAAGTGTCTGACGCTTATGTTGACCTCAGACCAGCACTTTATCTATTGAGTCACTTAACTTCTAAGTTTATTAGAACTGATCGTATGATAATGACTTCCATTCATTAATGAATGCAATCAAATTTTTTGACTATTCAGTAATACAACCATCTAACTCTGTAGTAACAAACCACTGACGTGATTCTTGAAGATCTTGGTACAGTATCTCATACTAGTATGAAAGCCTCCTTTCTGCCCCAGGTGGAAGCTGTGAGTTTCCCTTTGAAGTGGCATTGTACAGTTCTTTCAATCACTAACACTGGACAATGGTATCTCCAAGTTTGAGGAGCAAAGGAATCTTCCTTAGAGTAGATTGTTGGCTAAGGCCTCTTGTGAGTTTTTATAGTTATGGATAAAGGTATATAAGTTACATTTAAGTCTTCATTTATGATCAGAACTAAGCTATGATCAAAGGAAATTATCAGTTGTATTCAGGAGTATTCTGGTAAATGTTTAATATCTGATTCTTTAAAAATGTATGTATGACATACTTTTAAATTTAATCTGCATTATTAACATTTTCTCTATCACTTTCTGAAGTCTAGACAGTTAATAAGACAATCAATCAAGTCCTGATTATAGCATTTGTCAATTTCCAAGGTGTAAATACTCATACTGAAAATGTAACAATTGTCTCAAGAGCTGGTAGGAGCTGACTCCAATACACCACTAAAATTTTTAATTTCTTCATATCATTAGCAAATGTTAATCAGTTGTTTGCCAAATTTGGGGAAACACACATTATTAGTGGGTTGTTTACTAAATTTTGGGGATATATAGATCATTACCAAACTATATCACTCCTGTTCTTTTTTTATTACCTAAAAACTAGTCACAAAATGGAGACTTAAAATAAGTCCTAATCCTAAATTAAAATACTTATTCCCAGTAGATCCCCTCATTTTACAGATGAGGAAAATATAGCACTAAGGAGAAATGGATTATCTAAGACCCTTTAAGAGGTACAAACCAGAAGAGTTGAGATCTGAACTGAAAACTTTTTACTCCAAATCCAAGGCTTTTGCTGTTACATCATGATCACTGATATTTGCAAAGAATCCTTGAGAGCAAATTACTATATTGGGTACCCTTATAAGTTACAAATAAAGTAGAAATCACAGCTTCTGCTCTCAAAAAGTTTATAGGCTACAGGAATAAGAAAAACACATATAAAACTAATATTAAAAAGAATTTCCAATTTGGGATTCAAACCCTCTAATTAAGGAAACTACAACATCTCAACAATTTGCATAAATGCATCTGATGCTAGCTAGAAAACATGGTACTTTTGAATGCATATACAAACTCGAAGTTCAAAATTGTCTAAAACTGCAGAAGTATGTTTTATTTAGAGGCCTAATCACCATTGGAGCTTGAATTCCTAATAATTTTACATTTACACAGAATCTTTGAGTTGGACAAACACTTAAAATTAAGTATTTTACTCATCAAACACTGGAGATAAGGGAGGAAAAATAAACCATTATAATAAAAATGTGAATGTATTAAATGCACAAGGGAAGTACAATTCAAAAGTGGTATGAAAGGTATGTAAAGGGAGAATTCATCTCTAGTGAGGGTTGAGGGGAATAGGCAAGTTGTCATGCAGGAAATAGAACCTAAGCTGAACTAAGAAGTACAAAACTTCAGCAGGGAAAAAAATCATCATTGCAGACATAGGGATGGACAGAAACAAAATCAGAGGATGTCAACAAACATAACCTCAGAGTAAGGTTCTAGTTCCAACACTTACTAACCATGGTCAAACTATTGAATTTTTGTGCTTAGTTTGTAAAATGAGAATAGCTGTATTTCATTATCTGCCGCAGAGGGTTATTTTGAAGAAAACATTTTATGAGTCTTAAAACACTAAAAAGGAAAACATTAAAACTATGCTTTGTAATTTAGGAGCAAGTCAAGTCTGTCATAAATATAAATATATATATATATACATATATATATATGTATATATATATATTTAACATATTCCAAATGTAGGCATTTCTAACTTAGAGAAATATTTGACTTGGCATAATCCTTCATGGCATGACCTCAGATATCATTCTACCCCAAGACAACTTGAAGCAATAATATTTACTGGAATCCTAAATAAAGAGAAAGTCACAACAGAGAAAATAAAGTTTTGGGGTCAATATTTTAGAATTATAGTCACTTAATTTGCTACTAAATTACTTGAACTATTGTATATCTTCCTTGACTACTCCCCCTGAGCACTAAAAAGGATTCCTTATAGTGATCAATATTTTAATCTTTCTGAATGGAGAATAATTTTTCTGAATGAATCATAACTTCCTATTGCTTCCGGGAATGGGGAAGACTGTAATCTTTACTATACAAGAAGTAATTATCCTCCTAAAATTGGTTTCCACCTTGGGACTTTAACCTTTGTTCTTGATTTTATAAACATTTTCCTGAAAGGAAAAGTGTGGAAAGAGTTTTAGACTGGAAACGGATGTCATTGACTACTATTTTAAGTTGATCTAAAAGGGAGATTTTAATATATTTCTACATAGTTATTAACATGGAGTGTTTTATTATACATGAAGGAGAATAATGTGGGCAAAACTGGGAGGGAAGGAAGAATAAAAGGAAAGAAAGAAGGAAAGCAAACAGGTATTAAATGCTCTTATGTACTAGGCAATGTGCTAAGTTCTGGACATACAAATACAAATAAAAAAGAAAGACAATTCCTTCTTCCAAGGAGCTTACATTCTAATGGAGCTGGTTGGCTATTCCAAGGAAAGGAAGTCCTCCCAGGAGCTGAGGTAAATTTCTGTATAAGATGGCAACTGTGAAAGGTACCAGAGATACCATCTCCTTTGTTTTAAATATGAAGAAACTGGGGCCCAGGGAGAAAAAGTGACTCACCTAAGATTACACAAATCATAGGTATTAGAGGCAGGATCAGATCTGCACAAAAATTAGATCAATCTGGCATGAAGAATGGTTTGGGATAGAGAAAGATGGAACTTGATGAGGCAAGTTAGGAGTCAATTGCTTTAGACCAGAAGCTAGTAAAGCGGGATGGTTGCTATCTCTGTCATTGATATAATAAAGATGTTTTGGATTGCTTTCTTACTGACATGTGTTTCTCTATTACAGGTAGTAAGAACTAGGCTTTGGCAGTAGTCCCATGACTTTGCACACTGTACCCTAAAACTTACATTCATACAAGATTTCATTGAAAACAAAACTTTTCATTTTCACCCAGTCTGCAGTCTGGTTTCTGACCTTATCATTCAATTTAAATTGCTCTCACCTCTTAAACACCATCTCTAATGGATACTTCCTCCTCCTTCACCTCTCTGCAGCCTTTGACACTCTCAATCATGCTCTTATCCTTAATAATGTATTCTCTTCTCTCTCCGTTTTCATGGCATTAGTTTCTCCAGATTCTCTCTCTTGGTCTTCCTCTCTGACCACGTTTTGTCAATCTCTTGATGGATCTTTATTGAGATCATGCATGTTAACTGTACTTGTCTCCCAGGGCTCTATACTGGGTCTTCTCTTTTCCTTTTATACATTTTTACTTGGTGATCTCAACAACTTGAATGGATTAAATTAAAATCTCTACACTAATGATCTCTACACTAACCTTTCTTCTGACCTCCAGACTTGCATCTCCAACTACTTAATAGATATCACAAATTTGATATACTATAGACATCTTAAACTCCACATATATAAAACTCAACTCATTATCTTCCCCTCAAGACCCTCCTCTCTATTTTTCCTATTATTTTTGAGAGCACTTCTATCTTCTCCGTTACTCAGGCTCAAAGCCTAGTTATCATCCTTAATTTTTCATTTTCCCATTTCATATCTAATCCACTCCTAAAACCTGTGGATTCTACCTTTATAACATCTCTCCTCTGACACTGCCCCGACCCTGCATGAACTCTCTGGACCAGGGTAAAAACCTAATCATCATTCTCCTTTCTTCAAGTCTCTTCCCACTCAAATCCACATTCCACTCAATTGTCAAAATGATTTTCCTAAAGTGCAAGTCTGACCATGTCAGTCCCTTACTCGATTAACTCCCATGGCTCCCTAGTTCCTCCATTATCAAGTATGAAATTCTCTGTTTACCATTCAAAGCCCTTCGTAATCTACCCCCTTTATACCTTTCTAGTCTTTTTTACACCTTATTCTGTTGTCACTTCCTTTCCCCCATAGCTCCACTTTATCTGATTTAGTGACACTGACCTCCTAACTATTCTTTGAACCAAAGACTCTCCCTTCCAGTGATTTTCATTGTCTGCTCCCCATGCCATTCTTTTCCTCTTTATCTCCTCCTGGTATACTATAAGTCCCAGCTAAAATCTCACCTTCTAGGGAAATCTTTTCTTGATCCCGGTTAATACTAATACTCTCCTCTGTTGATTATTTCTAATTTATCCTGTATATAGCTTGTTTGTACATAGTTGCTTGCATGTTGTCTCTTCCATTGGAGTGTGAGCTCCTTGAAATCAGAAATGGATTTCTTTTCTTTTAATCCCTAGAATTTAACAGTGTCTAGCAAATGTTAGATGCTTATTAAATACTTTTTGACTGCTGAAATTGATTGCCTCGGATATATTTTAACTTAAAGATATGCTTCTCATCAATAATCAAAAATGGGAAATTAGCTCAATCAGATGAAGGCTTTAACTTTAATAAATAATTCATACCCCACTGTCACAAAGAGGATACAAAAAAGAGATGAGAGACAGATAGACAAGACTAATGCTTATGATACAGAAGATATGAATGCAGACACAAAATGAGAGGGTGAAGAGAATAGTAGAGGCTCCAACTTGACATTTAATTGCCTGTGTGAAGATGTAGTTGAACAGTGAAGATACTTTCTTGGGATCTCATTGGACCAATCCTAGCATGGCTTGCTGAAACCTCTATTGGTTCAAGGCTATACCCTTACTGAAATGACATAAGCATAGTAGACCTGGCCCAAGACTAAGCCCACCTAAGATCACACAAATCATTGGTATTAGAGGCAGGATAAGATCTGTACAAAAATTAGATCAATCTAGCATGAAGAATGGTTTGGGATAGAGAAAGATGGAACTTGATGAGGCAAGTTAGGAGTTAGACCAGAAGATAGTAATGCGGGATGGTTGCTATCTCTGTCATTATTAGTGCAGTGAAAGGAAAGGAACATGTATACTCAGGAGCAATGAATAGCCAAAAACTTCAGGGAGATAGATTGAATAAGCAAAAGGTCAACTCTTTAGCATTATCTTATATCTTTCCCATTGATCTACCAACCTGAATCTCTGATACTGCAATGAATACAAAACCAGAAGGAAATTTTAGGCTCAGTCCCTTGGCTTTTGGTTATCCAGTGCAACCCTGTTGTAAATCTAGTTTAGTCTTTTTGATTTATGGTCACCTGCATTCCATAACCCTTTCCCTCTGGAATACATTGCTCTTCCTGAATCCTAGTATTTATGCTTTGTCAGGGAGGCTGGTTTAGACTTGTTTATGCCAACTCCTTTACTCATGTAGGATGACTACTGTTTCACCGTTCTAAATCCAGTCAAATGGTTTGGAGTAACTCAGAGTCAGTGTCAGCAGGTAGCATTCTACTCAAGCTATTACCTTTCAGTATGCCAGGACAGTACTGGCAACCTTTCCATAGACTATATATAGACTCTAGCCATCAGAGAGTACTCAAAACCAAAAGCTGAGTTATTGTCCATAATAGTGCCTGCCTGCTGTCTTTACTTTCATATTTTGTTGGAAAAGAGTGTTAATGCCTTACACAATCTACTGCTTCTAAAAGGTATCTATTATCAATATTTAAAACTTAATTACTACTAGTGTCTTTGGGAAAATTCACTATCTCAGTTTTTCTTCCCTCTGTACCCATTCATTATTGCAACGTGCAGATCACTATGGTTTTAATATCCATGAAATTAAAGCGAGATAAAGTATATATACACCTACGTTTGTGGAGATAGGCACCAATACCTGTCCCTGTGAATTCTCTTTTCCTCTTTCCTCCAGTTCTATACAGGGGAAGTCCCTATGTATGTTTATGGCTCAAAGAAAATGAGAGAGAGGAGAAACTTTTGCAGGTTCCACTGGGACAAAGGAATTGTCTCATAAGGAAATAAGGAAAAGATTCCCTCTCACTCATCAGTCTCAGTGCTATCGAGATTTATAGCAGCTTGTCTGTCTGCAGAGGATTCTTTTTTTTAATTCTCTTTTGTTCTTTATTCTTCTATTTGGGGGTGGGGGATTTTGTATGACCCCAGAGCAATCTTATTTATGGCATGAGCTATACCTAGTTCCTCTCTGATCTGTGAATAAAAACAAAGAGATAAAGGCAAAACTTCCCTGGTTTATCACACTAATCAAAGGCATGTGTCAGTTCTTTCCCCTAAGCATAGATATACAAACACATAGGCAAGCAGGCAGATAGGCAGACATACAAACAGGCAGGAAGATAGATAAACAAACAGCTAGACAGTCAGACAAACAGAAAGAACTGAGACAGAGACACAAAGGCACAGGAAGATCCTCATTAAATTTTCAGAAGGCACAAAACTGGAGGGGTTGTTTAGTCAACACACTGTCTGGACCCAAACATAGATTGCCAGCCTGGAACGTCGGATTGCTACAACTCTGACCTATCCTGTCTGTTTGGGAATGTTCCACTCATATCTCTTTCCCCCTCGTAAACTGGCTCCTTTCCACAATCAGATCATTCCTATAGCTTTCTCATCACAGCACAAGAGCTGTGACGCCCTAAACAGGCTCTCTTCTTGCCAATGCCATCTTGTCTTTGTTTTCCTCCTCATTTTCCTATAGTTGATACAATGGACATGTTCTTTGTATTTCTGCCTCCAGCATGTGGACTTTTTTCATTCATGGAATATTGGCAGGCATGTCACTGTTGGAAATTCTGAGGGAATGAAGATGTCAGATCTGGTGCCCATGGCTGACCAGCTGAGATACAGATACATCCTGTTAGAGTCTAACATTTAGCTAATTACACACTGAGCTTCCTTTCTAGCTGAAGTAATGACTCCTTAACTGGGGGTGCTTCACCACATTTATGCACAACTTATAAGTCAAGTTCACATCTTATTTGTCATTCATCTGTTGTTTGTTCCTTTTTCAGTGAAGCATCTCTGTCCGTCCCTTTCAACATTGCCTTGAATGTTCTGATTCTGGTGCTCCAATTTACAAGCTAGAATAAACCATGCCTACTCAAGTTCATAGGCTCATAGTTCTTTATAGAGTAGAAGAGGATCTCAGAATCCATTTCATCTGACATTTTCATGAAATAGATGAGGAAACTGAACTCCAAATATGTTAAGTGGTTAGCTTGAATAAAGATAACATTGTCAGAGATGGCATTTGAGACCAGATTTTATGATTTCAGAGCTTCTTCTCTTTATAATGCCTCTTGTCCTTACCTAGAAACCTACTTACTCAGACCTTATGCATTTGATAAGGGTCTATACAATATAGTCTTTTCTTCTGCTCCTTTCATTCTTAGCCTTGCTGTTCCCTTAGTTCCCTGGAATTTTGTTCTCCGGCCACCTGCAGGTATTTTGGGTCATCAAAAACTTATCCATTTTCTTTTTAAGTTTTTATTAATATTTTCTGTTTCTTATATCACAATAATATTCCATGCACACCCTTTTCTACTCCTCTCAGAGAGCCATCCCATATGACAAATAATAAAAAAGTCAACACAACTAATTGAAATGTTGGAAAGAAAACTCTAAAACACATGCAGTGTGTAACACCTGTGGACTTCTCACCTTCCAACTCAGGTAGGTTTGGGGTATCTTTACATATTTTTTTCATTTGAGTCCCATTTGATCTTTATAATTTTGTACATTTATTTTTTAGTGCGTTAATCTTTTGATTTACATTGGTGCAATTATTGCATATATTTATTTTCTTGAGTCTGCTTACTTTTACTCTGCATCAGGTCATACAGATCTTTCTATGATTTTTTGTAGTCATCTTACAACATCATTTCTTTTAGCACAGTAGTATTCTATTATATTCCTGTACCACAGTTTGTTTAACCATTCCCCAATTGATGGGCATCTACTTTGTTGACAGTTCTTAGCTATGGCCATCAAATGGGGAATGACTGAACAAATTGTGGTGTATGATTGTGATGGAATACTGTTGTGCTATAAGAAATGATTCACTCAATGATCTTAGAAACACATGGAAAGACTTGCACAAAATAATGAAGAATGAAATGAACAGAAGGAAGACAACCCTGTATACAGTTAACAGCAACATTATTTTAAGAATCACTTTGAGTGAACAAGTCATTTTGACCATCATAAATGCCCAAATTAACTCTAAAGGACGTATGAAGAAAGATGCTATATGCATCCAGAGAAAGAACTGAGAAAAAAGAGTATACATAGAATAACTTCACATACATACATATACACACATGTATTTGTATCTAATGGTAGTTGTCTCTAAGTTGAGGGAGGGAGGAAATAAAAAAATAAATTTACATGATAACCATCACATATTTGAAAGGAATAGCAAGGTTATAAATAATAAATTTGCAGTTTTATGTGAAATCATCTTTTTTATTATACTGTTTTATAAAAATGCTTGTTCTATTCCATAAATTTAAAAAAAACCCTAATTCTCAGCTATGACAAAAAAGAGCTGTTATAAATATTTTGGGCTATGTGGGGACTTTTTTCCTTCTCATTGTTTTTTTGGGGGGGTATAAACCCATTAACAGAGACTCTGGTTCAAAGGGCATGAACATTTTAGTGAATTTCATTGTGTAATTCCAAATTGCTTTACAAAATGGTTGTGCCATTTCATAGCTCCACCAACAATGTATTAATGTATCTATCTTTCTGGAGTTCCTCCAAAATTGACTTGTGACAATTTCTTGTCATTTTTTTTTCAACTTGCAGAGTATGAGGTGAAACCTCAGTGATGTTTTGATTTATTTATTTCTCCAGTTATTTAGGTTGTTCTTATTTCTTTAAAGAGCATTTTGTAATTAAATCTATGCAAATCTGTTGCATGGTTTGGGGATATTAATCCCCATATATGTTGTAGTTATTTGAATGAGATTTCTTTTTCTATTGTTGCTTCTTATGTTTTGTTATTATTATACAGAAATGTTGATTTTTGAGGATTATAGCCTGCAATTTGCTAAAGTTACTAATTGTCTCAGTTGTTATCTTTGCTGATTCCCTAGGGTTTTCCAACTCAGCCATCATATCATTAGCAAGTAGAGATAGCTTTATTTCCTCTTTTCCTATCTTTATTCTTTTCATTCCTTTCTCTTGTTTTACTGCTCTTGTAGCATTTCCAGAATATGTCAACTAATAGTTGGACAGTGGCCATTCTTGCATCCCTCCTATATCTATTAGAAAAAAAGTTCAAGTGTATACCCATGACATATCTTACTAGCTTTTACTTTCAAATAGATGCTTTTTATAATATAAAAAAGGTCCTTATATGTCTGTACTTAGTAGGGTTTTTAGCATAAATGAGCATTGTACTTTATCAAAAGCTTTTTTGTGTCTATTGGGATGATCACGTGTTTTTGGATATTTTGATTTTTAATATGATTATGTTGATTGTTTTCCTAATGTTGAACTGTTCTTGTATCCCTGATTTAAATTCTACTTAATCATAGTAAATGATTTTTTCATTAAATCACTGTAGTCTATTTGGTAGGATTTTGTTTAAAATTTTTCAGTCAATGTTCATTAATGTTATTGGTTTACAGTTTTCTTTTCATGTTTTATCTTTCTGTGGTTTAGAAATTTGGACGATATTTATCTCACAAAATGATTCTGGCAGACTACATTCTTTCTCATTTTAGAGAATAATTTGTGAAGTATAGGTACTTTAAAAGTTTGGTAGAATCCTCCTGCGAATCTACCAGGACTAGGAATTACCTATACCTTTTGGTAGCTCCTTTACAGCTAGATCTATTTCCTTTTCAGAGATCAGATTATTTAATATTTCTATTTGATTTTCTGATAATTTGGGTATTTTATTTTTTGAATGTATTCCTCTATATCAAAGCACTCAATATTTTTTTTAGCATATAACTATATAATATGTTCTGATTATTCTTTTTATTTCTTTTGGTTTTACTGTAATTTCACCTTGTTCATTTGTTATTTTATTGATTTGATTTTCTGCTCTTACCTTTTTAATCAGATTAACTGAGTTTATTAGTTTTATTATTCTTTTCAAAGATCCAAGTTTTAGTTTTATTTATCATTTCTATGAGGTTTTGTTTCAAATTCAGGTCATTTCTAATTTTTAATGTATTCTCCTTTGTGCTTATTTTAGGTTTGTTTATTGATTTTCTGCTTTTTAAAATATATATTCTGTTTATTAATCCTCTATTTTTATAAATCCTCTATTTTTTCTATACTGTTAGCATATAATTATAATTTCACCTGAGGACTATTTTAGTGACATCCCCAAAATATTGGCATATAGTGTCATTATCTTTTTTTACATAATTATTCTTGTTTTTCAACCCACTCATTATTTAAAATTTCATTGTTAAGTCTCCCTTTGTGTCTGTAGCCATTTTTTTATTGTCCCTGAAATAATTTCTACTCTTACTGCATTATTCTGTGTAAAGGAGGTATTGACTACTTCTGCCTTTTTACATTTGCTAGTAATAACCTTGTGCCCTAGTGCATGGCTAATTTTTATAAAAGTTCCATGTCATTTGAGAAATATGCATTTTTTTTGTTGTTCCATTTTAAAAATGCTATTTTTATCTCTAATTTCTCCAGAAATTTTATCTTTCTGTTAGATGTATCCAAAACTGATAGAGGGGTATAGAAGTCTTCCATCACTATTGTGGTACTGTCTATGCCTTCTTGAAACTCAGAAAAAGTTTCCTTTAG
This sequence comes from Potorous gilbertii, assembly GCA_028658325.1. Taxonomy (NCBI): domain Eukaryota; kingdom Metazoa; phylum Chordata; class Mammalia; order Diprotodontia; family Potoroidae; genus Potorous; species Potorous gilbertii. The sequence continues at coordinate 214,060,492 of CM053770.1, forward strand.
ATGCCAAGGCATTCAGAACACATAAGTTTATTACTGATATTGACTTGTCATCTACAATTCCTTTTAAGATAATGTAGATTCCTTGTTTGTCCCTTTTTATTTTTTCAATATTTGTTTATATTCTGATAGCAAGTTGGCAACTCCTGCTTTTTTTATTCACTTGATACATAGAAATTTGTTTCCATCCCCTCCGTATTATTTTGTGTATGTGTTAGATTTTTAAGTGTTTCTTGTAAGCAACAGATTGTACAGTTTTGCTTTCTTATCTAATCTGTCAATCTTTTCTGTTTTTTGGATTGTTTAATCTATTGATATTTAAGGTTATAAAAATTAAGTTTTTAATTTTTCTCTACTTTTCCAGATTATGATTTTCTTTCCCACTTCTGCTATAAACAAAATATTATGTTTTTTCAGTTACTTTACTCCAGAAAACCACATCTCTATTCCCCTATCCTAGGAGGATGCCTCTTAGAATCAGTGACCTGCTCTTTCTTGCCTGTAGTGTTGGGATTGATTATGTTGTATCAGTTTGTTGGGGGTGAGATTAGATGGCCTCTTATGTTCTTTCCATCCTAATACTTATGATCCTGCAGTTTACCCTAGGACCACATTAAATACCACACAAAGTCTCTTGGGTCTAGGTAGAAAATTGAATATGAACATGCAGGTCATAAAATCATAGAGATAATGTTAAAAGGTATCTTGAAGGTCATCTAGTCCAACCCCTTCACTTTACAGATGAGGAAACTGAGGCCCACAGAGTTTAAGTAATCTGCTCAAGATCACCCAAGGAGAAAACAGTAGTGGCCAGATTTGAAGTCAGACCTTGGGGCTTCAAGTTCAGTGCTACAATCTTTGCACTACATTTCTTCCCTTGTCTTGTTATGCTATCCTAAAGATTCTAAGATTGCCAGGTAGTGGGTAAGAGGTGAAGAGAGAGAAATACAAACAGAAAGATGAAAAGAAAAAAGAGAGATAAAGGGACAAAGTAAAAGAGAGACAGAGAGGCAAAAGCAGATCAGAAACAAAGAGACAAAAAGAGACAGAGAAAATAATAGAGACAGAAAAAGACAGAAATAATGTACAGAGAAAGGGATTGAGCATGAAAGAATCATTCTTTTACTTCTGTATTTCTTTTATCAGAGAGCATCATAAGACATTGCTTAGTAACACATTTCCAAGAACCACTACTAGACAGGCTATATTGCATCTATCATATCACTACCAAGCTAACAGATTTCTTAAATGCTGCTTTCATTTTTCAGCTCAGTAACCTTAGTGTCCTATATATTAAAATATCAGATTGGAACTCCTTTATTAGAGTTTCAAGGTCATCCATAATCATCTAGAATCTAGCCTAGAAATACAATTATTTCTCCTTGTGATTGCTAATATGAACCTTCTTCTCTAGCCAGGCTGGTTTCTTTACTGATCAACAAACATATCCTGGTCATTCTTTATTCTGTGTCTTTGATCATGATAGGTTGTTGCACAGTGGGAAGAGTTCTTGGTCTCAAATCAGAGAACCTGAATGGAAGGGGGATCTTGTTGACCGCCTTCTCAAAACTCATATAAATCTTAAGAGCTATGCCAAGAGAACTGACCTTGAAAAGACTTCAAGGACTGTATTGAATTTGTGTGCCTTTCCCAAAGGACCTAGTCTAGTTGTTTAGTGCCTCATCATGAAGAAATTGATGCCAAATGATGAACTTTTTATGAAGACCACTTATAACTGAGAGGGACTGAAATCTGGGGAAGTAGAAGTATTTGAGGTGATAAAATCATATAGCCTTGAAATATTGAACTCTCTCTTTTTTCCCAGGCACACACATAGATATACATGTATATATACAATTTCCTCAAATACTTAAACATAGCTATCATTGCTTCCCCACTGTCTTTTCCAAGTTTTCTCTAAGTTAATAATGCCCTCCTACTTCAACTAATCATCATGTGATATGACTACAACCAAGCAACCAACAAGTATTTTTAAGCATCTACCATGTGGTAGGCACTCTTATAGACAAGGAGAATGCTAGAAAAAACAGTAAAACACTCCCTATTCTCAAAGGGCTTACATTCTAATGGAGGCAACCACTCAGTGAGTTAATAAACATTAAGTGACCACGATGTGCCAGAAATCAGATTAAACAATGAAGGCAAAAGATCCCTGCCCTCAAGGAGCCCACAGTGTAATGGGGAAGATACACATACAAAGAAGTTGGAAAATGGGAGGTGGAAGTTGGAAAGGCTACCTGGCGGGTGGGGGGGGAGAAGGGAAGGAGGGAAGTATTATGAAGACCTGGAGCTGGAAGATAAAGAGGTGGCTGCCCTGAGCCCCTTCCTTAAAAGAAGGATCTAAGAGGAACTGTCCAATATCCACCCTCTGCCCATTCCATTCAGAGGAGGGAGGAGTCCTATGGGCAGGAGGTACAAGTACACATAAAAATATGTAAAGCATAAATATAAAGTGAATAAATATAAATATCTACAAAGTTAAATAAAAGATAGTTTGGAGAGCAGAACAGTGTATTGGGAAATCAGAAAAGGCTTCAGGCAGAAAGCAGTGCTTGAACTACATCTTGAAGGAAAAGGCCTCATAAGGTGGAGACATCACAGTGATATAGGATGGCCAACACATGGTCATGGAGATCATGGCTGAAGTATCATGTCTAAGGAACAGAGAGAGGGCTACATTTTGCTATATTATGGAAAACAAAAGGGGAAGCAATATCCAGTAAGGAGGGAAAAACAGATTGGAACCAGTTGGTGATGGGTTTTAAAAGTTCAAAAGATGAATTTCTATTTGATCATAAGACAATAGGAAGTCACTCACTGAAGTTAATCGTGTGACATGTTCAGACCTATGTTTATGGAAAATTGCCTTGGCAGGAGTATGAAGGATAGACTGAGGGGATGAGAGACTTGAGACATGGAGACCAATTAGTAGATGTTATAATAATATAGGAGAAAGGTGATGAGGTGGTAGCTATGTGAGCAGAAGGGTTTGTATTTGAAAGATATTGAGGAGGGCAATCATATCTAATCCACTGTCATATTTTGCTGTTTCTATCACCTCAGAGCCTGATTGATCATGGTTAGATTGCATCTGAAATATTAAATTAATTTCTGGATGCATTCCCATTTATCAGTGTCTTTCTAAAACCAAGGCACTCAGAAATGCAATATTCTAGATGTAGTCTGATCAGGGTAGAGCAAAGAGGAACTAGCACGTCTTTATTTTTGGGAGCTATACCTCTCAATGCAAGTCAAGATCACACAGTTCTTTTTGGCTGCCACATCACCCTACTAAATCATGTTGAATTTCCAGTCAACTAAAGGACTCAGTTATTTTCCAATCAGAAGCTACTATTGAACTTCTCTTTGTACACCTCTGAATAGGCACAAAGAATCTCCAATAAGAGAAACTAGAGTGTGAGGAAGGCTTCTCTGCTCCAATCTTCCCTCAAACTGGCCTCACAGTAGCCTTATGTATTCCTCCAAGCTCCTTTGGCATTCTCATTATGGCTTTACGGGAAAGCAAACCAAGAAGGAAGCCACTCCTTTTATTAAAAGCAATCTCATTAGGCCTGGCGTCAGGATTCTGTGAACCTTGGAAACTTTTTGGCAAGATGCTGAAATTCCTTGATGGAATTCTTTTTGTTACCTCTGGATTTATTGGTATTATGAGTCAGAATATACATGCGTAAAATTATATTTAATGTGGAGTTTAATTTTAGTTTTCTATATTCTGGCCATAGGTATGGACAGAATGTGGACTGGGCATGCAACAATCTTGTCAGACCATCTGGCTCATACTCAATGCTGGCCTGGGGTCTTGAAGCATTCTTTGGCCTTTGCCAAGGGATGAGTAGTCAAGGGAAACCACTATCGATATTTTGCTAAGAACTTCATTTCAGAGCTTTTCAGTCCAGTGAGTCAGGCTAGTGGGAGAAGCCAAGGCTACATTTTCAAAAAATCCAGCTTCCTACCTTGCCATCTCTCTTACTCCATATCTGCTTCAAATGACTTTTCCTCCCACAGGTATATCATCTAAAGAGATTGCCTCTTATACAAATGAAGGCAGATACCTAGTTTCCTCTTTTAAAAGAAGGGTTTGGTTTGGATGACCTCTAAGCTACCTTTCAGTGCTAAATTCTACAGTCTGTGAATCCATGCTGTCATAGTAGCCGAGTTCCTTATCTTCCAAGATGACCATAAACTCTATCACCCTCAGTAGAAATATCACCCATACAGTCAAACATAGATCTCTCAGTTCATCAGATATCTATAAAATCATAGGATCATAGAATTAGTGGTAGAAGAGCACTTATAGGCCCTCTAGTTGAACCTTCTCATTTTTTATATAACAAAACTGAGACTCAGAGAGGTTGGATTTAAATTCTGGCCTTCCTAACTCCAGGTCTGGAGCTTTCTCCCAAACGCCTTTCACTTGGGGCTGGAGCAAAAGATTCCGCACTTCAGGAAAAAAGGCCTAGTTAGTGAGAAAGGAGACACCAGGAGTCTGCTGCTTGTAGAAGAATCTGGGTTGGGCCAGGTCAGGGAAAAGCTAGGGGAAGTTGTTCTGTTTGTCCTTCCTTTGAGAAGAGGACCATGACATCAGGGAAATGATGACACGGCTTGCAGTTGACTTTGATTTGAATAAAAGAGGGTTGTGCAAGGTCACCAGCCTCACTTTCTCCTCCATAGTCTTCTGGGTCTGGTGGCCAAAATATTGATCAGGATGACTGGAGGTGGTCCAGTATGCAATGGGAGACTCTGACCCTTTTAGGCTAAGGCCTTCTCATGTTCTCACTTTGAGTAAGGTAACTCTCATTCAGTGAATAGGCCTCTTTAAGAAGTGAGTCAAGGGATGACCCTTTTCATTAGAAAAAAAGAATAAAAATCAAGCTGGGAGGTTGTTGTTCTAAAAGTATCTTCTCATTTCACTTAATTCTTTTTTTATTAAAAAAGTCCTAAGCTCAACTGTTTTTATTTGTTGGAGTACAAGTACTGCCAGAATCCTCTAAATTTTGGTGTTCTAGAACACAACTTCTATTTCTCTTCTCACACTACTAAACTAAAGTTTAGGTTGGAAAAAGAAGAAAATTAGAGGAAACATGAAAATTGTCTTCAAAGATTTCAAGGATGGTTAAATGGAAAATGAGTCTTGTTTGACATTAAAGGCAATACTAGCAACGATGAGTAGAAGTGGTAGAGATTTAGACTTAAGCTTGATATATGGGAGGCAATTACAGAGGTCTCAAAGTGGGATGGATTCTTCCAGAAAAGACCGAGTTCCCGATCCCTGGCAGTCCTCAAGCAGAGACTGATTGAGCATTTCTCAGGGATGTTGCAAAGGGATTCTTGCTCAAATCTGGGTAAGACTAGAATAAATGGTCATTGAAGATCTTCCCAACTCAAAGATTTTGTGATCCCTCTCTCCTCCCTCCACATATAAATTTCTCTATCAGAATTGTTCACAGGTTCTTCACTTATAGGAAAGTGTAAAAGAATGGTTAGAGTATGGTGTTACCTTTTTCATGTACGGAATCAGGACTAAAATCCTATCTGTTTCTGTCATCATTCTAGAAAACTGATGTTATAGCAATGGCATAGGGTTAGAGAAGGTACTGTTAAAATGAAGAAACTAAAAGAAACCTTATTTCCTCTTGGCAGAGCAATGGAGGACTTGTTCTTGCCTGCTTGTGTAATTTGCTTAATTCTTTACCATTTTAGACTCTGCCTCTCTGAATATTTTGTGGACTCTCATTGCACTTGCTAAGTTTCAATAGTCTTACTTGGAATATATCAATTGCACAAATGATTCCATCAAAAAAGGAACTAGACCTATGATTTATTTGGTATAGAGAATTACCAAATGAGAAAACTCCATCTACCAGTGTAGATCAGTAACTTATTTGTAGTTTATAGTCTTAGAGTTGCCTAGAACCCTGAGAAGTTAAATGAGTTGTCCAGACACACAGAAAGTAAATGTCAGAAGGAAGAACTGGATCCATATCCAACTGCTTCCCAGGAGTGCTCTTTATCTATTATCCTAAGACATATTAATACATCTTCCTCTACTCTGTCTGCCTCCCATTTCCTAGTACTTCACTTCCCATCATTTGATTATGTGGCACCCATCCTTTGATTTTATTTCCCTAAGTTTAATAAAAGTTTTGTTCCACTCAACCTATAGGAAAGTCTTGGTAGCTAGCCTAGATTTGGAGTCTGAGGCAAGTTGTTTTTCTTTTTCTTTCTCCTTTTGAACATAGTCAATAATAATTGAAAGAAATATACCTTGATCCAAGCTGTAGCAGAGAGCTGGTCATTATATCTTTAACACAGAGGTGAGTTATATTCTAAATAGGAGTTTTTCTTTTAATCTAAATGATTGGAAGTGAGGCAAATCCTTAAACATTAACAGATGATGGGGTGTTTTGGGCTACAGTCAATAAATGGAGAAAGACTTTGAGGACTTCCCATTTTTTACCTCATACCACCCAAATCACATCACTGATACATAATTACTTACTCTGCCTATGTGTAAGGATAGTCTTGGCAGGTATGGCCCTCAAGAAGGGAAGGCACCTACTTGTTTCTTACTTCATAATTATAGGAAACCTTGAACCTCTAGCTGTAGTTTCTGGGAATGTTAGCACAGTCAATGCCAGTGGTAATGGAAATAGGCTAGGAGAAGAGGAGGAGGGAGTGTTGAGATCTCTGTATTCCTGTTTCACATCTGTGCACACATACAATTGAACTCATCTAAGTAATATCCCATAAATCCTGCTTCAAGACATTTGTATTTCAGGGGCTCTTTGAATCATTAGGGACCATTTCAGCCTTTTGAAAATTAGCTTGGTAACATGAAAGAGTCAAAACTCACATGCTTGGATCGCCAAGAACATTCGTTTGTTTTAACTGAAGTGAAATTGCCTAAATTCATCAGTCAGCAGGCTACGTCGATTCCTATTAGCCACAACCAATGTTTCTCCCCTCCACCAGTGAGAAAGGTGTTCAAAGCCTTTGTTGGAGCTGGTTGAAGCCAGACAAAGACCAGACAGCTTCAGCTAGCAGATTTGCAGGAAGATTATACCCTCAAAGGCAAATCCAGGCTAAAAAAAACACATTTGGATAGCATCTACAGTTATATTAATACAATATTTCCTCCCCGCTGATTTTTAAGTATGTTATTTTAAGAAAAAAATGACTGCAGACATATTAGCTACTTTCTAATGCAAAAAAGCAAAGAGAAAGGAGAGTAAATAGACAAAAAGGTTACTTGGTTACTTATACACACTTTGGTCATAGGCTGTAGTGATTGCACTGAGATTTTACCTTAAGATATATATCCATCGCTAAGGCTACAACTGAAGGTGATGATAGTCATCTGCTGAGGCATATGCAATGTTTAAAATTATTCACAGGTTGTCACTGTTCTTTATGTAAATGACAGCTTCCAGTTGATTAATAATAAAGCATTCATGTTTCATGCCATTTTAGCATATCACCGAATAAAAAAAATAACTCACCAATATGCTATTAAATCTGGACCTGTTAAATCTTCTATAAGTAATCATAATTTGATATCTAATTGTGTTCCATTTCTTATTAAAATCAATTTTTCATGTAGTTAGAACTAATTAAGGAAAAATACAATATTAAACTGATTTTTCTTGGTGTTCCAAAAATATAATGTCCTCTCAATGAAAAGTGACTTCAACAATTTGCTCTTCATTATTTTGGTCTAATAATCAGGCAGTTAATTAACCAATATGTAAGATGTTTTTGGATGAAAATAACAAGTCTAATCTATGTTTCCTAGGCTTATAGGGGACTATAATACAGATGTAGAGATAAGACATGCTCTAATAAAAATATTTATTCAAAAATCTTTTTTTGTAAGGTTTTTTTTACTGATATTTTAAAAATATTTCTATTACATGCCCTGTTCCTGATTGAACCCTTCCTTGTCACAAGAACAGTTGGGTAAAACAAATCAACACCTTGGGTTAAGTCTTACAACATGTGCTTCATTTTGCAACTTCAGTCTATCACCTCTCTGGTAAGAGGAAGCTTGCTTTGTCACCAGACTTGCGAGGTCATAATTGCCTCCTTCATTGATCAAAGCTCTGAAGTCTTTCAGGGTCATTTTCCTTTATCTTATTGTGGTCATTGTGTAAATTTTAACTGTCATTTCTTAAGGACTTCTTGTTCATAAGACACTGACTGTGCTAGGGATAAGTGACAAAAACATAGGTATGTCAGTTCCTTTCTCAAGGAAATTATGGTTTAGTGGAGGAAAGACAGGACAGGTATACATGTAATAATGTATTCAGGAGAATAAGGTACAGGAAAAAAATTCAGGTAAAATACTGTGAGAAATTTGAGCAGAGACAGTAATAACAAATAAGGTACTGGATGGCAAATGTCAATTGAGTGACAGCTATCATATCCAGAGGAGGCAGACATCACTGGGGTGAACATTCAACAATGGTTAGAGAAGTCTTCCTAGAGGAGTTAGGCATTTTGATGGGTCTTAAAATAGAAGGAAGAATTATATGAAGGTTTTTTTTCCTTAAAAATTTCATAAGGGGCAAACAAAAAAAATATAGCCTTCTGAATATCATATACTTTGTACCAAAGTCCTTTCTACTTCAAACTTCCTTGTTTTCATTCTTACAGCTTTCATAAAGTCATAGCATTACAGCTCAGGAGATCACAGGTTTAGAACTGGAAGGGACCTTAGAGGTATCATAGCCCATACCTTTTGTTAGAACTTTCCCCTATGACCTGAATGGCATAGTCCATATTTTATTGAGGTCTATCCATAAGTCTATCTGCCATGACAAGGCAGTGATCCAGGGGAAAGATATCATTCTGATGTGTGATGTGTGATATGAAAGTGAAGAGGAATTAAGAAGTCTCTTGATGATGGTGAAAGAAGAAAGTATAAAAGCTGGCTTGAAGCTTAATGTAAAAAAAGAAAGATCTTGGCAACTGGTCCCATCACTTCCTGGCAAATAGAGGAGGAGAAATGGAAGCAGTATAGGAAATTATATTCTTGGGCCCAAAGATCACTTCAGAGAGCATCTGTAGCCATGAAATTAGAAGATGCTTACTCCTTGGAAGGAAAACCATGCAAATCTAGACAGCGTGCTAAAAAACAGAGACATCACCTTTCTGACAAAAGTCTTTATAGTCAAAGATATGTTGTTTTCTTTCCAGTAATAATGGCATCAGCAGCCCATAGCGCATTAGATGAGGAAATTGAGCTAGAAAAGTTGCCTAAGTGGTGGAGCTAGGACTCAAACTTCGATTCTGTAGTTTCAAATCATAGGATCATAGATTTAGAATTAAAATTGACCTGAGATGATTGCACTCATTTTCCAAATTGGGAAACTGAGGCTCATAAAAGTTAAGTGACTTACCTAAACCCACACAACTAATAAGTGTTTATAACAGGATATGAAGTCATGTTTCCCTGATAACATCCAGTTCCCTATCTGCTGTGATATTTAGTGTTCCTCCTTTCACAGCATTCTTTGATGATCTTTGTTATATCATTTTGCCTTATTTTTCACATATACTATTTTAACTCTTTAACTTGAAAAAATGGCCTTCTTTTATAACCTATTACTCCAATACTCATCAACCAAACTGGAGTGCTGTCTTTGTAGATATAGGTTCAAAGTCAACCTCTGACATTGCCAAATTATGGGACTATAGGTTAAGTCACTTAATCTCTATGAATCTTTAATAATTCTCTAAGACTCCAAGCTGTAGACAGATTATAATCTTGATCAATGGAGGGAATTCCCACACTAGTGGAATCACAGGTCCAAAACTAAATTTCTGCCTTTCCATCAGAGGATCGGGAATTTCAATGGTCTTTTTACTTCATTGGGTCTGTAATGTATTGATATGGGTATTCTTTCAAAGAGTGCAAATCATAACCTATTTGTTCTTTCTCAACCTGTGTGATTCTTGTCCATGCCCTTGAAAGGATCAATCCACAAGTTTGGAACCCTTCTTCTAATTTATTTTTTTCTCCTTTTTTCTCCTTTTTTTCTCCTTTTTTCACCTTGAGCATAAAGCGCTCATGCTTTTCTAATTCTTATTCTTCATTCTCACTACTTGGAGACCCCAACTCTTCTGATCATACATTTCTTGAATGACATCTTTTAAACAAGCTCTTGAATACAATATCATTTGTAAATACTGCAGTCTCTGTGAATTTATCACTCAAATCCACGTTGGATTTTTGGTTATCTACAATGTTAATTCTTCAGAAGTTGTGATCCTTCATGATTTGCAGTCATGTATTACTATTGGGAAAATACATAATTTTTTAAAAAATTGGGTAGGAGGGCAACTTTGGATTGCTGGAAGAGCTGTTCTCAAAAGCAAACTAGACTATTTTCCCCTTCCTATTCAATTCCAGACCTACTTTTTCATTCATTCAATCAATCAATGAGCATTTATTAATTTGTGCTATGCACTCTGTGAAGTGTTGGAATTATAAATATGATGAATGAAACAAACCCTGTCTTGGAAGACCTTCCCTTCCAATGGAGTATACAAAGAGTACAGATATAAACACATGTAGAATAAATACAGAGAAGATAAATACAAATAAATTCAAAAGTAATCAAATGCAAGGTACTTTGAGGAGAACAGTACTAAGAAATGGAGGGAATGAAGAAAGAACATATTGAGGATGGTGTTTGATAGAAAAGGAAGGGAGGTGCTCTATGAGGTAGGTAGAAGAAGGGAGTGAATTTCAAAGATGTAAGATAACCATTGAGAAGCAAAGAAACAGGAGATGGAGTGACATATATGAGGAATTGATAAAAGTCTAGATCACAGAATTCTTCTGAAAGACAACTAAGGCACAATGGGGCCAGAAAGATAGGTTGACACCAGGTTGTCTTCCAAAGCTAAATAGAGGAGTTTATATGTCATCCTACAGGCAGTAGGGACTTACTGGAGTTGATTGAGTTGAGGAATACCATGACCAGATTTGCACTTAAGGAAAATCACTTTGTCAGCAGTGTATAGGATGAATTAGAAAAAGGGAGAAAGATTAGAGGCCAGTAGACCAATTAAGAGGCCATTTCAATATTCATGGTCAATTTGAAGTGCTTTTCCAGTAGCTATGCATTGATGGATCAACTCAATTGGTCTGTCTTTCTAACTACGTACCATTTTCTGGAAAATAATTATTCTTCATTTGCTATTCTTTATCTAGGTTATTATGATAATGAAATGAGTTAAAATATAATCTTAAAATAAATCTTAAAATGCTATCATCATCATCATGTTTTTGCTGAGTGCATTAATAGTCTCAGTCAGTCAGCAAACAATTATTAAGTATCTTCTGTAAGACAGGCACTATGTTAAACATTAGAGATACAAAGAATGGCAAAAACAAACAAATAAATAAAAATGTGCTTCCTGCCTTGAAGGAGCCCAGATTCTAGTTCAGGAGACAAACACGCAACTATATAAGATATATAGGGACAAAATATAAGACAGTCCCAGAAATCCCAGAAAGAAAGCACTAGCAGTTCATGGAGGGAAAGAAGGAAAAAGACTGTCAAAGACCTCTTGAAGAAGGTGAGGTTTGAGCTGAATCTTGAATGAAACCAGAAAAGAGAAGTTAGGAGGGATAGCTTTCTAGGCATTGGGCCAACCAGTGGCAAGGCATGCAGATGGGCAATTAAGGGGTACGTGCAAGGAATAGCTAGAAAGTCAGTGTCGCTGGAAGAAGACCAGAAAGGTGGGAAGTAGCCAGGGTATTAAAGGCTTTAAAACTGAACAGAAGATTATATATTTGATCCTGGAGGTAATAGGAAGACATTGGAGGTTAATGAGAAGAGGGATGATACGGTCAGATCTGTGCTTTAGGAAGATCATTTTGGCAGCTGAGTTAAATGAGGAGAGATATGAAACATGAAAACCAGTCTGCTGGCCATTTCAATTGGTCAAACATAAAAGGTGATGAGAATCTGGCTCAGATTAGTGGTTGCGTGTGTAGAGAGAAGAGGACATAAGGAAGTGGTGCTGTAAAGGTAAAAATAAGGAGACTTGGCAATAGATTAGATGTGTGTGCAAGTATGAGTGAGAAGTCAAGGATAACATGTGTATCAGTAAGCACGCCAGCATACATAGGGGGATCTGCTATCAAAAGTTCTTAGATCTGCATTTATAAAAGGAAAAGCAACTTTTGAGGGGTCAACAATCACTTTAATTACATTCAACATACTGACAAAATACAGAGAAAATATAGACCAACAGACAGACCTCCGATTGTTTGACCATTACATACCTACATAACTACCAGAGAGGGAAGCACCAACATCTGGGTTTTCAAGGTCAGGGGGCTGCTTAACAGCTTCCCAGAGTCTCATCTGACATACAAACCTTCTTACTAAGCCCCAAAGCCAAACCTCTCCTCAGAACACATATACTCTTTTCAGAGCCATAGGGCAGGACCCCTCTTGATCCAAGGCCTCATTGATAATCAGCAAAAGGTGCAGGCCATCATAGGAAACAAGCCCTCCCTCCCCAAACCTCACACAATAGCCCCACCAGAGACCTATGGATGGGCAGGGAAGATTTTTAACTCCCATTACAACATGGGGGTTGTGAGCTTGGGTAACTGAGGATAATGGAGCCCTCAACAGCAACAGAAAATCTAGGAAGAGGAGAGTTTAGTAGGAGCACTAATGAGTTTTGTTCTGGACATGTTAAATTTGAGATGTCTACAAGATATACAGTTTGAGATGTCCAACAGACAGCTGAGTCTGAGTTAATCTCTCTTGAGCAATCATAGATCTTTTGTATTGGAGGTTTTATATAGTGTGTGTGTGTGTGTGTGTATGTGTAAATATGTATATTTTTATATATATGTGTATGTGTGTGTGCATATATATATTTATATAAGGCAGTAATATCATGCCTTGATCTCCTCAGGGCTTAATAATTCCTATCTCCCCTCTACCATGACTAATATATTTTCTCAGAAAGTTAAGTTGTTCCTTTCTTAATTTAAGCAGACTTGTTCCCACCTGGTAAAAGGATCTGGGTAAATGCATCCTGTTTAGATTTTAATGTGTTACTACATTCTATGACTACATTAACTGAGATGTATATTGTGTATGTAGGGAGGGTGGTCATCATATCTTCTTCTCTTACACTATTATTTTTCTTGTTTTCTGTACCAGAGATACTTAAAAATTATATACTAAGTCTATAGCTAACCAGTTGGCACAGTGGATAAAGTATTGCTTCTGGAGTGAGGACAACCTCAGTTCAAATCCAGCCTCAGATACTTCCTGGCTATGTGATCCTGCGTCTCTTGACCTCTGTCTGCCTCAGTTTCCTCATGTGAAATAAGGGGATACTGATATCACCTAACTCACAGGGTTATCATAAGGATAAAATAATATTTACAAAATGCTTTGCAGAACTTATAGTAATGCGTGTATATATATATGTATATATATGCACATGTGATACATGTAAATGGTAACCATTATTATTAAATGCGACATGACTCTGTACATCCTGACATATGTACAATCTCACAATAACTGACCTACTTTCTTCATGTCTCTCACTAAACTTAAGTATACTAGAAAATATGGTAAGCTAGTTTTTCTCTTCCCAACCCCTGCCCTCAAACCCATCTCCCATTACAATCTGTTCTTCAGTACACAAAGTATCTATTATTCGAAGCACATAAAATTCTTCCAGCACCATCATTACAAGGTAGATCAAGTCCCATTTCCCAAGTTATTTATCATTTCAGATCTACCCCATACTATTTTTTACATAAACAATTTATATCATTATCTCTTACTAATTACTTTTGGAGATTCTTTATTGATGTCAAAATTTTATCAGCATCATATTCATCTTTTCCCATGATGTCATATACTCCAGCTTGATAAATATGCCCCAACCCTTGTGACATTTTGAAAAAGACAGTGATGAATACTCTGATTAGCAGTGACATATGAGAGCCTTGTTAAAATAATTAAGTAGACATTGAAAAGAGTAATGTGTCTATATAAGAAAGCATATTTGCAGTAATGCCCTTATATAATCAACCTGAGATGTAGCATGATTAACACAAAGGGTTACAGTGCAGATAAATTTATATTAATCAAAGGTATCAAAGGATTAATTTTGATTAGCTTCTCATCAAGGAAGTCATTTTTTTTGGTCTTCTTAGGAAAAGTTACTACAGTCTGGCTAACCAGGTAGCAGACAGTAGACATGAAAGGAAAGTGATGGACAATTGACACAGCATCCTTTGCTATGACAGACTACTCAGGTACTATAAAGGACATAAGTTTCGTTCACTGAATATTCTTGGTAGATATTTACACAAAAAATGCATATCAAATAGATACCTCTAAAATTAGTAGTAATAAAAAAATCCCAAAGACATATTAAATATTTTTTAGAAATGCCAGTAGATCTTGAAAAGGTTAAACTTATTTTTAATCTGGCAAGCACTGTTGCCTTGGTGGCCTGAATTAATGATAGAACCTCTATTAATCAAAGGGCACATGTTTTTTAAAAAGCACCAGACACACTTTTTCTCACTGAAAAGTAGGGAGAGAATGTTTGAATCTTTCTTAGGGAACTTCAGAAAAAAAAATGCTTCAAATCTCTTCTTATTTAGATGAAACCTTTGCACAAATAGAAATAGCAACAGACATATTGGAGCTGCCACTTTGAAACTGTCATTTGATTATTCAGCAACTTCTTGCAATATTTTACTATCCCTGAAGCAAGTCTACCATGGGAGTGTTAACATCACATGGAAGAGATTTACACATTTGTTTCAAAATCCTAGAAATTACAGTAGTTCTTTTTTGAAACATAAAATACAATATGGTGTAGTGAATAGAAATTCAAGCCAGTAGGACTAAAGGATCAATCTACTGTTTAATATACACTGTGTGATCCTGGGCAAGTCATTTGACTTCTGGATTTCATAGTAAACTAAGATATTACATTGTGGAACAGATGTTAATTTGCACTGGAAGAGCAAATGTCCTTTCCAGGAGTTGCCTATAGAGAGTAAATCACAGATGTGTAAATAGAGATGTAAATACTCATGTGCATATATGTATATACACATGAACACTTACATATAGGTATATACTCCTGTGTATACTCACATAAATGTATTATATATGTGCATGCATAGATTATTTGGGTACACACATGCACACACACATCTGTGATTTACTCTGTGTAAGTAACTCCTGGTAAGAAAATTCTTTCTAACATACACATATAGACACAGACACACATACATGTGTGTGTTTATATTCAGAAATATGTAGTTATTTTGTAAATTACAGCTTTTCTTTCAGATACAGTCAGAAGTACCAAAACCTCAAGTTGCAACAATAAAAAATCCTTTAGGTGGAACCAAGATGGAGGAGTAGAAAGACTCACCTATGCTAGCTCTGAACCCACAGTCCATGGATTTCCTCTAAAAAGAACTCCCAACAAATTCTGGAACAGTGGAAGCCATGCAGCAACTCAGTGAAGGAGATTTCCATTCCAGAGAGCCCTGAAAAACCGACTCCAAAGGTCCATCATGCACCAAACAGGAGCAGAGCCCTGCCCTGCGCTGGCCACGTGGCACTGAGAGGAGCGAGCAGATCTGAGCAGGCTTCAGGGACGGAATCTCCACTGGCCACGAAGGTCCCTCCACCCACAGACTCACAGGTCAGTGAGAGAGACGGGCTGAGAGGGGAGTGGGGTGTCTTCGGGACTCAGGCCCCCTCAAGAGGCAGTGGCAGAGGCAGTGGCAGAGGTAGTGGCAGAGGCAGTGGCAGAGGCAGCAGGTGGTCGGAGGCTCCTGGGGGCAGGCAGGAGCTCAGCAGCAGCTCCATTACAGAAGGTCTCTGCATAAACCCCCTGAGGGAACTGAGCCTGGGAGGCAGCCCTGCCCCCACCGGAGAACCTGATTTAATCTTACCCTGAATAGCAGCCAGGTCTGCCACCAAAAGCCCTGAAGCTGGGGAGCAGCATTAGAATCTCAGACCCCAAACTCTAGCCGGGCAGATCTAGGTCAGGGGTGGAGAGGACTCTCAGAAGTCAAGTAACTGGCTGGGAAAATGCCCAGAAAAGAGAAAAAAAATAAGACCATAGAAGGGTATTTTCTTAATCAGATGATTGCACCATT
>CM053770.1:214077216-214190768 GCA_028658325.1 Potorous gilbertii
AGGGAAAAAGAGGAGAGCTGAGAAAAAAAACTATGAAGTTTACTCTCAACACATTCGACTAAAGGAAGGAATAAAATGCACAATCATTTTGGTATGAAAACCTATCTTACAATACAGGAAAGTGGGGGAGAAGGAGATAAGCAGGGTGGGGGTGGATGATGGAAGGGAGGGCAATGGGAGGAGGGAGCAATTTGAAGTCAACATTCTTGGGGAGGCACAGGATCAAAAGAGAGAAAAGCAACAATGGGGGGCAGGATAAAATGGAGGGAAATATAGTTAGTCTTGCACAACACGACTATTATGGAAGTCATATGCAAAACTACACAGATATGGCCTATATTGAATTGCCTGCCTTCCCAAAGGGAACTTTAAATAATTACATCAGATACTGTAATTTTACTTTGGAATCAAATTCTTTCATCTACTACCTCTATTTTCTTTGTTTTATGGACAAAAATAAATGCACTGCCCTAAGTGATGGATCTTGTCCTTCAAGGTATTCTGAAATCCTGGTCTTTCTTTAAGGGACACTTGAATCCATTTAAAGACATCCTCTAATAGTCAATAATATTGTTATAATGGATTTGAACTATAACTGCAGTTTCATAGGGCTGTGTATATATTTATGTGTGGGTTTGCTTCTTGTTATATCTTTTGCTGATATGGAATTTAAAATATAAAGTATTTAAGCAATGAAAGCTTTTTTGTGAAAACATTTTTTCAGATATTTTAAGCTTGAGCTCATAGTTTTCTCAACATTTCTGAGTCTTCTAGCTGATCTTGTAAGAATACCTGTCACGTGTTCAGAGGTGTGTGTATGTTTGTTTTTTTAACAGGGCTCTTCAGCGGATAAATACTGTTAACAAACATGTGGTGTGGACCAACATTTGTTTTGTTTTGTCTTCAATGGAAAATAAAAAAAAAACATTTCAATACTTCAAGCATCTGTGGTTTTGTTAGTGTGGGTGTCCCTTCTTTCAAATAGATGACAACCCCTTTGGGGTTTGGTCAGTAATTATGAAGAGCTGCTCTGGACCCAGATTCATCACCTTATAGCCAAGAGAATGATGGGCTTCTCTGGATTTAGATAGGCTGGTCCATCGCTAGGATAATATCTAATAATAATGGAGGCAGTTAGGTGGTGTGGTGGATAGAACACTGCCCTTAGAGACAAGAAGATCTAAATTTGAATCTTACCTCAGACACTCTCTCAGTTAAGGTTTCCTTATCTATAAAATGATAGTAATTACAAATAATAACAATAAATAACTATATCTCACATAATAATATCTCACACAGTATGCTTATAAGGATCAAATGAGATTGATATGTACAAATGAGATTGATGTGATAGATACATATGTACGTATGAACCTTAAAGCATTGTACAAATGTTAGCTATGGCCAATAGTTAATAAATATTTATTAACCATCTATTATGTTCAAGGCATTGTACTAAATCCTAGGGATACAAAGAGAAAAAGAAAAATCTCTGCCTTCAGTGAGTTTGCAATGTAGTGGAAGAGTACAATACAAGAATGGAATCTGAAAAAGTAGGTCATGGGCAGAGGGTACCTGATGGGGCAAGGGCATGATGATTTTGGAGTGGAAAACAAGCAAAACAGCTAGTAGGAAAGGAAAAGATGGTTGGAAATTCTGAGCCCTCTATAAAGGGGGACTTGGGCAAGAATTTTTTGCTCTGCTTTCCAATGAGAAGGGAGAGGAAATTGAATGAATCCATCATCATAATGATAAAATTTCAGGTGAGGAACTTATCCTCAGGGAAGCATGATGGAATGGAGAGTAAGAAGAGTACCTGGTGACTTGGTTTGCTAAGCACCTTACATTCAATATCTCATTCAATCATTGCAATGTTATCAGTATAACCATTCTAGAGATGAGGAAAGTGAATCTCAGTGACTTCCCCAAGGTCACACAGCTAGTAAGCATTAGATCACTGGGTCATGGCCAGTTGTCTTGACTCTTGTCTTGCCACTGGACTCCAGTGACTCTAGAGGAGAAACTTACGCAGATGACTTTGTACAGCTCTGCCTCACTTAAATCCAATTCACTTGCCAGTCAAGACATCATTGATATTCATGTCATTGGCCTTCTTCAAGAATGAGGGACAATAACAAGCATTAGAAGTGGGTTCCTTCTGGTTCTATTTCCAGAGCTCTTTCTGCGTTAATATAATTCACAAAATCACCTTCATGCTTTGATGGGGGCAAACAGAACACTCATGGAGGGAAGCGGTATAATGGAAAGTACTTTGGATTTGAAGTCAGAAGATCTGAGTTTAAATATTGGCTTTGCTACTTCCTATCTGCATGACCCTGAGGAAATTACTTCAAGTATTTGACAGTTTGTTCTCTTGTCTGTAAATGAGATGATTAGATGAGATGGACCTCAAGATCCCTTACAATTTTAAATCTATGATACAAAAGTCATAGTTTAAAGCCAATCTAAGATGGGAAATGATTGTCTCAGAATAAACAAATGACAACAAACTAATCTGTAGGGTAAAAACTCTTTCCCAGTAGATAAGTGATCAAGAGATATAAATTATTTTGAAAAATATAACTGCAAACTATTTATAAGCATATGAAGGACTTCTCCAAGTCACTAATAATGAAAGAAATGCAAAACAAAATAACTGAGGTTTTACCTCATACCAACAAAATCAACAAAAATGAGAAAAGACAGGAAGAGAGGATGTTGGAGGGGCTGTGTAAAGGCAGGTATTGTTGTCTACTGTACTGTACTACACTAGAGCTGTGAGTCAGTACAAACATTCTAGAAAACAATTTGAAATTATGCAAATAAACTGGCTAAAATATCCAAACCCTTTAACCAAGAGATGTCTCTGCTAGGCATAAAAACAAAGGAAATTATTGATGGAAAACTTTGTATACATCAAAATATTTTGGCATAATTTTTTTTATGGTAGGGAAAAAAGGAAACAAGTAGATATCCATTAACTGTTAACAAATTGTAGTATATATAATAGTACATATAATAATGAAATATTACTCTGCTAAAAGAAACAATGAATATGATCAATACAGAGACAAAGAGAAACTTACATGAACTAATGTAAAGTAAAATAAGACAAGTCATGAAAATAATAAACACAGTAACTATAACAATATAAATAAAATATCTATAGCAACAAAATAATTGCATAGGATTGTAGCAAAGTTACAAAGGACGAGTTTGGTCCTAGAGAGGAGATATGAAAAGATACTTTATTTAGTCCTTTGGAAAAATGGAGGTGAGTGTGGGGTAACAAATGTGCAATATTGTGCATAATGTCAGATTTTTTCAAGGTATTTATTAATTTTGCAGATTTTTTCCCCTCATTCCTCTTTTTCTTTTTATATTCTTTGTTACAAAGTATAGATCTCTGGAAGAAAGAGTGGAATGTATAAATAAGGTTGAGGTAAAAATAAAAGATGTAAATAAAATCTATTGAAAAGAATAAACAATATTTTTGAAGATCACTGAGATGATACTTCTTAAGAGCTATCAATACGATATTGTTAAACTAATTAGCATTTTGGACGTCATAGATGGAAAATAAAGGAACAGAGAGGAAGCACCATTTTTCACATTTCTGAAGTTTTAACAGAGAAGGGGCACTTGATTTGTTGACATTCTCAAGGAAAGCAGCAAATAGTGACAGAAGTTAAAAATTAGAAGACTTGAAGCAAAGGAAATAGCCTGAAGATGATACATTTGAGACAGACTTAAGGCTATATAAATGAATCTATACTATGAGGCTTGTCTCAAGTGGTTATTCTTCATCTCCAGAGATAAAACAAGAGAAAGTGGGATTTAATTGTAGCTGGGGGCTAGGGGTGGCAGTGGGATTTGGATGAAATCATTAAATGGCTTGCTGACTCTAAAAGTCAAGAAATGCTGAAACATTTTGCTATGTGTACAACCTTCTCCTCTTGAGGTAAACAGTCATAAAGGCAACATGGCGGCATCACAAAGATGATTAAGTCATTTATCATCTAAACTAGAATTTCACTTTTTCACTTTCCTAATTTGACCCCTTCTATATTATCATTCATGTAGTTCATGGTTACTGAAATCATGAAGGGTCAAAAGTGGACTTAAGATCATGTTAGATCTTGAAGCAGAAATATAATGGTAAGTATTTAGAAACTTATTCTCCAAGGAGAAAAAAGTACACACACTTTTAAATTTAATCTGCATTATTAACATTTTCTTCATTACTTAAGTAAGTCTAGACAATCATTGATTTTTAGTGTCTATCAGTTTCCAAGATGTAAATGCTCATATTGAAAATTTAAGAGTAGGTTACATCCAATTGACCCCTGTATACCTTGTCTGCAAGGAGACTTACTGAGCTTGTCCATTCTTTTTCATTTGATGGATGAGGACATTAGTCTCAGAGAGGATAAATCATTTCTTTACAGTTACACAGGTAGTAAATAGCTGGAACAAAATTTGAACTCCAGTCCTTTGTCATTTGATAGCATTTCAAGGTCAGAAAGGAAGAAGCAATGACCCATGGGCTCCCAACTTCTCAAACTCACAAGATCATTTCCAAGGCTGGAAACTTCCACATCAGAGTCTCTGTTTAGTCACCCATGTTCAGGGAAGGAATACCACCCACCACTAAAGTCCCAAGGCCTAGACTCAGGCTTGCCTAAGACAACATATGTATTTTAACTGCTATGTACTTGAAGCTTCTATGATACCATGGTGAAGAATACTATCTGCCCTTACCTTCTCCCTCACAGGAGTTCCTGGAGAAGAATTTCTCCATGTTTCATGTTTTGGAGAAAGTTAAAAAAAGAGTAGAGAAACTCTCTTTCCATAGTAAACAGTATCTTCCTTGCTGCTTCCATATGGCATGGGGGAAAGGACCAAGGGATGACCTAGGATATGCTGTAGTGTTCCAAATTGCCCAACCCTTCACTGTTGAGCCACACACATCTCTAGAAGTTGTTGAGGGAACTGTAGGTCCATAGGTATTTGTCTTTATGTTTCAATCTTGGCAAAGAAAAACAATTAAGCAAAAATCATCCTACATGTAAATCTTGGGTGACAACTCTGTCCTAGTAGTCTTTCACCTCTCTGTCATGAGAGATAAGATATATTTCATTATCTGTTCTCAAGGATATTAACCAGTTCAGAGTTCATTTTATGATTCCATTTGTTTTTCTTTAATGACTTGAACAAAATTTACATTGATCTAGCCATTGTCCATTTAGTATTCTCCTGGTTCTACTTGGTTTGCTTTTCATTAGTTCATAATGTCTTCTCATGTCTCTGTATTCTGTGTATTTGTCATATCTTGCTCCATGATAATATTACATTAATAATAATAGTTAACATTTATATAGCACTTATTCTGTGCCAGACTTTGCTAAACACTTCGCAATTATTATTTCATTTGATTGTCACACAATCAAGTCATGTCAACTTATAATCTCTATTTTTGGAGAGGCTGAAGCTGGTGTATCTCATCAGTGTACAAATTCTGAACTAGTCAGTGGGCTGAGTCGATGAAGTGTCTGGATTAAATCAGTATTTACACGGTTAAACTTCCAGGAAATGGGGAGTAGGGGGACCAGGTTACCTAAGGCGGAAAAATGGTCAAAGTTGGGAAATGGAGCAGAGAGAAGTTAAGTGATTTGCACTTGGTCATACAACTGGTGACTGTCTAAAGCTGGATTTAAGCTCAGGGCTTCACATACTTTAACCACTGAGACACCTGGCTGCCCTATTACATTCGCAAATCATGAATGTCTAACCATTTCATAATCTATGGACATCCACTTTTTCTTTTTGCTACACAAAAAAAGCTCTGCTAAGAATGTTTTGGCATATATTGGATCCTTGTTTTGATTCTGATTTCCTTGGCATACGTGCCTGTTAGTGAGTTTGCTGGGTTAAAAGGAACAGTTTCATGATTTATTTTCCTTTGCTTAATTCTAAATTGAAATATGGAACACTTGGACCCACAAAAATTCAGCAGTTCATCAGTCTACCTATAGTCCTTCTTCTGGCATTGTTCTTATCTTTTCCCCTCTCTCTCAGTTTGTATGGAGAAAGAAGAAATGGTAGTGTTGTTTTAGTTTTCATTTCTTTAATTTTTACTGATATGAAGAAAGTTCTTATGTGGTTATGTTCTTATGCTCTTATTTTCGAACTATAAATGTTTGAAAATCTTCTTTTGAAAACTTTTTTTTTTTACCTTTTGACCCCTTATCTATCTAGGAATGGGTTGGATGTTTTATATTTAGGTTAATTCTCTGTATATTTTGGATATTATAACTCACTTTAATAAAAAATTTTTTTAGCAGGTGTGTGATTTATTGTCATATTGAATGTCAAATGAGAAAATTCCCTCTACCAATGTGGCTCAGTATTTACTTTGTGAGTTATAATCTATAAAATTGCATGGGGGAATGAAATAATTGATTTTCTCAGACTGAAATAAGTAGTGATATTTGATACAAATATTTTAACACAAAAATATCTCTGAGTTTGTCTTTTATTGATTTTATTCATGCAAAAGCTTTTTGTTTTATCATAAAATTATGTTTTGTTTTTTGTGATTTCCTATAACTCCTATTAAAAAATGTCTCTTTAGCTATAATTTAAAAAGGTATCTGGTCTCATTCTCTTCATTTTTTTCTTTGGTAATGTTTTGACCTTTTATATTCTGATCACATAGTTGTTTTGAGTGTATTGTGGTATATTATGGGAAGTAGGAAACAGAATAAGCATCTACTATGTACCAAGTAGTGTTTATGTACTTTACAAATATTTCATTGGATCTTTACAACCCTGGGAGGTAAGTGCTATTATGGTCTCCATTTTACATTTGAGGAAACTGAGGTAGAAAGAAGTAATGTGCCTTGCCCAGAGTCACACAGTTAGGAAGTGTGTGATGTTAGCTTTGAGCTCAGACCTTCCTGCCTCAGCCCAGTGTTCTGTGCACTATGATGTCGCTTGGCTGCTGCTGATCTAAAATTAGTATTAACTAATTTCTACCCCACTGTTTTCCAATTTTCCCAGCAGGTCTTGTCAAAGAGGAAGTCTTTTCCATAGTAACTTATATTCTGTTGCTATTCAAACATGAGATCTATGATATGATACCAACGATCTACCTTTGAAATACTTCCCCAACTCAGCATTAGCAGCTTGGTTCCCTAAGGGAAAACTACTTGACCAAGGAGCAGCTGTTCCCCCAGGTTCATGGTATTCTGTATATCCATCTCGAGCTCCCACCGCTGTGCTTAGTGAGCTAGTAGACACAAATTAACTTAAGGGCATTGCCAAGATGACATATTAAGAAAAGTAACTGTAAAACATTCCCTCCATAAACCCTAAGCCAAAGTCTTCAACAAATGTACACATCATCACTGGGCAGAGTGAACACACACACACACACACACATATACAAACACACACACACACACATACACACAAGGAACACTAGTA
This sequence comes from Potorous gilbertii, assembly GCA_028658325.1. Classification (NCBI taxonomy): domain Eukaryota; kingdom Metazoa; phylum Chordata; class Mammalia; order Diprotodontia; family Potoroidae; genus Potorous; species Potorous gilbertii. The sequence continues at coordinate 214,084,705 of CM053770.1, forward strand.
GAATGAGGCATGGTATCTAACACCCGAAATCCTCGCTTCTAGAGAGGCTGAGGCTGCCAGATCTCATAAGTATGTGAGTTTTTATTTTTTAAATTAAATTATTTTATTTGTTTTCAGTGTTCTACAATCACTTCCATATATCTTAGATTTTTCCCCTCTCCTCTTCCTTCCCCCTTTCCTCCCCATTCCCTCCATGAGAAGGTATACAATTTTATATAGGTTCTACACATACATTCCTATTAAATACATTTTCACCGTAGTCATGTTGCACAGAAGAATTAAAATGAATGGGAGAAATCATGAAAGAAAATGGTCTGCTTCATTCTGTGATTGAATTCCATAATTCTTTCTCTGGATGTAGAAGACATTTTGCCTCAAGAGTCTATTGGGACTGTCTGAGTTTTTAACAACATAATGGGTTAAGTTGAGTAGGTATCTGCACATTAATTTGGTGAGCCTCCAGGAAATGGGGGGATGGGGCAGTACTGGTTGCCTAAAGAAGAACAAACTGGCCCAAGTCAGGAAATGGAGCAGGTCAAATCTCCTGGACTGAGCAGAGTGGAACTGGACTCATAAGCAGATTTTGTATTTCCAGCCTAAGTGAGATAGACAAGGAGATCTCAGGAGGATTCTGTGAATGCAGTTTTTCTAGATTTTAGAAACGCATTTGATCAAGTCTCTCATGCTATCTTTATAGAAAAGACAGAAAGGTGTGGGCTAGACAATAATATAATTAGATTGATTCAGAAATGTTTGAATGGCTAGACTCAAGGAGCAATCATAAATGGTCCTATGTCAATTTGGAAGGTGATCTTCATTGGAATTCCTAGGAATATGTATGTCCATGACTTTGTGCTATTTAACAGTGATATCAGTGAGTTAGATGAGAGCATACATATCATTCAAGAGCAAATCTGCAAATGACACAAACCTAATCAATCATTCACTGAACATTTACTAAGCGCATTGTAGGTACCATAGACCAGGTACTATCCTACGGACTGGAGGAATGACCTAGGAGGGATACATTCAGGATGCAAAAAGTTCTTTAGAAGATAGAAAATTGAACTAAATATAATGCCAACATTTGACAAGCATTAATGTAGTCATACTTGGGTTCAAGAAATCTAATTGACAAGCATAGAAATTGGGGAAGCATGTCTAGACAGCAATTCATCTGACAAAGATATGATTTCCGTAATGGACTACAAGCTCATTATGAGTCAACAGTGTATTATGGCAGCCAAAAAGTTAATAAGACCTCAGGATGCCTTAAGAGAGGATGAGTTTTCAGGAAAAAAAAAACTAGGGAGGTGATGGTGGTCCCTCTGCACTCTGTTCTGGTCAGACCATAACTGGGGTATTGTGTTCAGTTACACCCTATTTTAGGAAGAATATTGATGAAATAAAGAGTGTTCAAAGGAGGAAAATGAGTTTGTGAAAAACTTTGATTTTATGTTTTATCGTATGAAGTAACTGGAAACAAGTGAAAAATTCAGGGGTAGAAAGGCTAACATGGAAATAGGGTTAGAACTGGTCTGTTTGGCTACAGAGGGCAGAAATAAGAGAGATGGATGGCATTTATAAAGACAAAAATTTAAGCTTCATGCAAGAAAAGAAATCCTAGCAAAAGTGGAATAGATCGACTTGAGAGGACATGGGTTCTCTCCTACTGAAGTTCTTCTAGGAAATGTCAGATGAAATGCAATAGTTACATTTTAGTAGGATTCTTTTTCAGATATTATTTGGAATAGATAAATCATTGAGCTTTCTCCCTTCAAATTCTGAAATTCTGTGCTTCTTTGATTCTCTGAATCCCCTTCTCTAAATTCCCATGACACTTATTTAATGCCTCTACTTTTTTCTGACAGTTCATTAAGCATTGTTTTCAGTTAATCAATGAGCATTTATTAAGCATTTCCTATGCACCAGGCATTGTGCTAGGCACTGGGGATTTTTAAAAATGAAGTAATTTTTGTCCACAAGGAATTTATATCCTATCAGTGTAGACAATATTTATACACACAAATAAATACTCAATAAATAAAAATATATACAAGATGGTTTTTTTTTTTAAGGCACTAGCAGCCTGGGGATGGATCTGGAAAATTTCCATGAAGAAGGTGGAACTCAAGCTAAAATTTTGCAAGGAGAAAGGAAGAAAGAGAAAGAGGGAAGGAAGGAAGAAGGAAGGAAGGAAGGAAGGAAGGAAGGAAGGAAGGAAGGAAGGAAGGAAGGAAGGAAGGAAAGAAAGACTGGGGAAAGGCTTTTGAAAGGCATGGAGAAGGAAGACTGAGTGTCCTATATGAGGAACAGTGAGAAAGGGAGGATATAGAACAAGGCTAGGATAGGTTGAGGGCAAGTTGTGAAGAGCCTTAAAAACCAAACACAGGAACTTGTAGTTGATCTTACAGGCAAGAGAGAATTCCTGGAAATTACTGAGTTACATAGTCAGACCTGGGCTAAGAAAAATTAGCAGTTGTGTTGAGGTCTCCTATTGTTATTAAAACATTTCCCATTCTCATCTCTAGTAGATTTTAAACTCCTTGAGGGTAGGGCTGTATTAGAGAGTTTTTTCCTCCTAATATGTAGAAAAAATTAAGAACAGTAGAAATTCTAAATGAAATTGGATAAATGAGTATTTACATACATGTATAAATGAATAAGTTCCTAGGTGAGTAAATGAGAGAGAAGTTCTACCAGGAAGGGCAAATCTAATCATGCACTAAAGACCTGGTCCTCTTTGGCCAGTCCTTTCATTACAATTGATTTGGGTGGGATTTAGCATATAAGGAATCTCTGTATGTAAAAGAAAAAGAAAAAAAAGAAAAAGAAAAAAGTACTTTGGACATAGAAATCTACCATTGAGGGAAGAGTGAGAGGTATTTTTTTTTTTGCCATGAATTTTCCAAAACTGACTATTTCATGGCCTCGGGAAATAAGCTCCATTATAATACCACTTTTTCTGACACTGAAAGATGATTCAGAAAATAAATACTCATTGACTCAGGGAGTACATGCCCATCCAAGCCCCAAGAACCTCACCTCTGCCTCAAAGATATAGCATTTATTCCCATGACAAATTTACAGGATTCTTTAGCCAAGAAAAACAAAGCCACTGCCTTAATCAAGCCCCATCATATGTCCTTAAGGGCAGGTCTTCTCAGAAAATCCTAACACCTCATTAAAACATGGTCAAATTTGACGCTTTAGGAGAAATTCCACCTGTAGTCCATGACTGCAACCCAGATCCAACCAGCCTTTTCATCTTTTCATATATTTTGATGCCAATCCATCCTGTTGGCCACATATTTGTTTGATCTATCATCTTTCCAGAAGTGCCTGACTATAATGTTACTCCATTCTATCTTTCTCAACCCCTTCTGTGAGAAACCTTGCCTTCTTTCCTGGCTACATTGTGTCCAACTATCAAGGACTGTTTCTTTTCTTTAGTAATATCTATTCTGTGTTATAACATGGAACTTCCAGATCAGGAATTAAGCATGTCCTAAACTAGCTAAATATCCATCCATTTCTCTTCATATATGAGTCTCATAGACAGTCAAAAGTCATAGTGAGCCTTTATGTGTGTGTATGTGTGTTGTGTGTGGGGATGTGTTGCAAACCCTTTGCCAATCTGATGAAGGCTATGGACACCTAAGAATAATGTTTTTAAATGCATAGAATAAAATACTTAGGATTACCCAAAAAAGTCAATTACATTTGAATGCAATAAAGAAAATAATAGTTATTTTGAAACGTGCACAAATACCAAGTTAAGAACTCCTCCCACAGGGCTTGAATTCATCCTCAGGAACTCACAGAGTGCAACCCTGAACAATTCACCTACTTCTCTGTACCTCAGTTTCCTCATGTATAAAAAACCCGATGGCTTCAACGGTCTCTTATAGCTCTCAGTCTATGATACAATGACTGTAATTATGTTCTTCTCTTACCTGGACTGATAGAATTTGCTTCCCAAACCTTTGAACACACCTATCTAAGGGTCACATAAATTTACACACAAGAGATAACTAGGATTGAAGGACTGAGGCCAACATACAAACCAGGACTTCATCCTTTTTCTGATATGTAGAAGTCCATTCCAGTGTTTCTCATTCTCATTTACCTAGAGATGAATTTTTCCTCACCTCATTTCTACCTGACTTCCTTCAAGATAGTTCAAATCCTATCTTCACCCCACCCTCACCTTCCTTCTAAGATTACTTTCAATTTATACTGTACTGTACATTTATACTGTACTGAACACAGTTCCCGGCACATAATAGGCACATTCAGAGTGTTTGCTGAGTGATTGATTCATCTTGGTTTCCCCATAACCAAGATGGATGGTCTCAAGATTGGCTGTGTCAGGAGGCACTCTGATTCAATTCGAGTCAGTTCAACAAACTTTTATTAAAAACCTACTATGTACAAGGCACTCTTTGTTGTAGATCATTTTAATTACCTGGATCCAAGAAGAATTAGAAACAGCTGAGCCTTAACAACTGGCTGAGTTGTTGCTACACCAGCGGACTGATTTTTCATTCCCAATTACCTACACTATCACATCAGTTTAGTTTCCTGTGGCTGACCATATGGTAAGAACAGTAAGTTCTGCTTTGTGTTCCATACAAAGATGTGACCAACTCCTCCGAATCTACGTCATTCAACAACACCTTCCATTATTGTAGCAAATGCATTGCATAGTGGTTCCTAAACTCTATGGCTGCCTATCACTTTGAGGAAACTTTTCTGCCTGCAATATGCCTTTGGCAAGACTGTCACTATCCACTCTAATCAGGCTGATATTCAGTAAGCATCCCACCTGAACTTAATGCCAAGCAAGATTCATGTGCTCTATATTTTTGGCAGGTATCCTGCCAAGGTCAATGACATCTGGCCCCCAACCTTCCTGCAATAGTTGCCTTTCACCGAGGCAACCATTCACACAGTTGGAACATAGAAAAAACTGTCAACACAGTATTCCAGCTTTGTTGATGTGTTATTCTCCTTTGTTTTATGGCCCTAAAAATAGCAACAGATCAGCAACATCTCTTGGTACAAGTCCGACAAAACTATATGTGTAATTTTAAAGCAAACTATATGACTCATATTGTGAGCTCACTGCTTTATTGACCACCCCCACACCGGTCCTTGTGAATACACGTCATCTTTTTTATTAAAACTGACCTACAGAAAAAGGAGGGGCACCTAGAGTAGTGGATAGAGCACCAGACCTGATGTAGGTAGACTCATTTTTCTAAGTCTGGCCTCAGACACTTACTAGCTGTGTGACCCTGGACAATTCATTTAACCCTGTTTGCTTCAGTTTCCTCATCTATAAAATGAAGTGCAGAAGGAAATGACAAACCACTGTGAAATTTGCCAAAAAAAAACCCCCAAATGGGGTCATGAAGAGTCAGACACAATGACTGAAACAACTGATCAACATCAACAACAAAGGGAGAAAAAATACAAAGTTTGGAATTTATAATCTCTGCTCCCAAAGAAATTAGATTCTGGTACAACAAAGCCTTTGATGTTTTGGTTAACTTCTTTCTCTCTGATGTAGCCAAGTATTGTCCAAGTCAGTTCTTTCCTGCATCTTTCCACTATTTGGCCACCAAAATGCCCTTGCTCACAGACTATGTTCATAATATATAGATACCCCTACTATGACCATTTGTGCTTCTAATGGCCAGTCTACTAGGGATGAGTCTATGGCGATCAAATTTGTAAACTGACATGGACAATGCATATTCAGTTTCTTCTCTCTAAGTTGGGACCCAACTCTCCCTTTCTCAGAAGTATTTAGCTCAATTCAAGAAGTATTTATTAAGCACTTATTATGTGCAAGGCATCATATTAGATGGCAAAGACCTGGAGACAAAAATAAAGCAATACCTACCCATGAAGAGGCTATACACTTACATATTATGAGGGAATGTGAAATGTACTCTGATATGTATATTAAAAGTATGTATAAAGTAATATAAAGAGAAAAAGAGAGACAGAGAGGTAGAGATAGAAGAAATAGACAGACGGACAGAAATGTCATAGGTTCATAGGATCATGGGACTTAGATCTGGAGAGGGCTTAAAAATGATCTAATCCAAACTTCTTAATTTCTTTTAATCAAAGAAATATATTATATTGATGCTTTTTTACTTTTCTTCATAGTGTTTGGAGGAAGATTACCATCTCCCTCACCAATTGAACCCTCCATTGTACCAAAGAATAAATATAAAGCAAAAATAAATGGTACAATGGTTATGTCTGACAATGTTTACATCATTCTACGCTATAACCCTCTCCCCTTTCTTCTGTGAGGGAGGTGTGTTTCATTATCTCTTTTTGGGGATCATTGAAGGTCTTTTAATTACTAATAGTTTTGCTTCCTTCTAGTGATTTTTTAAAATTTACATTATTGAGGTCACTGTGCATATTTTTCTTTGGGTCCTAGCTATTTCACTCTGCATCAAAATTTGCACACAAATCTTCCTCTTTCTATGAATTCTTTGTATTTGTCATTTTTAATGTACCATGATATTCTGTCATTCATACAATATGACTTTCAGTCATTCTATGATTACGGGATATGTACCTTTCTAGCAAAAATAATGCTGCTGTGAATGTTTTGGAATATATTGAAACTTTGTTTCTATCTTTGTCTTCCTTGATCAGACTTCTCTCATTTTATAGAAAAGGAAACTGAAGTTCTAACAGGTACAATGACTTGCTTAGGGTTACTCATGTAATAATTAACACTGAGCTGGAAAAGGAACATCTTCAGGCAGTTTGAAATGAACCAAGGAAGAGTTTCTTTTCAGGGAGATGGAAACATATATGATTTAAAAAAAAAATTCTCACTAAGGTCTGTGTTCCTGTTTGACCCCTGGAGAGGGTACATATGAATGAAAAATGCTCTACTCTGTTTAGGTTAAACTTACATAAAGGGACCATATTTTGAGATAGCATATCCAATAATTATATTGTTAGCTGTGGAATAGTAATAGATGCCTGATGCCAATTGAATTGATATGAGCTGTTTATTTTAATTTTTAAAAATATTGCACTATTTTCCACAAAAGAAAGCCCTTATCCAATGCCTTGTTCTAGCACGAGGATGACCATACAAGTATTGGCAAATCCTACAATGCCAAAAAAGACTTGGGGTTTAGTCCCTGTAATAGCCTGTTCCTATTTTCTGAAAGTCAGCCTATCTCAAAATACAGAGGCTCATCAATAGCAGACTGGCCAATGGAAGAAGCATTCCTTGGCCATCGCAATCCAGTAGAGTGAAGTAAAAGTATTGTATTTAACATCAGAGGACCTGGGATTCATTTCTGCTGTTGCCACTTGCCACCTGTGAAACCCTCTGTCAAGTGGCTTAATCCCTGTGGACCTCAGTTTCCTCATCCATAAAATGAAGGAGTTGGACTCAGATGACCACATCCTTTTTAGCACTTAGCCCAGTGCCTCAGAGCTTAGCACAGTGTCCGGCAAGTAATGAATGTTTAATAAATGCTGTTGACTGACTGATTGACTTCTGGTTCCAAATCCATGCTACTAAATCTCATTCTGTTAAAGAAGGGAAAACACCACCCATTCTCCAGTTCCATGCAGATCCTTTCTATTAATACAGTGACAGTGGTACTAACGGGTGTTGAAGAGATTGATTTTTTTGAACCTTGAAGTCCTTCATGGGATGCTATTACAAGAGTAAATTGTGGAATACTATAATCACCAAAGAATTGAGTTGGCAGATCATTCAAAGGACAATAGAGAGACACGGATCAATAGACTGCAGCATATCACCAGTGAAAAATTATGCAGTGGAAGCAGCATGAAATTGATTATCAAAGAAGTATACAACTGGAAAAGGACAGGCACCAGAGGTTTTTTTTTTTTTTTTTTCAAGCAGAATCCCTTTTCTTCTATGTAAAACAAAGACCATGCATCTTTTGTGCACCAAACTGATCCCACCACTCAGACAGAATGGAGTGATTGTACCCTTAAATAGTTCTTTGGATCCTGAGCTATCCCTCACTAAGATAATTAGATTTCTTTTCTACCCACATCTGAGTTCACCCTTGCTGTCATTAATTCATCTATGTAAATAGCTTCTTCTATGAAAGCAAGTGACAAACCCTTTACCTTTAGATATCACAGTCTTGTCCCATACTAGAAAATTCTATGGCATAGTTCCTAGAGAGTTCTACTTAACTCCTTCCTGTAATATTTGTTGTGGTTTGGTCATGTCAGCCTCTTTGTGATCCCATGGATCCTACTGTGCATAGGGGTTTTCTTGCCAAAGATACTGGAGTGGGTTGCTTTTTTCTTCTCCGGTGGATTAAAACAAACAGAAGTTAAGTGCCCACAGTCACATAGTTAGTAAGTGTTTAAGGCCAGATTTGAATTTAGATCTTTCTGACTCCAGACCCAGCACTATCTATCCACTGATAACCATCTCGGTGCCTCAGTTTTTTAAAATCTTACAGCACCTGGTATTCCCAAGTGGTCTCCCATCCAAGTGCTAACCAGATCTGACCCTGCTGAACCTCCAAGAGCAGATGAGATTGGTGCTTTCAGGGTAGTATGGCCTATAATATAGCTGACTCCAGTACTTCCTGGATTAGAAGAGAGATGGTTCAATTTAATTCAGTTAAATGAATATTTATTAAGTAGCACCTATGCATACACTATGCTAGGCACTGGGATATAAGGACAAAAAAGAAATAGTTCGTGATCTCAAAAAACTTAAAGTCTACTGGAGGAAAGAGGTAGAAAGCACCTACATAGACAACACAAAATAAAAGTACTTTGGGGTATGGAGAGGGAATGGGGGAATTCCCTTCCCTATAGAGGGACTCCCAATGGGGATGGGGGGATTTTCTCTCTTAAAGGAGGTGGCAATAGACCTGTAAGCCAGCTGCTCCAATCCATGATCTTTGGTTAATAATTACAGGTCACATTTCTACAGCACTTCATAAACATGATCTCATTTCATACTTACTCTGGATGGTGAGTGCTATTATTAACTCTATTTTAAATGAGAAAACTGAGACACACAAGGATTAATGGATTTGCCCAGGATCACTCAACTAGTAATTGTCTGAGTTGGGATTTGAACTCAGATTGTCCTGATCCCCAGGTCCAAGAGTTCTATCATCTTGCCACTACTAGTAGCCCACTCAACAAAGCCCCATGCCACCAGATAAGTGATCTAGTGTAGGCCTCCTGGGGTTAACTGAATAGGTCACCAAATGACCTTGGGAGGTCACACTAACTTTCGACCTCTCTAGTGTCCTCTTTCCAAGCACTGTGGCTACATCAGTATATTTAGTTTCTTGTACATTAGCATTCAGTCTATCACCTCCATGTCTTTGTAATGGGTGTACCCAAACATGGAAAGCTGTCCCTTCTTAACTCTATCTCTTAGTTTCTGGGATTTCATTCAGGACTCAGATCAAATAACTCTTTTCTGCAGGATGCCCACTATCCACTTTGTATATGTCGGCAGCTAGGTGGTGTAGTGGATAGAGCACCGTGCAGGAGTCAGGAGGACCTGAGTTCAAATCTCACCTCAGACACTTGACACTCACTAGCTGTGTGACCTTGGGCAAGTCACTTAACCCCAATTGCCTCATCCTGGGTCATCTCCAGTCATCCTGATGAATATCTGGTCACTCGATTCAGATGGCTCTGGAGAAGAAGTGAGGCTGGTGACCTTGTACAGCCCTCCCTCACTCAAAGTCATATCTAAGTTAAGTCGTCATTTCTCTGATGGCATGGTCTTCTTCGGCAATGAAGGATGAATACACATATCTTGTATGTATGTCTTTATTTACATGATGTCTTGCCCTGTTAGAATTTTAAATTCTTTGAAAGCAGAAATGTTCTTTGCCTTTCTTTATAGTTTCAGCACTTAGTACTGTGCCTTATACATAGTTAAATACTTAACAAATACTTATTTACTGATTAATGTGTTCCAGCCCCCTCACATGGACTGAGCGTAGGCTCATGAACCTCTACTAAAACCTCTACTAAGTGACTTAGTAAAATTAATCACCACTATGTCCCCGTACTCCCAGAAAAGAAATGAATCATATCATTATAAAGTGCCACTTGAAAACTATATCTTTAAGGCAATTTGCCCTCTGGGAAAGAGCTTAGCTGTTGCTACTGACCTTACTACAACCACAGTTCTCTTTCCCTTTCATCTTCTCTGATCTCAGCCTGGCCTATTGACCATGCATCTCTTGTCTTCCACCATGCATCCAGGATCAGTCAACCCCAAACCCCCTTACCCACATCCCAGCTTGGTTGTTTTGGGGACTTAATTTTCTCTCACTTCTTCAAACCCCAATATAGGCTATATGCTGTCCCTTCTCCTTATGAAATATATAGCCTCTTTCTGAGTCTATAGATCAATTAATTAGCAAGAATTTATTAAGCACGTTTTATTTGCTAAATAATATGCTAAGCACTCAGAATACAAAGAATAAATGGAGAAAAATACTGTATTTTCTCTTTCACCACCTCTCATGCCTCACAGTTAATACCTGAGCCAATCAATTGCCTTGAAGCTTCTGTATGTTTCAAGGAGACATTTAGCAATACTGCACAGAAGAGGCAGAGCTGGCTACCTTTGCCTAGTATTTTTTTGCCATCATGATAGAAAATCTTGTAACCTTTATAAAGGGAAGCTTAATCTTAAGAATGTTATAAACAGCAAGAATTCATTGATTAGCTGGAAACTACATTTTTCATAAAATAATTCAACTATGTCTGTGGCAAACTTTAAAATGTGGTGAGAGAGGATGGTGAATGTATATCACTATGGTGATGTCTGATGTTAGAAATTAGTTTGCTATTCACAATCTCCCTTAATTAGTCAATGTTTATCTCAGTAAATGTGCAAATTAGGAGGGGAGCTGGGTTCCAGGAAGCCACATTTAGAGTAGTAAGGGATCAAGATCTAACAACAGGGTTAAAAAACAAAAAAAAATATGTATATACTTTGAATTTTCTTACTTGTGTATAGATGTACTCTCCCAGGAGATACTTGAGGAATGGGCTAAGTTATATCCTTTTATGCTTTTATATCCTTAATGCTTAACTCTGTGGCTGTTACATAAGGGATACTTAATAAAAGCTTGCCAAATAGTATTTATTAAGCTACTGCTAGGTATCAAGTAGAAGTAGTTAGATAGTCAATTAATGTAGCACTGGGCCTGGAGTCAGGAAGAGCTGAATTCAAATCTCATCTCAGACACTTACTGGATACTGACCTTGGGCAAGTCACTTAACCTCTGTTTGCCTTAATCCACCAGAGAATGAAATGGCAAACCACTCAAGTATCTTTGCCAACCAAACCTCAAAGACAGTATTGGTTTTCAAAAATCTTCCTATGGACTTTCTGCCAGGGTTAGGACTGGATTCAAGTTCTTCCTAGTTTTTTGGTCAGCTCTTTTCTATTACACACAGTTTCCCATTTTCCTTTCCTATCACATGCATCGTGACTATTGACTCTGTGCAAGTCACTTAACCTCTTAGTGATCTAATTAAAGCACTTCAAGATTACAATAACAACAAGTTATTCTAAGTGCTGACTTGCATTGATAGAGAGAATTCTCCTACCTCAGATGCCCCTATATGAAAGAAATTGACTACCTCTATGGATTTTTTACATTTACCATTTACCATTTACATTTACCATTCATCAAAATGTGTTTCTCCCACTGTGTATATGCTGTCAAATTTAGTTGTTCTGATGATTGGTTTTTCTGATCTCTGTCTCTTATCTCTCTTTATCTCTGTCTCAGTATCTCTGTCTCTATCTTTTCTCATGTCATGGTTGTAGGGAACTTTCAGTAACCAGCTTCATCTCCCAATGAAGATTTGTACCTTCTCTCTCTCTCTCTCCATATATATATATATATATATATATATATATATATATATATATATATATCTTAGAATCTTAGAGAGTTAAGTAGTTTTCCCAGGGTCACACATAGCTAATATATGTCAGAAGCAAGACCTGAAACCAAGTCTTCAAGATCAGATGTCTCTTTCTATTTGCTGTGTCAGTCTAGTGTTCTCTTTCTCTCTCTCTCTCTCTTGCTTTCTCACTCTCTCTCTGTCTCTCTTGCTCTCTGTCTCTCTCTCTCTCTCTCTCTCTGTCTCTCTCTCTCTCCCTTTCCCCTTTATCTTTATTCTTTGTTATATAGGATCAATCACTACGCAGAGGAGAGGAGACTGATATATTTGGAAATGCATGTGATATAAAAATTAAAAATATTATGGAAAAGAATAAAAAAAAATTTCCCCCATATACAATGATCATACAAGTGTATTCATTTTCTGATTTGTCATAATATCCCAATTCAAAAGTCATATAAAGTATTTTTGTCTTAAAAATTGGTTTCTTGGACTTTCTTCAAGACCTCGCCTAACAGGACATTTTTGTGAATACCAAGGGTAGATTGCTTAGTTTTTCTATAGAGAAAACTCTTTCAGGAAATGAGATTGATTCTCCTCCTTACTCTCACATGCTGGTCAGCTGAATATCTTTGATTAGATCCAGGCCATTTATAATAAACTCTAAGAAGCTCAAGACAAAAGAATGAATAATCATATCTGTTGTGGAGAACCTATGATGGACCTTATCTCCCAGTGTTTCAAAGGCTATTATTGTTGACTTTTCCTGCCAAACCCTCAGCTTATGAAGTTGCTTCTTTTCTTTCAAAGGGTTCCTTGTTTTCATTTGTTTGAAAGCTGCTCTTTCCCCCTCTTGCCTTAGAATTAGGAATCCGCATTATCGCTGCAATGCACTAGCAAACACTGGCTGCCTGGATCAATATTTCTGTCTCCTTCATTTTGCTTAAATCCCTCTAGTTGCCGGCTGGCAGCATCCCACCAGCCTGACTGTCACATGCTTTTCTGTTGCTAAGGGCAACTGAACAGATGGCAAAAACAGGTTATTGTAAATCACGTGGCAAATAGAGACCTATAACAAGTTAAAGTGGCTTTTGAAAGATCAAGAGCAGCTTGTCTCCTAGCATTATAGGTTTCTGGGTACCATGTGACCACATGACCCTCTGAGGACTCCTTCCAATTGAGTTAAAAAAATAAAATGGTTTACTCATTACTTTAACATCATTATGGCATCCCTACAACAGAGATCAGGTTTGCCTTTCCAAGTTTGAAAAAAAAAATCAGTGCCCAAGAATTCAGGCTGAAACAAATCTGCTTTTCCTTGATTAATGAGGATTGACTTGCTCTCTGGGCAGTGCTAAATCCATCTGATAAATATGACTCTGGGCCTTCAAGTGGATAACAACTTCATCTCCATGTTTTGGATGAATGATATTAGAAACAGGAAAGATAAGTTACTCATGAATCAGCTCATGCACAAAAAAGAAAAGAAAAAAGCATTAGTACAGCTTAAAAGTATCTTCCAGTTTCCACTGGACTCTGTTACCTTTCATCTCTTCTTAGGATTATAGATTTAGAGCTGGGAAGTATCTAAGAGATCATCTAGTCCAACTCCATTTTTCAAATGAGTAGCCTTGGGCAAGTCACTTAGGGATGTTGAGTGACATTCAATAAACTTCAGTGACTCCCTATTGTACTGAAAAGGTTCCTAATCTTGACATTTGGAATTCTTCCCAATGTGGTTCCAGCTTCTTTCTGGGGTTATCATACTTGACTCCCCTTCATACAGTCTATAGTCCAGTCACATTGGCCCCTTTGCTCATCTCTTAATCTGGGACTGTCTCCCATTTCTGTGTTTTCGCAAACATTGTTTTCCAAGTTACTCCCTACCCATAAGTGCATCTTAGAATTCTTAATTCCTTCAAACTTCAGCTGACCTGACTTACCTGATTCACTTGGCTGATAATGTTTTCTGCCATCTTTCAAATGATTATATCTGGATATGCCTATATTCATGTGCATCTCTTTGCTGTCTTATAGCCGTCTCCACTACCTATGCTTAGTAGAACTTAAGGTCTCTGATGATATGGGCTGGTTTTTTTTTTTCTAAATATTGTTAATGTTCTCTCAATGAGTTCATCTATTAGTAGATGAAATTCATATTCAGAAAGACCCAGACAAACTGAACTTCATAATATTGGAGTAGATGCAAATCAACATTATAAAAAATTTTAAGCTAATCCAACTGAATATTTTGAGACAAAAAATTCCCAATTTGTCATCTTTCAACAGGATTCTTGGCATTAATGATTCAATATGTCATCAACACGCACCTAGTAAACCCTTTCTGTGTGTTAGGCCCTGATTAAAAAGACGAAAAGAGGAACTTCAAAAAGCTTACATTATCCATCAAAATATCTCAACTCTTAACTTATATTCTCTAACCCACATAGAAATACTATTAGGCAAATCTCTGTAAAGGCCAACTACAGCACACAAATTATAAAGTTATACAAGTATTTCATACAAATATAGAAGAAGATACACTAGAAATTGTTGAGCAAGATACAGACTGTTTGCTTATAGACTGAACTCCCACTCATTTCAGTAGTTTTAAGTCTGTTTTGGATCCACAAACATAGATATGTTTCAGGGGAACCATGAACTTGGATGAAAAAAAATGACATATTTTTTCATTAACCTTTGATTTTTTTTATTTTATGTACTTTACTGTATGCATTGAAAAACATGATGATGAGAGTCATAAACTTCACAGACTGCCTGAGGAGTCCATGAGACAAAAGACATTAACAACCCCTGAATTAAACAATAAAGCTTCTGCTTTAACCCTGATGATACAACCAGAGAACTTATTGTTTTAAAACTAAACAGATTATTAAAAAATCATAAGATGATGCTTATAAATAATAGTATTAGATTTCTGGAAATTTTATTTTTAGTCATGATCATAAGATCATATGTTTAGAGCCAGAGAAGTCCCATCTTGTCCAACCCTTTCATCTTACAGATGTGGACGCATGTAAGTGGCAGATGAATAGTTTGAACCCAGTTCCTTTAACCCCAAATTCGGGGTGATTTCCATTGCATCAGACCCATCATTATAACTGTTAATCATAACAGTGAATAATTATATAGCTCCTTAGGATTTTCAAAGCACTTGACTAGTACTATCTCATTTGATATCAGCAACTCTGAGAGCTAAGTCTTTTTGACAGCTGAGACTCAAAGAACTTAACACTTTGTGCAAGACGACATGGTAAGTGTCAGAGGCCAAATCTGAACACAAATTCTGAATCTGAATCTGAATTGACTACACCACTTAGCTGCCTTTTGTATATGTTTATGATATTAGAAAATTGTGGGCTATTATTTTATTTTTTAAAGCATATGTACTTATTTTTATTTCTGTATAGATTGTTTTGGGCAGTTAGGTGCTGTAATGGATAAGGGATCAGACATGGAGTCAGAAAGAGTTCAAATCCTACTTTAGACACTTACTAGTTGGGTGACCCTGGGTAAGTCATAATTGTTTGATGAGTTTCCTCATCTGTAAAATGAGTCAAAGAAGGAAATGGCAGATCACTCCAGTATCTTTGCCAAGGAAACTGCAAGTGGGATCACAAAGAGTCTGACACAACTGAAACAACTGAACAACAATGGATTGCTTCAATTATTTTATTCCTACTATTTAAGATGACTAAGTCAATCCTTAGAACTGTTCATCACAGGCTGTAGATAAGGAAGCTAGATGATTCAACCCCTATTTCCCTCTTATTTTTCAAAAGCAGTTTTATTATGACTGATTTATGCAGATGATTATTTCATTTTCCACTTCACTTTCCTTGAGAAAATAGCCTTAATGTCCTTCAAAGTCTATTTTGCAGCTGTGTCTCTCTACCACTTGGGAACAAATGGTCATAAAGCAAAAAGCAAAAAATAGAAAAAAAAGTCAGTAGAAAAATATGGAATACAAAGTAGAATATGGAATTTTCTCCAATATTCCAATGGTTCTTATGATTTCATCCATGTGAACATTCTTTCCAGTAATGCAAAATTTCAGTCTTACCATGTAAGAATCCTGTTCTGTTTTCTCCCATAAATTTGCCAAAGAAGAGTGACAATAGGAGTAGGTGCTTTCCCCATGATCTCTGCACATATTGTGGATGCTAGTAGAGTATGAACGCCATTCATGAGTTGTCCCTCACTCTTGCTATGTGACTATGGCCATTTCCAATACACACACACACACACACACGTACCTATGAATTTGACCTTTAGTTTTCACACATTTCAGACCAACAAGTGCATTATATGTATATAGAGACATATATCTCAGGAGCAAAATTAATTTAAAATGACTGGAAGGCTACGTCCATTCTCAGTGTTAATATTTTAATTTTCTAACTCACTGAAGCAGACATAGGACCCACACAATTTTTTTATGGTAGCATTAACAGATAGAGGACTAAATTCTTAAACTTGGAATGGAGAAGAGATCAAAGGGAAGAAAAGATCAAAAATCACACTTATAATGAATATCTAACAAATAATTCAGACATGAGACTACATGGGGCCAAATCAGGGAGGTGGCAGTGGGAATGGAGAAGAGAAAAAAGTTATGAGGGACATGTTTAGGACAGAATTGATGGGCCTTTTTTCTTGAAATAGGGGAAGGAAAAAAAGAAGTCAATGAGGAAGATGAGGGATAAATTAGATGTACTCCAAGACCCCTTCTAACTCTCCATTCATAATACATCAGGTCAGTCAGCTCTCATTTACTAAATGGAGATATGAAGAAAGGCAAAAAATGTTCTTGCTCTCCAGAAGCTCAGTCTAATGGAGGAAACAACATGTAAATAACTGTATTCAAAAAAAGAATAGATAGATAGATAAGCAGGCAAATAAAAATAGACAAAGGTAGAAAGGAAGGAAGGAAAGAAAGAGAGAGAAAGAAAGAAAGAAAGTAACTGGGAGTAATCACAGAGGAGGAAGACACAAAGGTTAGGAGAACTGGGAAAGATGGCATTTTGGAGAAGATAGGGCTTCGGTTGAGTTTTGAAGAAAACCAGGGAAATCAGAGATGAAGAGGAGGAGCATTCTAGGCCTAGGCAAGGACAGTAAAAACAAAGAAACCAAAGTCCCTGGATCCCAGGGTACATTGAGGGAAGTAAGATGCAGAAACACAGGAAAGGTGAAAGACAGGACAGGTTATAAAGGGTTTTGAAAGCCAATCAGAGGATTTTATACCTGATCCTGGGAAAAAAGGGAGCCACTAGAGTTTATTGAATAGAGGTAAGGTATCTATTTTATGAAGATCAATTCGACAGCCAAGTGGAAGATGAATTAGAGTGGTGAGAGACTTGAGACAGGGAGATCAACTAGTAAACTATTACAACATTGTAGGCATGGGGCAATGCAGACAGGGGTCATTAGGGTAAGTGTAATGTTAGGGTCAAAAAGCAATCTATCAGAGAGACATTACGAATGTGGAAACAAGAAGACTTAACTACTTTTTAAATATTGGGAGAAGAGGTAAGAAATGTAAGAGGTTGGAGCCTGGGTGACAGAGAAGGTAATGGCTGCCCTGATAGTAATGGGGAAGTTGGGAAGAGGGGAAGATTTGATGGGAAAGAATAAGTTGGTTCACTTTGGGACATGTCTACAGAACATCCAGTTCTAGATTGATAAAAGTCTAGATGCAAGACTACAATTTGGGAGAAGTTTGGACTAGATGAGTAAGTCTGAGAGACATCTGTGTAGAGATGATCATTGAAACTATGAGGAGATCACTTAGTGAAATAATTTGTAGGGAGAAGAGAGGGCATAGGACAGAGCCTTGGGGATAGCCACAGGTAGCCTGTGCTGTTAGCAGGTGCACTGTAAATTAAAATCCAGCAAAGGAAACAAAAGAGTGATCAGACTGGTAGGAGGAGAACCAAGAGAGAGCACTGTGATGAAAACCTAGAGAGAAGAGAAAATCAAGGAGAAGGGAGTGATTGACAGTGTCAGAAGTTAGAGGGAGGTCAAGAAAGTTGATAATTGATAAAAACTCACTATATTTGACAATGAAGGGATCCTAGAATAATTGCCTTCTTGATTTTGAAGGATCATTGCAAGGAAAGTGTATTAGGCTTGGTTTACTTGGCATCTAGAAATAGGCATAATGAAAAGAAGCAATAAAGAAGCAAATTTAAGTTCAATATGGGGCGGATGGGGAGGAAAGAGGAGGAGGACCTTCTAACAAGTAGGAGAGCCCAAAAAAGGAATTGGCTGTCTCTGGAGATAGTGGATTCTTTCACACTGGAAGTCTTCAAACAAACAAGCTGGATGACCATTTGCCTCACACCATTATTTTTCATGTTTATTGTTCATCTTCTACTGGCATCATTCACCACCATGTTTCAGATGTCTTCTTACCTTAAAACATCCTTTACCCCTTTGGGTCTCTTCTCCCACTAATGAATTCTTCATAAGGTCTTCATTTTGGAGATGAACCCAAGCTGACCATCCTTCATTCCTCTCTAAGTTTTGTGTACGACTCTCTGGATTTTGTCATTATACCACTACCTGGGTACCACTACCACCACCACCATGACTACCACCACCACCACCACCACCACCATCACCACCTTTTCAGCTCTTTTTTAATCAATTGTCTTCCTCCACTAGAATATAAATTCCTCAAGGAACTGTCCATTTCTCCTTGAATTTGTATCCCCTAATACTTCATACAGTGTCTGGCACATCACAAAAGCATGTTGACTGAATGACTGAGATACAGATTGAATAGGATGGTCTCCGAAGCCACTTCCAACTCTGAGGTTCTCTGATTCTTTTACTACAGGGTATGGAGACCAGGACAGTGATATCATTGAAAGAAATAAGGCAATTAGGAGGGAGACCTGATTGGAGAAGGATTAGTTAGTTCTGTTTTTGATCTGTTTTTGAGGTATTTAATTTGGGGAACAATTTGAAATCTATTTTTAAGGTGATGAGACTGAAGAACTACATTTAGAAATTATTGGTTGCAGCCATGAAAATGGAGTGCTGAGAACACAGGGAAAGCATAACACAGGGTCAAGGACTGAGTTTAGTGCCTTCAGAAGGATAAATTCAGCTATGGGAAATAACATTATTTGCAGTCAATATGTTTATCTTAAACTTGTATAGCATAATTTTCAAAAGATTTTTACATATATTATCTCATTTAATTATTACAAAAACCAAAGCAGTTGGTCATATAGGTATGATCAAACTGTTTTATTTTTTGTTTCAACTAATCTTTCCTTCTGATCTCCTCTTTGAACCACACTCCCCCACTAAGTTACTTTGTACTTAGCTCTGTATATATTTTGTTTGATTTTATATGTGTGCATATTATTGCCTCATATAAAATTACGCTCCCTGAGGGCAAGGACATCGTCATGTTGTCTCTTTTCCTTCCAGGTACAAGTGCAAGTGCATTGTGAGTGCTGTTATTGTTGTTAAGTCATTTTTCTGTCCTACTCTTCATGACCCCATTTGGGATTTTCTACGCAAAGATACTGGAGTAGTTTCCATTTCCTTCTCTAGCTCATTTTATAGATGAAGAAACTGAGACAAAGAGGATTAAGTGATTTGCCTAGGTCACCCAGCTAGTATATACCAAAGGTCAGATTGGAACTCAGGTCCCCCTGACTCCAGGGCTGGTCCTCTATCTAATGTGCCACCTAGTTGCCCCTGCTATAGCTACTTCTTTAAGAAAACAAGAGATTCTGCTGTAGAAGCGGAGTGCATTCTACACATGAGAAATGTTTAGTATAAAGTCATGAAGAAGGGAGAGAGAACTTTGCGATGGAGGAATAGAGAGAAGTTTTCTGACTGGATGGCAAAACATGGGAGACAGAGTAATGCCTATTGAGACTTCTCATTCTGAGTCTGGTGTTTGTTCCAATATACCATCTGACCACATGACTAATGGTTTTTGACAGCTGCATATGCACCCACTGGACCAGATTATAGATTAACTTCCTTAAAGCAATTTAGTTTACTTATGTCTGGCCACTGTGGATTCAGTGAGGAGACATGCCAGATGCAATTTATTTTACATAGGTGTTAAGGATAAATCTCGTGATAGGGCTGGCTAATGTTGGTGGAAAACTGAAAATGATTTTAGCTTCCTAAAAATGTCCTAGATTGCACTCTAAATAGTGACATAAAAGATTTTTTGTGCCCCAAATGATGAACATTTCCTGGATTCATTATCACAGTGCAAGGAGAGATCATTTTGGAGTCAATATCAGTTCAAATCCTGGACCTGCCTTTTACTCTCTGTGTGACATTAGAGATGCCAATTAACCACTAAAGACTTCCATTTCTTCATTTGTTGAAATAGTTTCTCTTGAAGGGTCTTTCCTATTAATATATATCCCCTGATTCATGAAACTGACTTAAAGTTACCTACAAAGAAGTCAATTTTTTAAATCACATCTTCCTATTAGAAAAAAATCTATTTCTGGAAAATACTTTGTCCTTCAATAAGCATTGCAATGAATTTAGCACCTGGTCTTCAAATTGAAAGCCAAAATGATAAACCAACAACCTAACTAATATTTCATGAGCACTCACTACTGACAAGACACAATGCTGAGGGTTGAGGATACAAAGAAAGACAGAAAGAGGAAAGAGCTCATGCAGTCACACAATGAGTATATGTTCAAGGCTGGCTCTCTCTACTATGCCAGGTTGCCTTTTGTTTAACATTTGAACTCCCATGTATATAGCAAAGAGTGGGAAAGAAAACAGATGCCTATTGATTGGCAAACTATGACACATAAATATAATGAAATATTTTAACTGTCCAAGAAGAAATAAGGAAGAATTGAAAGACGCATGGAAAGACTTC
The DNA here is from genome assembly GCA_028658325.1 of Potorous gilbertii. Taxonomy (NCBI): domain Eukaryota; kingdom Metazoa; phylum Chordata; class Mammalia; order Diprotodontia; family Potoroidae; genus Potorous; species Potorous gilbertii. The sequence continues at coordinate 214,105,556 of CM053770.1, forward strand.
TATGATTTGAAGCAGAGTGAAGTGAGGAGAATCAGGAAATAATGTATTCAATGATTATGATAAATGAACTATATAATGAGATGGTCAAAAATCTTCATCCTAGAGAATAGGTAAGGTAATATGTCTCCATTTATTCCCTGCAGAGGTAAAATACTTTGGATGTGGAGTAGTGCATATACTGTAAAAATTCATTAGATGTATTGATTGGGTATACTGAACTTTTTCCTTCCTCTCTTATAAAAATACTTTGTTTCAAATGAGGTGGTAAATTTTACACACACACACATGCATATTTACATACTTATATACATACATAGATCCATGTATATATTTATGTATACATGCATGTACATGTATATATGTATAGGAAAGTAATTTTTAAAAAGAGAAGGTACTCGTAATTTTTTTAAAGTTACAAAGCAAAAGTTCCCATATACACTAAAAGTATTTATTACAGGACTTTTTGTAGTGGCAAAGAACTGGAAATAAAGTAGATGCCCATTCACTGGAGAAAGATTAAACAAATCATGGTGTGTGAATATAATGGAATGTTACATGGGAATATTTACAGAAGCTGATCCAAAATAAAATAAGTAGAACCAGAAAAGGAATATACACACTGACTCTAACAACATAAGTTCTTTTTGTTAATTAAAGCTACTAAGAAGTTATAATGACCAAGTCTGGCCCCACAAAAAGAGATTAGAGAAGGCACCTCCTTCCTTCTTTGTAGAAGGTGGGAACTATGAGTGTTAAACATTAAAGATGTAAGATCCTTCACTACCCAGATAATACTAGACAAGCTTTTTCAATGTATTGGTTAATTCTGATGAACTATTTTATCCCCTCTTGTTTGTTCTTTGTTATAAAGAAAGTCTTTGGGAGGGAAGGGGGTGAGACTCATTTGGGGAGTATAGGTGATGGAAAAAATTAAAACAATAAAGACTATTTTAAATGATTATTTAACAAAATAAGAGAGAGCTCTTTGGAGGAGCAAGAAGGAATATATTTGGAAAATTCAGGTGATTAAAAAATCAATAGAATTATTTAAAGTACTTTCCCCAAATGTAGTACAAATGTTATTACCATTTTTAATACAAGATAAAATTAAGACCCTAAGAGGAAAAGTGACTTGGATAATGTCATATAGCTGGGCAAGTGACAAATTCTTGGACAAACCCTTGAAATTAAGGGTTTAGGAAGACGATAAGAATCTAGTCACTGACAAAGACAGAGAAAAAAGTTGGAAGAAAACCTGAAAAATGTGGTGTCTATGAATATGAGGGAAAAGAGAAGATTCAATCCATCAATTAATCAAATCAATATACATTTATTAAACTCATGCTCTATGTTGGGTATTGGAGATAAAAGTAGAAAGAATGAAATAATTCCTACTCTCAAAAAATTTATGTGATAGAGGAAACAATAAGTAAAAGTGTATGCACACTTATACACATTTATCATAAATACAAATTTAACAAATACAGTTGTACTGAAGTACTTAATACAAGGCAGTTTGGGAGAGATATCACTAATAGTTTGCGGATCCAGAAAGGTTTCATACAGAAGAAGATGCTTGAGTTACATGTTAAAAAAAGAAAAGGATTCTGTGAGATACAGATTAGATAAGAGCACATTTCAAGCATGGGAAAATCTCATTACAAAGCGCCCCATGAGGAACTCATCTATTGGAGGAGTGTTGTATGTAGGCAGGGTGGGTGGATGGTGGAGAGTGATCAATAATGTCCCAGAGATGATGACCTTAGAACAATATATTTAGGGTAGTGGGAATAGAAGGCTGATTTCAGAGGCTGAGCAGAGAGTAAATAATGAGAAAACAGAGACATCAGGTAAAGACAATTATTTCCAAAAGTTCAATGGAGAAAGAAAGGGAAGAGGACTGTAACTAACTAGTCTAGAAAAATTAAGGAAATTTAAGAAAATTTTAGGAGCATTAAGGAAATTTTAAAGGTAAGGAGACCTGAGTATGTTTATAGGAAGATTAAAAGTACCCACTGGTAAGGGAGAGGTTGGATCCATATGGTAGAAGGTAAGAATACTGAAACCAATCCTGGATGAGGATGGAAGGAATGGACCAAGAATCCAGGTAAATTAACCTTGATGAGTGTCAGTTTTAGAAAAAAGGAAAGTGGGGGACAATGGTGATACTGAGATGGTATAAGGAATGGAGAAAAAGAGTTAAGAAATCTTAGCAAAGAAGTAGGCTACAAGTATAGAGGTCAGAGATATAGCTACGAACCACAGGAGTGAAGAAAAGTTTTGAAATGATCATTTTTGTAGCAGTAGAGACTATTATGATGGAATCAATTTCATGAATTTTTAGTGAACATTTTAGTTTAGTAACTTCCCCCAAGGACATTTATAAGATCACATCCTTAAAAATCATTTAGTTGGGGCAGGTAAGTGGCACAGTGAATGGAGCACTGGTCCTAGAGGCAGAAGAACCTGGATTCAAATCTGGCCTCAGACACTCACTAGTCATATAACCCCAGACAAGTCATTTAACCTTGATTACCTTCAAAAAAAAAAGAAAAAAAAATCATTTAGTCCTACTTCATTTTACAGATAAGGAAATCAAGGCATATTAAATTATTTTTCCAAGATAACAAAGAAAGTAAATGAATCAGGATTTTCAGGAGCTACTTGTCCCTAGGGCTTAGCAAGAGTGTGGCAAATATTTTTGCAAGTCCAATGGCCAATATCCCTTTAATTCCATCAGAGAAAGAAGATGCTTATACTTTGTAAAGGTATTACATCTTGGTTCTTAACACCTAGTTCCCCCATTAACATCTTGTCAATTAAGCTAGGAGAGGAAGGAATCAAACCATTCAATATTTTGTTTGTAATTTAAAATTTTACGGTGTGGTAGGAAGTGAAGGTTTTTTCAGTCAGCCTGACATCAAGGCTGAAGACTTAGCAATGGCATTTGGCAGTTTGTGAATTTGGGCAAACTATTTCACTTTGGTGGCATTTAGATTTTTCACCCACAAATTAAAATGCACAGCATAATTTAGGTGCTTTGTGAGAGGCTCAAATGAAATAATTAGTATTAGATGCTTCTCTATATGAATTATTAATTATTATTACAATTTTGACCAACCTCCGCATTCATTCATGTAGGGGTCTCCTGGAATGAAACTATCTCTAACAATGTACATGTGCAAGTTTTCACCCTAGAGAACTGTATGAGGGCATGGAACCAGTTTTCAAATATTTGTGAGTTGATTTTCTTAAGTCAAAAAACTTGTCTGAGTCAAAGAGATGTTAAAAATGGAATAAATAATGGAGAGTTGCAAGTATTCCTATTATAGCAAAGTCATTGATTTTTAATATTTTTCTGTTGTAAAGGATGGCGGTTTAGTCCTTAGTAGTGTTTCCAGTCTATAAATTTGTTTCTTTTAGCATTGGTGGTAGAAATTAACTTTTATTTGGTGTTTGATTCTTATAAACATTTACAGTCTGTTCAGCCAAAAACACAAGATGCTAAAGACATTTACCTGTTCTGAAAGGCAAATCTATTCTCTTCAACGTGTCATTTCTTGCGCACATCAGTTAATCCCCTAAGCATCCCTTCATAGTAATTTGCTTCACTGGAATACAGTCTGTTGAAGTAGTTATTTAATAGTTAATGCCCAGCCAATGTTTTATTTATTTAATTTTATTGTAAAAGGTCTACATTCTCTTATCTATTGATTTTCTAACTGAAGACAATCCTTTGATTGAGAACTTGAGTGGGTCTCAACAATCACCAAGTCCAATCTCTTTATATAAATCTAAATAAAGCATATTGACAAAAGTCATGCTGGGAAATAAGATAGGTAGGATTTAAACACAAGTCAACTAAGTCCAAATCCACTGTTATTTCAACTTGCATGATGCTCCCATCTCTGAAGACATAATGGAACAAAACATAATAGAAGAGACCATGAAGGAAGCACAGAGATTCAGGACAGTTTTGTTGGTAATTTGTCAAACTTACTATACACTTTTCAAAAAAGAAAATGCTGTAGAGAGTCACAATTTCATATACAAGCATCTTTTTTTGCATTTTGCTGCATTTATGGAAATGACATTTTGGGATTTAGATTCAGAATTTGAAATTGAAAAATTGAAACATTGGATTAGAGTTAGTAAAAGAACAATAAAAGTAAGTAAACATATTTAATAATTTGTTGTTTTATTTTTTCATTCTTTCCTTTATTCATTTGTTTGGTGATTAGTTTGTAGTCTTATTGGTTTTTAATTCTTTTAATGTTTGTTTATTTTTACTTTTCAGCATTCATTTCCACAAAATTTTGAGTTCCAAATTTTCTCCCCATTTCTCCCTTCCTCTCACCCCAAATGCCATGCATTCTGATTACCCTTTCCCCCAATCTGCCCTCCCGTCTATCACAGCCCTCCCTTCCCTTATCCCCATCTTCTCTTTTGTCTGGTAGGGCAAGATAAATTTCTATACCCCATTACCTGTACTTCTTATTTCCCTTATTGCTTTTGTGTGCAAAAACAATTCTCAACATTTGTTTCTAAAACTTTGAGTTCCATCTTTTCTCCCTTCCTCCCTCCCCACTCATCCCCACTGAAAAAGCAAGCAATTCAATATAGGCTATATATGCATCGTTTTGCAAAGGACTTCCATAATAGTCATTTGTGTAAGACTAACTATATTTCTCTCCATCTATCCTGCCCCCCATCTAGTCTCTTTTGACTTTGTCCCTCCTCAAAAGTATTTACTTCTAATTACTCTCTCCTCTCATTTGCCCTCCCTTCCATCATCCCCCACCCCACTTATCCCCTTTACCTCTCCTTTCCTGCAGTGTAAAAAATTTCATACCAAATTGAGTGTGTATGTTATTCCTTCCTTAAGACAAATGTGATGAGAGTAAGCTTCACTTTTTTTCTCTCACCTCCCCACTTTTCCATTGAAAAAGCTTTTTCTTCCCTCTTTTATGAGACATAATTTGCCCCATTCCATTTCTTCCTTTCTCCTTTCTCCTCCAAATATATTCCTCTCTCACCCCTTAATTTTATTTTTTAGATATCATCCCTTCCTATTCAACTCACCCTGTGCTCTCTGTGTATATATATGAGTGTGTGTGTGTAATCACACCAACTACCTAGATATTGAGAAAAATTTCAAGAGTTATAAGTATTATCTTTCCATGTAGAAATGTAAACAGTTCAACTTTGTAAGTCCTTATGATTTTTCTTTCCGGTTTACCTTTTCATGCTTCTCTTGATTCTTGTGTTTGAAAGTAAAATCTTCTATTTAGCTCTGGTCTTTTCATCAAGAATGCTTGAAAGTACTCTATTTCATTGAATGACCATTTCACCCCCTGAAGTATTATACTCAGGTTTGCTGGGTAGGTGATTCTTGGTTTTAATCATAGTTCCTTTGACTTCTGGAATATCATGTTCCAAGACCTTCAATCCCTTAATGTAGAAGCTGCTAGATCTTGTATTATCCTGATTGTATTTCCATAATACTAGAATTGTTTTTTTCTAGCTGCTTGCATATTTTCACCTTGACCTGGGAACTCTGGAATTTGGTTATAATATTCCTAGGAGTTTCTTTTTTTGGATCTCTTTCAGGAGGTGATCAGTGAATTCTTTCAATATTAATTTTGCTCTCTGGTTCTAGAATATCAGGGCAGTTATCCTTGAGAATTTCATGAAAGATGATGTCTAGGCTCTTTTTTTGATCATGGCTTTCAGGTAGTCCCATAATTTTTAAATTGTCTGTCCTGGATCTATTTTCCAGGTCAGTTATTTTTCCAATGAGATATTTCACATTATCTTCTATTTTTTCATTCTTTTGGTTTTGTTTTGTAATTTCTTCATTTCTCATAAAGTCATTAGCTTCCATCTGTTCCCTTCTAATTTTTAAAGAACTATTTTGTTTAGTGAGCTTTTGAAGCTCCTTTTCCATTTGACTAATTCTGCTTTTTAAAGCATTCTTCTCCTCGTTGACTTTTGCAATCTCTTTTGCCAATTGAGTTACCCTATTTTTAAAGGTATTATTTCTTCTCAACATTTTTTTGGGGTCTTCCTTTAGCAAGCTGTTGACTCCCTTTTCATTATTTTCTTGCATCGCTCTCATTTCTCTTCCAAAGTTTTCCCCCACCTCTCTTAACTTGATTTTCAAAATCCTTTTTGAGCTCTTCCATGGCCTGATACCATTGAATATTTATTTTGGAAGTTTTGGATGCAGAAGCCTTGACTTTTTGGTCTTCCTCTGCTGATAAGCATTGTTCTTTCTTGTCTGAAAGGATAGAAGAAAATTCCTGTTCACCAAGAATGTAACCTTCTATAGTCTTATTTTTCCCCTTTTTGGGGCATTTTCTAGCAGGTTACTTGGCCTTTGAATCCTTGGTCAAGAGAAGGGTATATTCTGGGGACCTGTAATTTCTCAGTTCCCCTAAGGTGGCACAATCAAGGGAGAGGAGTTTACTCCTCTCCTGACTTGCATTCTGGTCTGGGAGCTACCAAAGCTTTTCTGCCCAGGATCTGCAAGTAGAATTCCCTTTCCAGGGTTTCCACCAGCTCCACCATGCCAGCCAACCCTCTCCCTCACCCCAGAATTGCCACTCAAGGCTGAGACCCAGATCAGTGGCTCAATTCCCTCAGGGCTTTAGACTGATGCCTCCAACAAAGGACACTGCTGTTGCCTGAGGCTGGGACAAGGGAATGACCTTGCTCCCTTCTCACCCAGGTGAAAAAGCTTTTTCACTGACCTTTGAAGCTGTCTTTGGATTTTGTGAGTTGAGGGATCTGAAAACCACTGTTACTGCCAGGGATTTCAACCCTGAGGCCTGTCCTGGTCCTGCTCTTGCTAGTGCCATGCAGCCAAGGCTGGGCTTGGCTCTGTGGACTGCTCTCCACTCTGTGCCATGTGCAAGAGACCTTTCTTGACAACTTTCCAGGTTACCTTGGGCTGGAAATCTCTTTCACTCTGTCATTTTGTAGCTTCTGCTGGTCCAGAATTTGTTTAGAGTCATTTGTTACAAGTATTTTATGGACTGTGGGGGAAGAGTTAGAATAAGTGCATCTTTCTACTCCACCATCTTGGCTCCACCTACCTTTTGTTTTTATCTGAGTTGGTTCTGTCCCTTCTCCCTTTATCTCTCAGTGAGTCTACCCCTGTTACCAAAATAAAACAGTTGTACAAAATCAACCAATTTAGAGACTGAGTCTGTTAGGTATGCAACATTCTGTACCCATGATATGGATTAAAAAAATAGACCTTTCCAAAGAAAGGAAAAAGATTCATTTTCTCCTCCTTTCTCTAGCCTATGTTGGGTCATTATAGCTACACAATATTACAGTTGATTTTAGTGTTTGTTTCATTTACATTGTTTCCTTTTCTTGGATATATTGTTTTCCTGGTTTGATTTACTTCCTTGTCCTTATTTTATATTATTCACCATCCTAATTAATTCCATCTCTTCAGGCTTATTAAACATGCTTTTTATGTTCCAACTGCACTAACCCATTTGGTCTTCCAGGAACAGAAAATTCCATCTCCCATCTCTGTGCCTTTGCACATTCTGTTCCCAAACCTGGAATGCACTCCTTTATCACTTCTATTTCATAGAATATTTGGCTTCCTTCAAGTTTTTATTAAATGTCACCTCCTAAAGGAAGCACATCTTGTTCCACTTGCCAAAGTTATTTTTTATTTTTATTTTGTATATATATATATATATATATATATATATATGTATTTGTGTTGTTTCCCCCAAATAGAATGTTGTTTTACCCCAGTAGAAACACCTTAAGGTGGGGGCTGTTACGTTTTTGTCATTGCATTCCCAGATCTGAGTATAGTACTTGCATATAGAAGGTAATTAATAAATACTTATTTGGTAGATAAATGTAATAGTATTGTAAATCTTCTCATATTTCTCTAATTTCTGTGTGTTCCTCATTTACTATTCAAAGTAACATTATGCTACATTTCTACATCATAATTTATTCTTCTATGAACTGATGAGCATATGCCTTCTTTCTAGTCTTTTCTCTGCTATGAAAAGTGAAAAGATAATTCAATAATTTATATGTCCATGAAACTTCAATTAGATCTTTACAAATATTATGGTAATGGGATGAAGGGGGAGTAAAAATCCCTCTCACATAAATACAAAATCCATACAAAATTATGCAAAGTAAAGAGTTTTGAAGAGAGGGCTCTAACAGTTAGGGAAATCATGAAAGGCCTCATATAGGAGAAACCATTTAAGCTAAGCCTCTATGGGACTTATAGATTTCAAGGGATGGAAGTGAGGACGAAGAACATTCTAGGCATTAAAAAAAAACATAGGGCATGTCCATCACATGCTCCTAGTAGGGTCTGGATTTTGGAACCACCTATTAATTTTTCTTTGACTGCTAAAGTACTCCAATGGAGTTAGAATGTCTTATACAGGGAATAAGAACTAAATTATTTGAGCTGGGACTTTGAGCGTGTGGAGGCAACTAAGGTGAAGAAGACAGGTCAGAGACAGATTATGAAGAAATTTAAATACTTAATGGAAGAGTTTGTATTTTAACTTAGAGTCAAGAGAGAGAATGATGAAAACTTTCTGAGCAGAGAAGTATTGTGATCATGTCTGTGTTTTAGGAATATCTACTTGGAATCTCTGTAAAGAATGTTTTAGAGAGGGGAAATATAGGAAGAGAGAAAACTATTGTAAACTTTAACCTTAAAGTTTAGTACTTTAACTACTTTAAAAATCATTTTATGTGAGTTGCTACATAGAGATTACCTAACAAGCATCTTTTTTTCTAAATAGAATAATGCATCACAATAGTAAGGTCATCAACATTTATTATCCAAGTGAAATCTTTTTTGAGCAGGGTGAAATGTGGCCACTACAGTAAGTTTTGACATCTAGTCAGGATAAGCTCTGATGCCATTTCTATGCTCAGTAACCAAGTGATTAACCCCTCTGAGCATCAGTTCTATCATCTGTAAAACAGACATAATAAAATGTATTCCTACCTCACAGGATTGTTGTGAGGATGAAATGAGACAAGCTTTTTGCAAACTTTTCCCAACCTACCTATTTTTGAAGATTTATTGTATATTACTCCCCTTGGTGTGCTCTGTGTTCCAGCCAAACTGGTATACTGACTGTTTTCCAAGCTCAATGTGCCATCTGCTGTATCTTTCCACAGCTGTCCTTTGTACCTATCATTTGACACTTATTTCATATTATTCTTTTCAACTAGTCTTAGTATAGCATGGTCTCCAAAATCCATTCTCTATCCTCTGGAGATAAGAATTAAAAGGTTATGACTAAATAGTATTCCAAAGAAGAATTGTAAACTGTTTATCAGATGGTTTCAAATAGCTCGCAATAAGAGATAGGAAAATTAAAACAATCCTGAGGTTTTGACTTACACCCAGAAAATTGACATAGCTGAAAAAAGGATGGGAATAATAAATATTGAAGGAGTTGCGAAAAAAAATAGGTACAACAGGTCCTCCTGTTGGTGGAGCTGTGAATTTGTCAGATTGGTGGGGTTGTGAATTTGTGTAACTATTCTGGAAAGCAATCTGGAATTATGCTAAGAAAATAACAGAGATTATACTGGATAGATATGCCCAGGAGATCATAGACAGAAAAAAATACTCATGTACACAACAAAATGTCAGTAGTAGCACTTTGGTAGAAACAAAGAACTGGAAACAAAGTAGATGTTATTGACTAAGGAATGGCTAAATGAATTTTTGTACATCAATGTCATAGAATATTACTGTGCTATAAGAAACAATGAATCTGAAGAATATGGAGAAGCATAGGAAAACTTATATGAACTGATGTAATGTGAAATAGATGCAGAAAAGCATAACGACTTCAATAATTTAAGTGCAAGGAAAAACAATAGCAACATTGAATAGTTTGTAGTCATAAGGATTAAGCTTGGCCCTAAGGAAGAGATGTGAGGTCTTTCCCTCCTTTCTTTGAAGAAGTGGGGACCTAATGAGGTGTAACACAGAATAAACAATCAGATTTGATTGATGTATTGATTAGTTTTGCTAATCTTTTCTCATGTCTTTTTTGTAATGAGGAATGGTTCTCTTTCTGACAGAGGGGAAGGGATAGATTGTGAGTTAAGGACATGTGAAAACAAAAAATAACAGTAAAATCATTTTTTAAAATGTTGCCTATAGTTTGTGTCCCAAAGAGATCAAAGAAAAAGGATTTCTATGTACAGAAATATTTGTAGCTTGCCATTAGGTGGAAGGAGAGAATTTGAATTAAGAGAATGGCCATCAACTGGGGAACGACTGAATACATTGTGATATATGATTGTGGTAGAATACTATTGTGCTATAAAATATTATGAGGGTGGGATGCTTTCAGAAAAAAACCTAGGAAGACCTTTATGAATTGATGTAGATTGAAGTGAGAAGAACCAAGAGAACATTGCATATGAATATTCCAACAATGATCAATAGTGGAAAACTTAGCTACTTAGCAACTCTGATCATGACAATGATCTGAGACAACTCGAAAGGACTCAGTGTGAAAGATGCTGTCTAGCTCCAGAAGAAAACCTATAAACTCTGAGTCTAAATCAAAGTATAATTTTTTCACTTTATTTTTCTTGGTTGTTTTCACAACATGGTTAATATGGAATGTGTACTTTGCATGATTTCACATGTATAATTGATCTACCAGTGAGTAGGGAAGGGCTTAGGGGAAGGGGATAATTTGGAACTCAAAATTTTTAAAAATAATTTTTGGCATTAATATTTTTAATAAACATACTGGAATTTAGACATACAGACTTAGACATCCGGATGATTCTTGTCACATGTAAAATTGTCATAGATTGTAGATAACATATTTGCCATTATTTTGGACAGATAACATATTTGCCATTATTTTTTTCCAAAATTAGTGATTTATTTGTTTTTAGTTTTCAGCAATTACTTCAATATGTTACAAATTTTTCCCCCCTCCATTTCCCTTCCCTCCCTATGACAGCATGCAATCCTATACGGGTTCTACACATGCATTCCTATTAAACACATTTTCACATTAGTCATATTACATAGAATAATTAAAACAAATTGGAGAAACCATGAGAAAAACAAAACACAACAAGGAAGAAAATAGTCTGCTTCATTCTGCACTCTGATTTCATAGTTGTTTCTCTAAATGTGCATCTCAGGAAAACATACAAAAAGAAAAGAAAAAAGCTGTCCTAGAAAGGTTAAAAATAAGAAACATTCTAAATTAACAATAACAAGCATCACAAAATTTCTATAACATAGTAAAGAGTGAACACAAATTCATCACATGTTCTTTGGAAATGTTTTAGGTCCTTGCATTGCTGAGAAGGGCTAAGTCTATCAAAAACACTGTGGCTGTTACTGTGTATAATATTCTCCTGGTTCTCCTCCTTCACTCAGCATCAGTTCATATAAGTTTTTTCTGAAGTCCCCCGTTCATCATTTCTTTATAGCACAATAGTATTCCATTATATTCATAGACCACAACTTGCTCAGCCATTCCCCAATTGATGGACATCTCTTCAATATCCAGTTCTTGGTCACCATAAAAAAGAGCTGCTATAAATGTTTTTGTACATGTGGGTACTTTTCTCATTTTTATGATCTCTTTGGGATACAGCCCTAGAAAAGGTATTGCTATATCAAAGGGTATGCACATTTTATAGCCCTAACATAATTTTTAAAGCAAACATTTGAAAAAATAGAATAAAATATAACATGGCCTTCAGTGTTTTTAATATCCTGGTGATCATCTGGTATGTACATTCCAAGATGCCATTGTTGAAGCCCCATGAAGGTGGCAGAATAAGACATCACAAAGGAAATTGCTTCCTTAATATACCCCCCTCAAAAGCAATAAGCTAAAAATAAATAAAATTATTAGAAATCTTCAAGAATAATATTGAAAATTTGCAAGTGAAATGAGTAGATCAAAGAAGAACTTGGAACATTTTTAAAATATATATGAAAAGGATAGAGACAAATGTACCAGAAAAAAAAAGTACTGTAATGACATAAATAGTAGCATCTGAGGAAAAGGTGGATTCTTTTTCTCAAGGCTAATGGATGGATAATACATACACTGAATGAATCAAAAGAAGAAATGAAATTACCCAGAATGTCAGGATTTTTATAGACAAAATGAGGGAATTGGGCTTTAATGAACTTTAAGTTACCTTCTAGCTCTAAATTTGATCTTTTCCTCCAAAGTCAAAGATGAAATAGTAAAAGAACTGAGGAAGCCTGAGGAAGCCTAAGGAAGGTCAGTCCATGACAATGATGAACCTAAACTACATAAAATTGAATGCAAATTTAAACAAAAGAACCAATTTGATAGTAAGTAGAATTATTTTACTGTAGGACAAAATGTGAAAAGGAATATTAAATATAAAGAAATATGGGGAACTGCTAAACTGGGAAAAATGACCTGGAAGCAACAGACATGAGTAACTTATCTGGAGAATATAGCAAGGAGGAAGACATTAACAATTATCAGGCTTCTAGAGAATTACAAAGAAAAAGAACCTGATTACTGCATCTCAGGAAAACATACAAAAAGAAAAGAAAAAAGCTGTCCTAAAAAGGTTAAAAATAAGAAACATTCTAAATTAACAATAACAAGCATCACAAAATTCCTATAACATAGACAAGAGTGAACACAAATTCAACTCACCTGATTTGTGTTGGCCAAGCTTCAGGACTACAGTGATAAGGAAGTTATCTTGCAGAAGCCAAGAAGAAAGGCAGCATATATCAAAAACATCAATTTAATTTTAATAAGATTTTTTAAACTGAGAAATTATGACAGAAGCTAGCATATATAGATCCATAGAGTCGATAGAATTTTAGAGTTAGGATTTCACAATTTACCTAATCCATGCCCCCCATATATTTGAGATGAAGAACATGAATCTCAGATGAGTTAATGATTTTCCAAAATTGCAAACCTAGGCTTTGTTGTTGTTATCATTTTTTAAAAGAGCCAGAAATAGAACACAGGACTTCCGGGTCTCATTCTAATGTTCTTTACACTTTATTACACAATTCACTTACCTTACCATTTCTACCTTTCCATTCCTGCCATCAGGAGCATATGAGTCACTCAAATTTTGTCAAAACTTTCTTCCAAAATCTCACAGAGTCTTCACATTCATGCCGAGGCTTCTAAGTTATCTTTTACTGGTATCACAATTCTGTTTACTCAAGTTCCCACTTAGAAAACTTAGATAGACTGGTATTAACTCCACCACTTGTGAACTCATTAATAATTTATAATGATATATATATATATATATATATATATATATATATATATATATATATATATGTGCGTTTATATATTTGTATTTTGTTTGTATTATTTAGATGTAGATACACATATATAATGCATCCAAAAGAAGTCTTATGAAAAAGAAGTCAACGATGAATAAAAACATACAGCTTAGAAGCCAACATTCCCACAATAATGCAGTACTCCCAATTTCACTATCCCAAGATAGATTTTAATTCAAACAAGGACTTAGTATATCCTCCTCAGGTCTGGGCTAAAACAGTTGCTCTATCAGAGTCATCTGCACTGTCTCCTGCTGACATCTCCCGTCAGATGAAGTTGTCTAAGAGTATCTGCTCTGCTCTGTCAGCTTTATCTCATTCTGCTTGATCCCTTCTTTCTGTCTCCATGTTACTCTGTCTCATCTGCTTATTCCATTTTGCTAGCTCCAAGTTCATCTTCTGATATAGTGATGGCTTAAGCTACTATTATTGCTTCCAGAACCACTGTCTTACCTTGTTAGTTAGAGAAGAGCTTGAGAATTGTTCCTGATTAATATAATAGTAATTGTTCCTGAGTAATATACTGAGATGGTTGAAAGGATATTGAACTTGGAGTTGCAGAATCTAGATTTTAATTCTGATGCTACCTACTACTACTTTTCACCTGTGTGAGCTCAAGCAAGTTACTTAGCTTCCATACTGTTTCTCTCCCTACCTATCATATTTTTCCTTCTCAGTCCTCATGGGAGATCCACATCCAGGTCATGTCCTTTAATTGTAGATGTCCCACAGTCTTAGGTCTTCTTCCCTTCTCCTTCTATACAATTTCATTTGATGATCTCATCAGCTTCCATGGATTTAATTACAATCTCTATGCTATTGACCGTCATATCAATCTCTTTTTGTCTAATCTCTCTGATGACCAAAATATTATATCTCCAACTACTTTTCAAATAAATCAAACTAGATATCCAGTGACATCTTAAACTCAACATATCATCCTTTTGCCCTAAACCTTCCTTAATTCCTTACTTCCCTATTACTACTGAGAACGGTGCCATTTTCCCGGTCTCTTAGACTTGCATCCTATGGGTCATCATCAGCTCCTTACTATCAGTTTAACCTTTATGACATCTCTTGAAATTTCCCCTTCTTTCCTCTGACACTGCTATTACTCTGGTGCAGACCCTCATCACCTCATTCTTGGACTATTGCAATGGCCTGCTGGTGAATCTGTCTGCCTCAAATCTTTCCTCACACCAACCAAATTGCTAAACTAAGAGATTTCTCCTTGAAAAAATAAGTGATATAATCAATTGTTTGGAATTCTATTGCTTCCAGAAAGATTGGCCAGGTCCAGAGTCAGACAACCAAGGAGTAGGTTTTGGTATTCCCACATGGGAAAATTTTCCCTCTTGTCTAAAGTCAAACTTTTGTCCATGCATTGTGAAAACATGGAATACTTGCCCAACACCACATATACAGAAATGGTAACAAATTTTATTGCATTCTTGGTGCCTTCCAAATACCCTACAACTTTGATAAGTATAGTTTTGACATCCTTTACTCAATGGTCTCCATGAGAATTGAGTCCCAAGGTAACAGTGGAATGATGGAGAGAGAGTCATTAGCCCATGAATTCCATAAAGGAATGCCATTATAGGGGGGAAATCATGTGAGACAAGCTTATCACAAGGATAGATAGATGGTAAAATAGACAGGATGCTAGACAAAGTCTAAAGTTTATCAGTTCTAATCTTGCCTCAGGTACTTACTAGCTGTGTGACCTTGGAGAAGTCACTTAACTATGTGCATTATTTTCTTCAAAAATAAAAAGAGGCAGTTGGGTTCAATAACTTCTGAGGTCCCTTTCAGCTCTATTATACCATTGTGCTCTACTAGTACTGTTTATAAGGCTTTTCTGCAGGAGAGTGCTAATTCCCTATCTTTAAAACTTCTCTTTTTTTAATTCTTAACTTGCTGCTTCAGATTTCTTTTCCAGGTGATCTCTGGCCTGAATCAGTAGAATCTCTGGTTTACTCTACATATTCATGACTCAGACCTTGCCTCAGGTGAATTTTTTTTTTCCTCTGACTTAATTCATCACCCTTAGTTAATTGTCTCTTCCTCAATGGGAGTAAGGGTTGGAAAACATGCCAATCGTTCGTTGCTTGGCAAAACACCCTGGACATCTAACAGTTTGTTCACATTCAGCTTTGGATAGGTACATACCAAGTACTCCCAGTGACAAATTTTGATGGCCACTCCTAAGTGAAAGCGAAACTGTACTCTAAGTATTATTATATGCCAGTGATGCAAGCTGTGGGAAAGTAGATTTTAACTGAATAAAGAGACATTTCATTATCCCCTAATGATATTCCCTATCTTGGGGGAGTAGTGTATTTCTTGTCAATGGAAATCTTCTAGAAGAGGGACTACTCAATTACGTTGTAGACAATAATTAGATTTTGGGTCAGAGTTGGACTCCAGGACTTGAGTCTCCTTCCAACTCTTTACTGAAGGTTATGCATACTTGGGACTTGCCTTCAATTTTTCCAGCTGAGAATGCAGGAGAGGTTGGATTTGGGAAATCTTGAAACTGAGATTACCTAGAAAGTAACCCTCTAGACGGATACAGAATGATTACAAAACGTGACACACCTTTAACTCACACAGTCTTGGTCTCATAGACTCCTCAATTCTTAGCATCCTTGATGGCTCAGTCTCTCAATATTTCAAAATTCGCATGGTCATAGCCTCCAGATTAATCACCTTCACCTAAAACAAAAGAACAAACAGAGGCAAAGAACTGGGGCCCACATTTGTAGGCACATGCTAACCTCAAAGGCAGAGGGCTAAAGGCCTCTCCACTAAGAACATTGTCTCCCATCTCTCAGGAAGGCTACCAAGCAAGAAATCAGCTGGTGAGCAGAGGTCAAAGCAAAATGGTCTAGCCCAACTAAGGTCTTTTGAAGGTATCCATAATTCTGATTTGGCAACTATAGTTAATAAGAGGCTTCTATTCACCATATGGCTAGAGTGTTGGAATCAGTTACAGCATCTTGGTATATTCTCCAAAATCTTTTCAAGGAGCTTCCATAACACGCCATCATAAGTGTCTCAGAAGTAAGTCATCAAGTGTGAGGAATTTCTTTAGCAGTACTCTGAACACTGCGCTCATTGGCTAGCTCCTCATTACACATAAATGAATGGTTGGTTGAATGGATGGATGTACATCCCAAGAGGTGTTAATCCAGGGATGGGGAACCTGAAGCCTCAAGGCCACATGTGCCTATCTTGGTCCTCAAATGTGATCCTTGGACTAAATTCAAACTTCAGAAAACAAGTCTCCTTAATAAAAGGATTTGGTCTGTGAAGTTTGGATTAAGTCAAAAGGCCTTACTTGAGGACCTAGAGCACCACATGTGGCCTCATGGCCACAGGTTCCTCACTCCTATAAGTCCTTGGTGGGGCTATAATATAGTTAATCAGATAGTAAAGGATAGACTTGTAGTTGGGCACAGTTTTGAAGTACAATAGTTAAAAAAAACTTTTCAAATTTGACATTAAGTATTTTCAAATTATTTCATATACATATGCATGTGTACATATGTGTGTGCATGTGTATGACTTGTTCAGTCATTCAATTATGTCTGACTATTCATGATCCCACTTGGGACTTTCTTAGAAAAGATACTAGAGTGGTTTATCATTTCCTTCTCCAGCTCATTTCACAGAAGAGGAAACTGAAGCAAACAAGGTTAAATGACTTGCCCAGGACCACACAGCCAGTAAATGTCTGGAGTTGGATTTGATTTCAGGTCTTCCAGCATTCAAGCTGGCACTCTATCCACTAAATCACTTAGTAGCGATATGTATGCATGCGTGTGTGTGTATGCACAGATATACATACACATATACACACATGAACATGTATACACATATGTCTGTGTATATATGTGCTGTATATATGTGTGTATATGAATATGTGCATATATGAATATGCATGCACATGTGTGTATATGTATATGAGTGTGTATATATATTTACATGTATGCACATACACATACACATGACTATAAATACACATGTATATATATATACTCATAAAATTAGGCATATTGGATAAAAAGCAAAAACTATATTAAAAATAAACAGAATATTAATGAAGATAATTTCTTTATAGTTTTCATTTTAATATGCTTTTGGAAGTTTTTGTAGACTCATCCACATGTATATTTACTCCAATGTGCTTAACATGTTGTGTTATAGGTATGGTCACAAAGTGAAATGAACACAATTTCTTTAAAAATAGGAAAGAAAATATATGCAATTACCATCTGTTTTACTTTGAAGGCTGTCCCTTGATCTTACTGTGCATTAAATAGTTTTGTCATCTATCATTGATGCATCTTGAATTCTTATTTTTTCCTATTATGTGATATTGTAAAATAATACCTTGGCATTTTTATAGATATCACTAAAATGTCATAAAATATTTATAGAATATAAAATATTATAGAATATTAAAATGTCTTATTCACCTTGGTAATTATTTATTATTAAAAATGTAATGAGTTCAAACTCTCCAAAATAGTTGCATATACCGAGATTTCAGATTCATTGTTCCCTTGCTAAAAAATAAGTTACTCATATTTCTTTTTAATTTGTTAAGCTCAAACTTACTTTTTGACTGACAAGGACCTTCATGGAGACCTATCTTATTATAAACTTGATGCTAGGTTTGCCAAGGCTATGCTAGTGGAGCATGTGATCAGGTATATCTTGCCATGTTGGACAAATCTCTAGCAAAATCCTAGAAAACAAATAATGTTTGCTCTTCAAGGACCAGCCTAGTTAAATACAGAGAAGCTTGTTATCCATAGAGGAGTCACTTAATATCTTTTGTTCATGTCAATCATTGTAACAAAGAAAAATTCAGAATGATCCCGAACCTTTGATCTCTACAGTATTAGTGACAGGATGGCAAGAAAGAAAAGATGCTAAGAATCATATAGTTTTTAGACTATCTATAAAAATTAACAGTTACAACTCTATATGAGATATCCTTGTCCAATGATCAAATAAATGAATGTACTACCTGAAAAACTAAATCACAAAAAATCTTGAGCATTTTTGCTATAAAAGGAAGCCAGAATCAATAGAGAATTTACTGATAAAGAGAAATATAGTTCATAGATTCTCCTGGGAGAGAGGAGTGAAGGAGTTTGCAAAGGACAGCTTTATTGCTCTTTTATTGTACAAACAAGAAATACCATTTTATGGAACAATGGGATGTCTCATATTATGTTACTTATGGCAAACATTGAGGAAAAGACCATTTTGAAAATAATTGTAACTTATATGTTGCAGAGGATGGGGAAGTAGAGAAATTCTACAAAAAATTAGTAAGTCCTCAATTAAAACAACGTATTTAAATAGAGTGAACTCAAGGCAAATAATTTTCATAATTATAACAACTAACATTTATATAATGCTAACTATATGCCAGGTACTCTGGTAAGTATTTTCTAAGTATTTTTGGGGGAAGATGACAAAATACACAAAGAAAATACAACAGTGTAAAAAATAGAAGATACCAAAGACTCTTGGAAAAGAGAGAAGCTCCACACTTACATGTCAATTTTTTTTTTCAAGAAAATAGTTGGGACGTGTTGGACAATGTGAACATTAAATAAGATTTAAAAAATAAAACATATTTTAAAATAGAAAATAGATTTAAGGAACATAGGCTATGAGAATTTCTAAAGCAAGTTTAATTCATGTAAATTAATCATTACAATGAAAATATTAAAAAAAAATAAAGACCTAGAAATCAACTCAGGCAGTAAACACTTTTTTTCTTTGCCAAATGAAGTCAAAGAGTAGCCAACAACCATTCTGGCCTGAAATGTAAACTCATTTGTAAAATCTTTTGGGAGAGGATAGTGGAATATCATGAGCAGAATCACATCAAATAACCATGAAATATAATTACGGGGATAAGAGTTTACAGAATGACTGATGAGATACTCAACCAAGTCAAATAATGACAAAAAACATTAAAGATGAAATTGAAGGAACATAGCAAACAGACAAAAATATGTACAATAAATTCTCTTCTCCATCAATGATAGAGAAGCCTCCACATTTGGACTTCATTGTCACCTAAATGCACCGTTAAAGAAATTAGAAATGTCATTAAAAAAATGAACAGGTAGGAAGAGTAGTTGGACTTGATCGAGTGTCCACATGAGAGATTTGTGTAGGAGGTGACAAAATTTTGAGGATGGAGAGGAATGAATTTTCAAGAGATGTAAAAGATGAAAATAGCAAATGCTGGAGGATAGAGGACATTGGGAGGATCCATTATTTCTCAAAAAGGAAAGAAAAAAATAGCAACCAAGAAAATAATTATCCTCTTTTCATATATCTACTCTCCCACCTTTACAAAATAAAATTTTTTTGTAAAGTTATCCATACATACATCAAGAGAATCCTTGATAAATGTAGAGAAAAAGAGCAGTTAGCTTTTTTGTAAACAATATTCTATAGCAGATCATTTTTACAGTCACATGATAGACTAAAAGTTCATAAAAGGTCTGATTTCATTGTACCTGTTATTTGTTGACTATAAAAAAAGCATTTTGATGTAGTGGAGTCATACTGTACCTTAAATACCTTCCTCCAACATAGTGTTTCTCAAGCATTTATAAAACCAGTCAAGGCAACTATTTAACAATAGAGGTAACTTGGTTTGACAGATCTTTGATTATGAATATCAAGCAAGGAATAAAACAGGGAGATGTATCATGGCCAAATGTATTTACTATTGTCATGGCGATGTTCAGCACAGAAATCAATTGGTTTAGGGATTTCCTGTAGATGATGAGGACCTCAAAAATAATTCTGCAATGTTTAAAAGATTGTGCTGTAACTATTGATAGAAGAAAGCAAGAGGATAAAGAATGATCCTTGTCTAGACTATAATATGCCATTAGTTGAATAACCCATAGAGCTGAGCCATGAGTACATATATCAAGGACAAATCCTCTGAATGGATAATAAACTAACTTCAAAATTGAAGTGGAAAAGGAATGAGGGTCAGATTGCATCTGGAAATTGCTCAATGCTTGTAATACTCAAGTTTCTCTGTGTAATTATTTTTTATTTTTATTATTTTATTTTTTGTTATTAATATCATGTTGACAGCAATAACTGGCATTTGTGTAAAGCCTTCAAGTTTCCAAAGCACTTTATAAATACCATCTCATTTGATCACCTCCCAACACCTTTAGAGGTAGGTAGTATCATTATTGCAAATGAGGAAACTGAGGCAAAAAGCAGTTATGTGATGCTATATGACTGGAAGTCAGGTAACACAAATATCCAAAGAATCAACATCGAAAGGTATCCAAGGGAAAATGGAGAGATGCATGATGTGGGTGGACTTCACTGTATTCACAATAAAGAATTGCCCAGGAGAAACAGAGTAAATTAACTCATCAGAGAGATTTTGACTAGACAAGGATGTGGTCTGGTTATGTAACATGAGTAAGACAAAGCTGGGGCAACAGTGGGTGGCTCAATGGGTAGAGTACTAGGTCTAGAGTCAGAAAGACCTGAGTATAAATTTAGTGTTTAGCTGTGTGACCCTAGGCACACCACTTAACCCCGTTTGCTCAGTTTCTTCATCTGTAACATGAGTTGGAGAAGGAAGTGGCAAACCAATGCAGTGCCTTTGCCAAGGAAATCCCAAATGGAGTCACAAAAAGTTGGACATTACTGAAACAACTGAAGAGTGGGGGTCCATTCATGTGTTCCATTATCTCTGTACAAAGTCAGCTCATCTAGAAGCAATGATCCAGAACTACATTTAGTATATATACTTCAGTAGGTGGGGGGCTCGTGGAAAGACATGGAGAATGATCATACAAAATGAGAAGGCATAAATGGCTTTTGATATGTGTTACTGGAGTGAACATTGAAATTGATGAGATCATGGTGTCATCAAGGTGCTGAAGAAGCATATACTTCCATGTGTATGTATATAAAAGATAAGGATAGGCATTAGACCTGTTATTTTCCTGGAAACTCCCTCTACCAATGTATAATTTTAGAAACAGTTAACTGCTTAGAAGTCAAGTGACTTGACCACACACAAAGCAAGAGGTAGGATTTTAATTCAGGTCTTCTTTATATCAAGATTAATTCTCTATCTACTCCAGATAGTCACTCAAGTATATAGAAATTACATTAATGCTAAATTAAATCAGGAATTGGACAATTTTGGTTAACCTTGATCTCTCCCTAGAATGTTCAGATATGAATTTAAATCTCTTAGAAGGAAAATTAAATGGTTTATTTATATCATATCTACGCTGGTTAAATAAAGTATGAAGGCTTCATATTTCTTACAAAATATGACTAGTGCCCATGGTAGTAAGCATTTTTCATTGGTGGATTTGTGATCAGGTTAAAAGGAGAAATGGAAAGGAATGCTGAGGAATTTATTTTGGGTGGTTTTGGAATTTCCTCATTTTTCAAACATTGAAAGACCTTTTCAAACCTTCTCCACCTACCTAAAAACCAGTCCCTGTGTCCAGGTCCTTCGTAAGCCCTACCACAAAACAATTGGCTCATTCACCCTCCTGGAATATTATTAATCATAATGACAGCATATTATTTAAAACACATCATTTCATTCAAGTGTCTACATGATCACAAGTCAACTAACCTAAGTAGATCTTTTGAGAGTGTTTTTAATAACACCCTAGATTTATATAACCCCTTTCTTATGAGCAGATCAGCAAATTTTCCAAGGTATTTTGCATAATAAACTGCATTTTTCAGTATAGGAAACATATCTATAGACAATAGAAGTATATGGTTACCGTTATATCCATTTATCAATATGCATTTATTAAATACTTAAAAAGAAAAAGTAAAAACAGTCCCTGCCTTGAGTAGTTTTCATTTTGGGGGAGACAATATGTATACACACACATATACACAAACACATGTGTATATGTATACATATGGACACATACACACAGATGTGTGTATGTACACATTTGTGTATGTGTATATGCATAGACATATATACCTTATATGCATCATATACTCACATGCTTACATGTGTACATATACATACGTGTGTGTATTAAGGTACATACAAAGTAGAAACAAGATAACCTTAGAGGAAGGGCAGCTAGGCAGCCCAATGGGTAGAATGACAGGCCTAGATTTAGAACTAGAACTTATCTTCCTGAGTTCAAATCTGACCTCAGACACTTACTAGTTGTGTGACTCTGGGCAAGTCACTTAACCTTGTTTACCTCAGTTTCCTCATCTATAAAATGAGCTGGAGAAGGACATGACAAATCATTTCAGTATCTTTGACAAGAAAATCATAAACAGGGTCAGAAAATGTCAGACACCATTGAAAAAGGCTGAAAGACAATAGCTTTAGCAGGGACAACACTAGCACCTAGATGGCCTTGGAAAGGTTTCTTACGGCACTAGCGCTGAGTCTTCAAGGAAGAAAAGGGTTGTAATAGGCAGATGTAAGGAGAGAAAACATTACAGATATGAAGACTAGCCAGGGCAAAAGAATGAAATTAAATTGGGAACTTTGGATGTGAAGAATAGAAGGTGTCAGTATGACTGGACCATTTATAACGTATCATTGTCACAATCTAGCCACAACCACTGAATTATAAACAAATTTTATTGATATATTTTATTTTTCTATCATCTATGTTTCCATATATATCTGTCCTCCCTATAGAGGCATCTTTTGTAATAAAAAATTAAAGAGAAAAAACCATGACCTCAACGAATTAACACATCAACCAAATCTGATTGGATACTCAATCTTCCATACCTATAGTTTCCCCAGCTCTGCAAAAATTCTCTTGCCACTATTTTGCCATTTGATCAAGTTAAAACAAGATTGTCCTCTAACTATCCATTACTTGGCATGGCTTTGCTTCAAAGCCTATTCAACATTATGTTTAATTTTTTTAGCTACAGAAAGTAGCACCCTGTAACGGAAATAAGACTGGTCTCAGAATCACGATAACCTGTGTTCAAAATTAAAATTTGTTATTTATCAGGTACGTGACCCTGACCAAGTCACCTAACTACATCTTTGCTATAGAATGAAAGGATAGGTCATGCTACATAATATTTATAGGTTCTTTTAGCTCTAAGAAACCATTAATTAATTCATTGAATCATGACTTACTTCATTTCTTTAATCTTTTTATGTGTGTGTGTCCTGGAACTTCTTCACAAGCCTGGTAAAGCCTATGGACCCTTTGTCAGAATGACATTTTTCAAAGCATGAAATAAAATACATAGAATGACAAAGGAAACCAATTATATTGAAATTCAGTTAACACTAAACTATAGATTACTATATTCTCATTTACCTTTCCCCCACGGGAATCCTCTTCAGAATATAATTGTCTTTTAGTCATTTAACAAATATATAGCTCATAAATAATCAGGGTGACCCCTTCTCAGTAAACATATCACAAAGAATAATATATCTTTCCAGAATGTATAAATCCATCTTTAAAGAAACTAAGTGTATAATACTCTTTCTTGCTTTTCTTTCTATATTGAAATGCTTATATTTGTTGATGATCATCAAATTTATAGTAAAAAGAAAATTTATCTTAAGAAACTTAAAAATCCATATGAGTATATTTTTTATTAATGTTAGTATCACAAGCTAGTGCAAATTCCATTTTTCTTTTGTTACACTGGCTCTCAATTAGTTTGTTAATCCAAGAAGGATTAAGAAGGCAAATAAATCTCCATAGGTCATTGAAAGACTATGAACTTAGGTTTAAATCCTTGCTTTGATGTAGATTTGTGATATAAAAAGGGGTAACTTTCCTCTATTACCATTTTTTTCATCTTTGAGGTTCATATATATATATAAACATTACATTATATGTCTATTACATACACAATAAAACATATACTTTATATTATACAATCTATAATATGCAAAATATTATGCAATTTTTATACACTCATACATAATGCAGAGGAGTTACCAGGATACAGGAAGGTCTTCCTGGAGAGTTTCCTACAGGGATGAACTCACAAAAAATGATATAAATACATATTTAGGTGCATTCATATATGTGTCATCAGCATAATATGGACAGTTATCTCTTCCACATCATGGGGGTGTGGTGCCCCTGGGATCTGGAAAATCAGAGTAAAATTCTTTGGCTTTCTCTTTGTACTATAGAAGAAGTCTAAATTTTTATGGCATTAAAATCTAAAATATCTTCATATTACACAATACCATGTATATATTTTAGGTATTTCTGATTTTCTGAATTTTTTCTGTGTCTTCTGTGTGTTGTCTGTACCTTCTGCAAAATTCCACCCAAATTCCCATTTAATTTCTTATGCCAACATGTGATATATCAGAATCATGATGGGGAAAATTGTGATGTGGAAGGGATAACTATATACATAAACACACACACACACACTCACACACACATATACATACATGCATATATATGTATATGGACATACATTTGTACATAGACATACATATATAGAGATATGCATAAATACACATATACACCTTCTTCATAGAGTTGAGGACCAGATAATATACATAAAACACTTTAAAAACACACACACATATATATATTCATATATATGTGCATATATGTGAATATATATACAAATATACAGATACATTTATAAAGTGTTTTATATATATTATCCAATCCTCAACCCTATGAAGAAGGGGAGTATGTGTGTGTGTGTGTTTGAGTGTGTGTATGTGTGTGTGTGTGTGTGTGTGTGTGTATTTATAGATAGGTAGATAGACATAAAGATAGATAGAGATATATATGTTTATATGTGTGTTTATATGTGTACATATACATAGAGAAACACATATGTATATATATATATATATATATACCTATATTTCCATACACGGTGTGTCCCAAAAATCTCAGTGCAGTTTTAAACTTTAAAAAACTTTTGGAAAATCCTTATTTGCTTGATTTTGTTTATGGATGTATATGTATATATGTTGATATGTCTCCATAGACATGAGATATGTACATGTATGTGTGCATTTCCATGTGGAGAGGCACTATGGTACAGTGGACAAAAAGCCTACTTCAAAATCAGAAAGACCTGAGATGAAGTCCCCCCATGCTATGTATTCCCTGTGCAGTCCTGTGTGAGTTTCTTCATTCCTTAGCAGTGTTTGGGTCACTCTCAAGACTTTAAATTGTTGAGTAGGTGCCAATCTGCATTGGTAGGGGAGGTATTCTCAGCTAGGAATTCTCAAATCAATAGAATTACAGGTCCAGTCCGAACACCGCCACCCATTTCCATATGTCCATATGTATGTTCATATGTATGCATAGAAACATACACACAGAAAAACCTCCATATACTGTGTGCACATGAAAATATGTGCCTATGTATCTCCAGATTGAGTTGCATACACTTATTCTTATCAATGTGCAGAAACATGTGCTGAATAATCTCTCTAGGCCTCAGTTTCCTCATCTTAAGAATAAGCATTTGATGTAAATGATCTCAAAGGTAATTTTTCAGGATAGTTAATAGGTCTTAGAAAGTACTTTGAAAATCTTAGCAAGAGTTTTATGATAAAACCATTAAACATGTATCATTCCTTGATATGTAGCAGGTAAGAAACTAATAAAGATGGATAGATGCCATGAAAGGCCTTGATTTGGCATCATGAGACCTGGGCTCTTGTCAATTTTCAGCCATGTGACTAGGAACAAAATATTTAACCTCAGAATTCAAGCCTCAGTCTTTTCAGCTTTAAAATGCGAGTTTTAGATGAACTGATCTTTAAAGTTAAGTGTGTTACACACATACACATATTATATATGTGTGTGTACATATATGTGCATGTGTGCAACATGCTTCTTTTATCCAATAGTATAGATTTAGAGCACTTATTAAGTACTTATTATGTTCCAGGAACTGTGCCCCCTCAAAAAAAACAAAACAAAAATAGTCCCTGCCCTTGAGGAATTTACATTGTAGGGAAAAAGACAATTTGTAGGTAAATAGGTATATATAAGACACATACAAAGTACAAAAAGGTCACTTTAGAGGAAGGGCTGCTAGGTAGCTTAATGGATAAAGTAGTAGGTAGTAAGGCTCATCTTCCTGAGTTCAGATCCATCCTCAGATATTTACTAGCTGTGTAATCTTGGGCAAGTCACTTAACCCTGTTTGCCTCAATTTCCTCATCTATAAAATGTGTTGGATAAGGAAATGACAAACCACTCCAGTATCTTTGCCAAAAAAAACCCAAAGGGGGCCACAGAGTCAGGTATGACTGAAATGACTAAACAAAATATATGACCTCTCTAGGACTCAGTATTCTGATCTGTAAAATGAGTCTATATAACTTTGACATATAGATATAAAACACATGCATGCATATGTGTTTATGTACACATTATACACAGAGGTACATACATATATACATGTGCATGTATGTGCATGCACAGACACATGCACCTCATCACAGGTGTGTAAGGCCCTAATATGCCTTTGCTGACTGTATCTGTAAATAAATGGCCCAGATCTAAGAATGTCCCTAAATTGGTATAGAAGGCAGTAACCTTGCCCCTTGGGCTTGTGGGCTCTGTGCTTTTTCTTTGCCCACTCATCTACACAGGACAGCAGAAAAGACTCAGGTTTTGAACACTGAGGAGTTCTGAGTTCTGATGCTTTTGGATTGCAACTGTTTTGCAGTCTAGACGTGAGAGACTAAAATTGGGAAACATGGAACGCTCAAGTAAAGTAGGGTAAGTTCTCAGAAAGAAATCCAAGTCCCCAACTTGGGAAGCAGATACAGAAGAAAAAACTAAACCTGAGGGTATAGTTAGCTGGGAGAGCCCAATTCTTTTTATTTTTAAGAGCTTGGTGCCTCAAACTAAGAATTTCATGGAGGTAGATAATAAAAGGTTCATACTGATATAGAGCTTAGAGGTTTATAAATCCCCTAACACATACTAATCATCTGATCCTGACGAAAATCTTGTGAAATAGATGCTATTACTTTTTTTTAACAGATGAAGAAAGTCAAGCCAACGGAGTTTAAATTTAAATATCTTCCCTTTGGTCAGGTCACAAAGCTAATAAATGCCTAAGGCAGTACTCAAACACAGCTCTTCCTGAATTTTAGTCCAGTGCTTAGCAAGGGTTCAGTAGCCAGGACTAAGAAGGAACAAGTTAGAAAAATCTGAAGGGAAGTTTTTCAATTATCCTAGGCAAGAATTGCTACCTTTTCGGAAAAGATCCAGGAAAAGTTTATGGCCTTGACCTGAAAAAACATGGCAAGATCCACTGTTTCCTAGAAAGCCAACAATTCTGGGTGAAGCAGAAGCTGGAGACTGTGGGCCCAGCAAGCAGGATCAGGTGGTAGTATGTCCATTACAGCAATACCCATTCAGTAAGCTTGGGTGCTGTTGTTCCACCTTCATTCCCCAAGAGGACCAGTGACAAAAAGGAAGGGGGTATCTTGACTTGCAAGTGAACTGGACTGAAAAGAGCCAGAGCTGTGAAAAGTCATCAGTCTCATTCTCTCCACCAGAATCATCAGAGTCCAGTGGCAAGACACAAGTCAAGATGACTGATAATGGCCCAGGATGAATACTGGGGGACACTTTGATCTTTTTAAGCCAATGTCTTTCCTAGGTCCCAGTTTGTCTGAGGCAATTGGTTAGAATTGAGACAAAAGATCACCTAGTTTGTCTTTCCAAAAGAATCAATCTGAGTGGAGAAGACACTCACAGATTTCAGCCAGCACAGAAAACCATAGCATTAGGTAAGGGACACAAAACCATCTATGGCATTGTGACCCCTAGGTAATCAACCCAACAAGAGCAAAGCAATGGGATTGGAAAACATGAGTGGACCTTAAGTTTCAGTACCATGAGCTGTTTCTCAGTATGTATGCCTAGATTACACGTGTCATATATATATATATATATATATATATATATATATATATATATATATATATATACGCCACTCCTCCCAGGTGTCCTGATCATGTGTTCCATATTAATATAGCTCTCTATGCCTTCTTTACTCTCGTCATATATGACCTTGCACACAAGTTGTTCCTTATGTGTGATCACTCTTTCCATTGATATGTATAGAAGAGTGCAACTTGGGTTCATGCGTGAACTTATTTTTGCTAATTTTCTCTCTTTGTCATTTCATTAAATCCCTTTGTTGTGTTTGAGTTCCATGGTCAATTATCACTAGGTCTCAGAGCTATGGTTTTTAAGAGATAGGAAACTACAGAATACTTTGAACCTGAGGTAGCTGCCTGTTGAGCCATCTGGCAATTGTATGGTGTCTACAAGAGACAGCAGACCTAGGACAACCCTTCCTTACTCAAATCAAAGTCAACTGCAAGTCATGTCATCCACTCCCTGATGTCATAATCCTCTTCAAGAATGAAGGACAAACACAAGCAAGCGGCAGCAGTATAACAACTTTCAGTCAATTGTTTTTGATGGACATCTTTTAAAGAATTATATGCTTCTTTGTCTTCTTAAATTTACACTTGAAAACTTATATTTATTTCAGTAAGTATGCATCATACCTACTATATGCCTGTCACTATACTTGGCATGGTGGACAAAAAGACTAAAAGGAAATGCTCTCAATGAAACTATATTTTACAGCAGGAAAACTATTTGGGCAGTACCAACAACTAGGGGAGAGAAGAAGGCAGAAAGGCTTTTTATTACAGATTCTATGAGGCAGAGGTGAGGAGAAAAGATATTAGTGTGGGAAGTCTCTCTAACAAGGGAGTAGTAATTTCCTTCCCTACTCAGATCAAAAATGGCTTTAGCTTAGCTTTAATTCGGTCCCAGAGAGTTGGCTGAAATTTACAGGATAAGTTATCTGGCCAGTTTCACATAACTGGCAATTGTCAAAGGTGAAACTTAAACATGGATCTCCTTGTCTCTAAATGTAGGAGTCTAACCTCTGCACCATTCTACATCTTTCAAACAGATCTCACTGAATACACTCACTTTTTTTTATTTGAAGTCATTGCTATAGACGCCAGTGATTGTATTAAGTTGAAATGCAGTGGTGTTTCTTGAAGGTATTGCGGTATGTACAACTCATTGGCTCTACACAAAATGGCCCCAGACTTTTAAACTTTTCAAGTTCTTTTTTTGAGCCATAAAACTCATGATGAATTTAAACATTTTCCTTATTAGCCTTTGCTGCCAGCTGTTAATTCTTACTGCTGAGAGAATGCCTGCCTTAGTATTTCCTACTGTATTCTCCTCCTGTTCCTCAGCTCTTAGTTTATTTCACTTAACCTGCTAAGTACTTGAAAAACTGATAGCAAAGTTGGTCCTGATTTTGTGTATGAAGTAAAACTAACTCACAATCAGCATGGTGTCAAAAAGTGCCCATCAATTGGGGAATGGCTGAACAAGTTGTGAAATATGGTCATGATGGAATTCTACTGCGCTGTAAGAAATGATGAGCTCTGTGACCTTAGAAAAACATGGATGGACTTGCATGAAAGAATGAAGTATGAAATAAGCAGAATCAAGAAAGCAAATAAGTCATTTTGACTATGACACATACCCAAATTAGTACAAAGAATATATGAAGGAAACATTATCTACAACCAGAGAAAGAGTTGATAAACAGAAGTATTATAGAATATTTTACATAAATATGCATATATACATATTTGAGTGTAATGCTAGCCATCTCTAAGGTTTGGGAGTAGAAAAAAGGAAGACAAAAAAGTTAATCAAAATTTTTATTATATATTTAGAAGGAATAGCAAGTTATACATAGTAGATTTGCAGTTTCATATACAATCACTTTTTTCATATTTTTACCATGTTATGGAAACGTGTGTTTTATTTCTTAAGTTCAGAATAAAATTTGAATTTTAAAAAAGTGGAAAGAACACTGAATTTGAAGTCAGAACACCAGAATTCAAATACTAGCACTGTAGTTTCTTGTGTGATTCCAAACAAGGCACTTAACCTCTCAAGTTCTGTTTCTCGACTAAATTATTTACTTATTCCTTATGTGTGATCACTCTTTCCATCCATGTGTATATTTATAGGTGACTGTAGCCTAGGTTTATGGGTAAAATATTTATCATATCAAAGGACATGGATCTGAATTCCATCTCTGCAATGGAATTGCTATGTGACTTTGGGTAAATGACTTACTGTCCCTCTGCCTCAGTTTCTCATATGTAAAATAAAAGGTCTGATAAGGTCTGAGTCTACACACAGTTCTAACTGGGTTATCCTACAATCACCATTATTTTCCTTAGCTTAAAATTTCTATGCTCCTCAATTGCATCTGAGGAGGCACCCATGAGCAAAGTCTCTTATGCCAGGGGAAAATGTGTGCATAATACTCATCAAATTTACTCTGCATCATTAACATTTCCTCTGCCACTTTCTTAAGTTTCATCTTCAGATGAAACAATAAATCAAGACCTGAGTTGTAGTTTGCTAGTTAACAAGGTTTAAATGTTCATAATGAAAATTTAACAAGTGTTTCTCATAAACTGGTGTGACCTGGCTCCAAGACACCCCTAAACTTGTATCACATTTGGATCATAGACCTAGAGTTGAAAGGATCATCTTAGGTTATCTGGCCCAAACCCTCATTTTATAGATGAAGAAATATGGCTCAGGGAGATTATTAACTGACTTCAAGTCACACTGGTGATAGGTGTGTCAGGCAAGATATGAATGTAGCTTCCTGGAGTCTAGAATCAGAACTCTTCTCCCACAGTAGCAATTTCTATTTTGGTTGACTAGGGGCCAGTTTTTCTCACTCCCTAGTCCTTGGCTGCATTCTAAATAGCTGATGTTAGTGAGCTCTGGATATAATCTGTTATTAGAGTCTATTATTTTTGTAATGCATTATATCATCTTTGCAGAAGCAGTAGAATTAAACTCATAACTGTGTTTACTTAGACTAATGTTGACATCAGTTTTAATTCCCTGATAATTGATGGTAGAGTTTGGTGACCCAGAAGCATATCAGTCAGTAGAGAATAGCAGCCCTAGAATTTAAAAATAGCAGTGGAAAATCCACTAAGTGAATGTTACATAAATACATAATTGTGCATTGATTTGCATTAAATACAACTTGTATGATGAGAGAGATTTTCTCAGATTTCTTTAACATAGTTCTGTTCTCTCAGGGTCCAGGAAGATATCACTCAGTTTTTCATTATCTATGTCTGTACCATTTTTTTGGTGGTCATGAACACCCTATAGGCCTGGAATAAATAAAACCTATATCCCCAAAAGCCTTTGCAAAGTGGATGTACAATTTCACCTGTTAGCAGCAATACTTGTAAGCTTTATCTCCTTCCCTCCCCACTGAGTCCCAATCTCCTGGTACCATGATTAAGAAATGTCCCCAAGTGTTCCAGTCATAACAGGGGCCTTTGGGTCCCCATTTGGGGGCTCTACTCAACCCCTTCTTAAAACCAAAAAGCCAAAGAGATCCAATGACACAAAGAGAGGTGTGACATAATTCTCAGAGAGGTTGAAGAAAGTACGAGGACAGAGATAGAGAAGAGGCAAGACTATGAGTAGGACAGAAAGAGGCTCACTCCATATCTGGTCTGTCCTGGACCACATTCTACTGTTCCCTAAAGAATGGAAAAGAAAGGTGGGAGTCCAACCTGTGAATAATGAGGTAGGCATCAGTCAGAGAGAGGAACAGAGGTGCGCATGGAAATGTTGTGGTGTTGGAAGCTGCTCCTGTTCCTAAGTTCTCCCCAAACTCTAATCTAGACTTTGACTCCATGGGTGGCTATGAATCAATGATCATTTGGGATATCTATTTCCTTCACTCCTTTGCCTGCTTGTAGGAGAAATTTCTATGCAATGAGTTAAAATGACTGTGTGCATCTTTTCTTGAAACTCTGGGATTGATAGAGTGCCAGTTGTGGTTGTCTCAGATTGAAGCTGTGGACCTGCAGCCTTGTGCTAAGTACTCTCCTATCTATTATTTTTAATTCTACTTCTTCATGCTATGAAAATAGTAAAAACATCAGATATAGTTTAAAAATATCGGTCTGTTCACATGAGGGAGGAGTAGATTTCATTATGCTAATGATACATGACTAGGGTTCAGAGAAATAAATGGGGGAAGTGAGTTTTCCCACAAGTATGGGTTCAAAAGTAATTTTAATTGAATAAATCTGCACTAACCATCCTAATCATAGGCATTTAGTATGTATACCAGGTGCTGTGCTAAACACTAAGGTATGATACAAACAGAAATAGCATGCTTCCTGGCACACATATCCATACATGCAATGCGCACACGCACTCAAACACATACATGCATACATGTGTGTATTCATACAGGTGAACACACATGTGCATACCTATACAAGATACACGTGTGTATACATATGCAGCATGCATACATATTTGAGAATGTTAGCCAAGGAGGCTCATTTTGGTGAGGAAACACACAGGGATGCTGAGCATAGTCATAGAACAACTGATTGTTTTATCCTTTCTAGGTAGTATCAATTGGATGATAATTTCCAAAGGCAGAAATGGCACATGAAGTGTGTGCATATGTGTGTGCATGTATGTGTGTGTATGTGTGCACATACGTGTGTGTGTCTGTACCTTTATGACAGAAGTAAGATGTGAAGATGGTAGGGAGAGCAGCAGTATGAAGATCTAAATGGTTCTAGATGTGATGGAGTCTCATAAATCAGAACAAAAAACAGAGTGAGAACCAGTGTTGGGTTTAGAGGTGGAGGCTGGAATGAATGACAGTAATGATAGTAAATATTTATATAATACTTTAAAGTTTGCAGAGAGCTTTACAAATATGAACTGATTTTATCTTCACAAATATGGGATGTGGGTGCCCTTATTATCCACATATTACATACGAGGAAGTACAGGCAAACAGTGGTTATGGTGGTTAAGTAATTGGCCCTTGGTAAAGTGTCAGAAGCCAGTTCTGAACTCAGGTTCTTTCAGAGTCAATCACTCTATGCACTACCCTCCCTAGTTACTCTGTGAAGGAGCATGACATGAGCATAGATGGATAATAGACTAATGAAATGAATATAGACCCAACTGGTTGCCGCTCTTGTTCAGTTGTGTCTGACTCTTTGTGACCCCATTTAAAGTTTTCTTGGCAAAGATACTGGAATGGTTTGCCATTTCCTTCTCCAGTTCATTTTACAAATGCGGAAACTGAGGTAAACAGGGCTAAATGACTTACCCAGGGTCACATAGCTTTGATCTGAACTCAGGAAATAAGTCTTCTGACTTCAAGTCTAGAGTTCTATCCACTGTGCCACCTACTTGCCCTTAGGTAACTGGTGACTTATCAGTTTCTCCAAGAAAAAACAAAACAGTGGAGAGAAGCTAGCTACTATCATAGTTGAGGCATCTATTAGTGGGTATAAGCTGTTAGTCAAATATAATTTCCTGTGCAATACAAGAGGATGAATATTTTATCACTAGAAATTGGCAAAACATTATATTTTACAGTCAGTTCTTGCTATTCATGTTCGCACTCAATAAAGTACTGTTATTGTTGGCTTTAATGTGCATGGTATTGAAGAGAAGCTATTGCTTGTAGGCAGTAAGTCCACATAATTTAAAAAGGATTATGATTACCGGAAGGGATAAAAGATCCATTAAGGCTTTATTAGTCAGTTTAATATTAAATCACTCTTTACATTCCCTCGCCTTGAAAGAATATGCTGAAAAATTAAAATACAATCCTCTAAAAATTTTATTTCTTCAGTCACTTACTGTATTTGGTAAAGTTATCTACCAGTTTCTCATTAATAGGGATTATTCTATCATGGTTTCATTTATTTATCTGTTTTGACTAGACCTCCCATTTTGTTGGTGGATGGAACATATGCACCAGGATCTACTCGGCAACTTATAGTTTAAGAGAGAATTGCTTGTGGATCCAGAAAGGAGAAATAACTTGCCCAGAGTCACACAACCAGAACAGGTCAGAACCCAGGACTTCTTGAGTCTTAGACCTGCTCTCCAGATACTATCCTTCCTTATGCTGTTAAAAGGAAGGGAAAGGAATACAAATTTTTAAAATTTTTCTTATATGCAAGGCACTGGGCTAACTAAATTTTATTGTCTCATTCAACCTTCACAAATGACCCTGTGAAATAAATGGTGTTATGACAGCCAATTTACAGTTGAAAAAACTGAGGCAAACAGAGGTTAAGTGACTTGGCCAGCTGGCAAATAGTATCTGCTGTCAGATTTCAATGCAGGTCTTCCTGATTCCAGGCCTAATAATCTTTCATGTGCCCAGCCTTGTTGCCTCAATAAAACTTCTGTCAATACAGTATCTAAAGTTTGAAATAATTCCTGTTATTTCTTTCTTTTTTAAATTTTATTTTTAATTTATGGAATAAAAAAACCTTTTCCATAACACAATGTAATAAAAAAGATGTTTGCACATGAAACTGCAGATCTGCTTTGCACTACTTACTATTTCTTTCAAATATACAACAAAATTATCATGTACATTTCTCCCCCACCCCCACCTTGAGATGGCTCTAATATCTTTCAGAAATATAATGAAGTATCTCAAAAGTCTTAGTGCAGCTGTAAGCTTTAACTAAAGTGCACTAAAGACTTTTGGGATAGCTTCCCAGTTTCCACAGTTTCCACAGAATTAATATATTTGTTTAAAATCTGCATGGAATTATTGTCAATATTTATAATAGATAAGTATATCAGGGGTGATCAGGGGAAATCCTTACTTGTTAAACTGGGCTACCTCCCATGAAGTTAGGCTCCTATACCCTCTAGATAGCAAATTAGTATCAAAATGCAAAAATTAAACTAAACTTTTAAAAAAGAGAGGCAGAGAGAGAGAGAGAGAGAGATAAGAGAAATAAGAATGCATTCTAAACATTTTGGATATTGCAAATTGACATTTTAAACAAAGTTCTATATAATTTCTATATCTATATAGTGCCTCAGTTGAAGCCTTGACTTAAATACCTATTCCCTATGGACAGCACAATTTCTATGGGTTTCAGGATCCTCACCTGTAAAATGGGGGAACTAATAATTAATAATAATATTCCACTTCATGGGTTTATCATTAGGTAAGTATTCGCTTACCTTTAAAGTACCATATGAATGTGCTATTTACAGAAGTGTGTGGGGAATAGTCCTAGCTTGTAACATTTAATCATTGAATTTATGGGGTGCTAAAGATCTAAACCAATCTCTTCATTTTATGAAGAAAATGAGACCCAAAGAGTAACATAGGTAGGACATAGCAAATAGCAGGTAGTACCCATCCTCTTCAGTCTCAACCTCCCCCAAGAAGAGACCAGCAAAGATAGTTATAACTGAAGCAATGAGACTCAATATCTACAAGGGACAGAGGCTCCAGAGTAAGGATATGAAGGTCAGAAAGATTCTGACGTTAGCAAGCTAACGGAAAGTTTCTTTTCTGGAACCAGTTGTAGAGTCTAATCACCCTGATCCAATATGTCATTTGGGCAATAAAAAAGATATGGCCCCTGATGGCAGTGGGGCAGTAAAGACCAGGAAAAATGCCAACATTCAGGAGTTCCAGTTTGTATTGGAAGTTCTATGCCCCACAGTGGGAGAGGCCCCAGTTTCAGACTTCCTAAGTCTTTATCTGATAACTGATGCTACCAGATGTGTGAATTAAAGAGATGTGGGCTATACTCTATTAACTACACTGTCTTGGTGTATCTATACCATGGGAATAAACAAAGTGAATGTGCTCTAGAATTTAATTTATGTTTTTAGAGCCCATGAGTTAAAAGATCTTATGCATTTTTTGGAAGGAACAGAAAGTCTGAGAGACTTTATAGGGATGCTGCCATGTGGTTAATGTGATACTACATATTTGTTGTTTTACTGCTACCATAGTTTGTGTTGATGCTGTGATGGGTAAATGTTATATGCAGACAAATGTATATTATCTGCTCATTTAGAGAGTGAGTACATTAGTGTAAGGACACATGGTTAAGATTTCATGAAATGTAGCATGAATAGTGGAGAGGCAGAAGTAGGGGTTCAAAACCTGACTCTGATTTGGAAAGTACTCAATAATTTGTTGTTATTTAGTCATTTCAGTTGCCTACAGCTCCTCATGACCCCTTTTGGGGTTTTCTTGAAAAAGATACTGGAGTGGTCTGCCATTTCCTTCTCTAGTTCATTTTATAGATGATGAAAGTGAGGCAGACGGGGTTAAATGACTTGCCCAGAGTCACAAAGCTAGTAAGTGTCTATGGCTAGATTTGAACTCAGGAAGCCTTCAGACCCAGCACTCTATCCACTGTATCACCTAGCTGCCTCACATATAGCAATACAAAACCTCCAATTAGTGACTAAACACTGCCCCAAAGAAAGAGGCTAAGGTGGAGAGGGTCAGTAACTCTCAAAGAACCACAGAGAGCTCAATATTTCTTCCTAGCAAGATGGAGAAGAAACCATCAAGGACAGCAAGGGACATTCTCAGCTCCCATTTTTTCCTGTTGAACAAGATGAGAAATGAAGCAACTAATTTTGCTTAGTGCTCAAGGGTTTGAACCCAGGTAATTAACTCCAAATCTAGTAATTTCTCCGTTAAAACCAATCAGATAATCCATGTGTTAGTGGTATCTGTCATGCTGCCTAGCACCATACTGGTACTTTGGGGCTAAAAAAAAAAAGACCAGATCTCTGTCTCTATATTTAATTCCTTAAATATTTCTTAAGCATTTACTATATGTAAACCTCCAACCATGGACACACTATCTAGTCAGAGAGACAAAATAAATCATGACACAATATTAGAAAACTTCCGAGGCTAGTGTCAATGAGTATAAATGAACAATTAGAGTTTAGAAAAGGGAAAGATAGGTGTGGAAAAGTCAGAATTCTGTTTATGTAAGAGATAGAATTTAAAACAGAACAATCTCTTAAAATGGAATAGATTGTCTTATGTGGGTAGCAGGGGGTTGGGTTAGGTCAAAAAACTGCTTGGAATAAATGGATTCAATGACACTTCA
Organism: Potorous gilbertii; assembly: GCA_028658325.1. Taxonomy (NCBI): domain Eukaryota; kingdom Metazoa; phylum Chordata; class Mammalia; order Diprotodontia; family Potoroidae; genus Potorous; species Potorous gilbertii. Next base: position 214,143,004 of record CM053770.1, read on the forward strand.
AGGTCTCTGGAATCTTTAGCATTCTAGGGTACATCTTTCTTGCCCTTGGCTAGCATGTTTGGTTTTATTGATCTCACTTCATTCCTTCCTTTTCCAGATGCTGTGAGTCGAAATAAACTCTTCAAAAAAGTTTTCAATTAAAATAATGCAGTATGATCCCCAGAGGCCGAGAGCCTAGAGAAAGCTTTAAAAACCAGGATGAAACTCAAAAGGGACTAATATAAAATAGCACAGTAAGTGAGAGAAACCAGACTTTATGGATATAGAATTCAGAATGCCTTGAAGGCTAGTGAGACTCAAAATTCAACAGAAAACACCTGTGAGTCTTACTGAAGCAGAAACTAATAGTACAATTTGGAAAGCTAAAATTATATGTTGCGCATGTAATGGAAAAAAGGGGAATCCAAAATCCTCTGATGGAAATATGGGATATTAAAATCTTCCACTAGGAAAATGAGAAGTCCAACATCCTCTCATAGAGAGAAGAGAAACCCCAAATCCTCTAGTAGTAAGTCCAAAATCTTCTACGACCTCTCAAAGCTCACAGAATTGGCTTTTCTGGCCAAAGGATGGGGGGGGGGGGGAGGAGATCTGACCAACATCAAAGTGAAGGCTTTTCATTTCCTCCCTCCCTCTGCTCCCCTAAAGAGCTCCCCAAAGGCATACCCTTCTTAGGGACTTCACATAGGACCTACACTTATTCGAGTGTCTGGAATCCCAACTCCTTCTCAACTTGATAATTTAAGAGCAGCATGGCCAAGTATCCTCAGTCTACTGGAGTGTGATTCTTTTTCAGTTTCATTCCAGTTTGACGGTCTGTTAGCCATTAGGTAGATGAAAAATTCATGGTTTGAGACATGCTCTCACCTAGATGTATTAGAATAGCATTATTTATTTAATTTATTTTATTAAAATAGTTATTAAATAATATGTATTTATTAATTATATATAATAATATATTATATATTATTATAATATATTTTATTTATATTTCGTAATAAATAAATTTATTTATTTAATTATTTAAAAGATCCAGAAGACAAACATAATATATATAGAGTTAGAGCTAGAAAGGATGTCAAAGGTCATCAGCTGCCAACTCTATATTTTACAGATAAAGGAAATGAGAGACTGTGTGACTGATCAGAGGTCAAGAAGTTAATAAATGGGAGAGCCTGGATTTGTGTCTAAGTTTTTCTCCTGGTTTCCCATCTAGCACTCCCTCCATTTTCAACACCAATGCAATATTCATAGAGTCTACAGTGGCCATGAATATCCTGGCACAATTCTGAATCAAGAAATACAATGGACTCTCCACATGGAAGACAAAATCAAAACATTTAGTAAGCCAAATCCATCATAGTAACTAAAATCTATACACGATAACAATGCAGAGGACATCACCATTCCCAAGCCTTCCCACAAACCAGCTCCATTAAATAAATCACAAACAAGCTCTCTCATTCTAGTTGCTACTTTTCCCAGTTCTGATTGCTCTTTGACTCACTTCCTCTCAGTTGTGCTCTAGCCCTGGCTCTTTCTGTTCCTCCCTTTCCGGTTCAGCAAGCTTCTCCCACTACAGACTCAGGTGACTAAGACTTCCATGTGACTTAAGCAGGTCACATGGTTCTATTAATGGATGGGAAAGATCTTCCCATTTAAAAGTAAAATTCCACTAGGAATAAGCAACAAGGCATTATCAGTACAACATTATACCATACTACTAGTCTTCACATATTTGGTCTTAGCCAGGCCCTTTCTACAGCACTGTAATTCCACTTTTAAGTTGAGATTACTTTTTAAAGGATTATCACATGCTGGCATTAATCATGCTTTTAATTCAAAAATTTGAACTTGAAAACTCTAGGTAGATCTGTGATCTCATTAACATGGGTATTAGTCTGTAGGTTCAGAGCATTAACCCTTCATAACTTCTCATTCTCTGGGATCTTTATTTCTTTCTAGAAATCCATGGCAGTAGTTATAGATCTAAACAGTAGACTGGAATGGGTTCATGGTACTGTAACTAAAATGATGCAAAAATTAAAAAAAAAGGAATAAAGAAAAAAAATTAGTTTAAATTGTTGCTGAATTTTTAAGGCTCTTTCCTATCAATTTCTCAATTTCACATGAACAAGAAAACCATTAGAAATAATAATTAAGCACGCAGTTCATTTAGGAGTATAATTAAATTACTGTGCTCCCTTTATCCATTATAAGATCATGAGCTATCTTCAAAATATAAGATAAGACCACATTTATAATACTATATATATTTATAATACTATTTATAATATACATGTGTTATAATACTATACACATATGTGTATATGTGTGTGTGCATGTATATATGTATGTCTTCTATTCCTCCTCCTTCTTTCTAACACAAATATTTCCTTGAGCCTCTGACTTACTACTTCAACCTGTTACCTTACATCTTTCCTCCCTTTTACTGATACTAGAAAGACTCCTTACACCATCTATCCCCATTGCTCACCACTTGTCCACTCATTCCTGAAACACCTATGATCTGGCTTCTTTACAAATCCTAACTAGAATTTCTCTAAAATCACTGAAATCCTTTTAATTTCAAATCGATTTTTTTCTCAATTCTCATCCTCCTTGATTTCTCAGCAGTACTTAACATTGTCCATCACCCCTTCCTTCTTGACACTATCTTCTGCCTTGGTTTTTAATACTGCTTTCTTGCTTCTCTTTCCTGTTTAACTGCTCCTTCTCAGTCTCTTTCTCTGGTCCTTGCAACTTTTTCCCTTGTCTCTTTTATGCACTGCCATGTCTTCAACTATCATCTCTATGCACATAGCACAATAAATACCTGACACATGTGTGTGACACATTGCTTTTGCTTAGTTGTATCCAAATTTTCATGATTCCATTTTAGATTTTCTTGTTGTTTCCTTCTCTAGTTCATTTTACGGATGAGGAAACTGAGGTAAAGAGGGTTAAGTGACTTGCCCAAGGTCACGTAGCTAATAAGAATCTAAAGTCAGATTTTAACTTCAGGAGATGAGTCTTCCTAACTCTAGGTCTGGTACTCTATCCACTGTCCCACCTAGCTACCTTGTGTAATATCTATATTTATATATCTAATTCTCTCTCTATATATACATACATGTGTGTACATATGTATTTGTATATATACAAATATACATGTATATATGTATTCACAGAGAGAACTCAGATAGAAACAGATCTTTGAGGCTTATAAATATATACATGTATATATGTATATGTGTTTATACATTGACATGCAGGCAAATATAGACATATATACGTATGTAAGTCTCAAAACTTGGAAGATGTTCAGTTTAGTCTCCGACCTGTAACTGGCTGTAAAATCCTGGCCCAGTAAGTCACTTAATGGAGAGAAACGGAGACAGCGACAAAGAGAGAGTTACAGAGACATATAGACAGGTATAGTGGTTCACTCTGCTCTGCGTCTGTTGCCCTCCCTGGTTTCAACTCTACTGAGATGTTCTTTCTAGGTTAAGCTCATCAACTCTAATCTCATCACCATGCAGCTGACTATTGACTCGTCCTAAGCTTCCTCTCCCTTCTGTTTGGAAGCCTGAAGGGTGGAGTACCACACTCCTCCTGATACCTTCCTTTGTAGAAGGCAGAAATTGAATTTTGCGTCTCTTTTCTTTCTGCCTCTGCTTCTCTGCTTGGTTTTAACTTCATGGAACAAGATGCCCCAACTGAATCCCTCCAGTTTCCCCCACCCACCCTCCCCTTTCTCCTTTTGTGTGTTGCCCCCTAAGTAGTTTAATGTATTTTTGCATGATGGGAAGACCTTTCCCATCCATTAATAGGCCCATGTGACCTGGTTGAGTTCCACTGAAGCCTGAATCATATGACTCTGTGGTGGATGGAGGAAGGGTGGAGCAGAGCTGAGAGAAAGTAAGAGAGACCGGTCAGATGTGGGGGAGAGAGAGAAAGCAGGCAGTTGGCTGTGAGTGAGAGAAGGACATTTTGCTTGAGGGCGTTAATTTGTGGGAAGGCCTGATAATATGTATAGACTTCTTGGTTATTATGATGTTGCTGTGATGGATTTGGCTTTACGGCATTTTGGTTTGTCTTTCTGGTATCTGAATCAATGTTTTTCTTTTGCCTTCTATATGGAGAGTCTGTTATACTTTGCTATTTCTAGCTATGCAGGCATATTCAGTCACCACTGGGGCTGTGAATTTTGCCTTGGCAGTATACCCTTTTTCCTTTAGCTTTTTTTTTTGAGACAATCGAGCTTGAGTGACTTGCCCAGGATTACACAGCTGCTAAGTGTCTAAGATCGAATTTGAACTCAGGTCCCCCTCCTTCCAGGGCTGGTGCTCTATTCACTGTGCCACCTAGCTGCTACTCCCATTAGCTTTTAAATTCCTTAAGAGCAGGGACTATCTTTTTATTAATTGTTTCACTAGGACTTGTAATAGGCACATAGTAGACAAAGAATAAATGTTTATTGGATTGGACTAGAAGTCAAAGGTGAGGAATCTGAGACCTCAAGACTACATGTAGCTCTCTAGGTCCTCGAGTGTTGCCTTTTGATTGAATCCAAACTTCACAGAAGAAATCCCCTCAATAAAAGGATTTGTTCTGTAAAATTTGTAAAACAGTCAAAAGGCCACAAGTGGCCTGGAGGCTGCAGGTTCTCCACTACTGGATTAGATAAAGACAGAGAGAGGGAGAAAGAGAGCTCTTTGTGGCTTATAAAACACTATCAGCTACAGAAACCTTCCAGGTAGGTACTAGGAGCATTACTGTCCTATTAACTGAGGCTCCATGTGATAAAAACTAACATGTCCATATTGACAAAGAGATTAAATATCAGCAGCATAGTCTTCCTATATAATTCAAACCTCTATCTTCCCATATCCAGGTCTAGTACTGTGTCATAATGGCCTTGCAGAAAAACCCCTGGCAAATCCTTGGTTTATGCTAGCAACGTCATTTGTACTCTGTCCCTTCATCCTCTACTTGGGGATTGCCCTTCATCTGTTCAATTACTGGCACCAGACCTGCCCCAGGTAAGATACAACAATTTAATTCCCAGCTGTTCCCTCTCCTCCACTCAGACTGCCATCACTAGTTCAGATCCTCATTAGCTCTCTCTCTCATTCTATGCTAATTACTCCTTATCAGTTCTTGCCTCCCATGTCAAACCTCTCCAATCCATCTTTCCCACAGCCTTGTAATTAATCTTCCTAATTCACAAGTCTGACCATGACACTTTTCTACTCAAAAGCCTTCAGAGCATCCTTATTACCTGTACAATAAAATGCAGATTTCTCTAGTCTGGCATTTAAAGCCCTTCTTGTTCTGTCTCTAATCTGCTTTCACAGTTTTTTCTGTATTAGCTTACTATCTCCGAACATACTTCTAGAAGCAGCTAGGTGGCCCAGTGGGTAGAGTACTTGACCGCAAGTTTTAAGTTCAAAGATAGTTCTTATATTTACTAGCTATATAGCCCTGGGAAGATTGTTTAGCCTCTGTTTGCCTCAGTTTCTTCATCTGTAAGATAAGGATAATATTAATATCTACCTCTCAGGTTGTGAGAATAAAATAAGACTATATTTGTAAAGCACTTTGCAAACCTTCTAAGTGACTTTAAAAAATATATTCATGTTAAGAAGACTTCTTTCTTAATCAGACACAAGTTTAGATCATTAGAACATTTGGAATGGAAGTGGCTTTGGCTTTGAGCAACTCTCCCCAATCAAACTCATCCTGCCCACTACTGTCAAAGTGGTTTTCCTTAAATTCAGATTTACTGAATTTACTCCCCTACTCAACAAACTCTAGTGACTCACTATTCCCAGAAACCAACCTGGTGATCATCCCCTAAGAACCTAAGAAATCTGCCAAAGGACACACCATTCATTTCTGGATCCACAGACACAATAAATTCTCAATGCGTGTCCAATGAATGAAATAGTGATCATATTACTCAGCAAAATAGTGTTATCTAGAGTCAAGTGCAAGAGAATCAAGATACTACAAAATGTTTGTCAGATTTTATTTTATTAATCATTCCATTTGTATCTTTGAAAATAAAATATGCTTGATGGAGGAACCGAAATGTACTTGTGGACTGGCTGACTGAGCTTAGAATCAGTAGCTTAAGGTTTGAAATTTGGCCTCTTTAGTTGACTGGCTGTTGATGGTGGGGTAGGGACTTAACCCCTCAAGATATCTGTATTCCTAATTTATAAAATGAAGATAATACTTAAATTATTTTTATTATGGAACTGTTGTAAAGAAAATAATTTGAAATTTTCAATTACTCTACAAATAACATTTATTACATACAAAGAAACGGTTGGCTTGAGAAAAAAAGATTTTAAAACATAAAGCAGGTATTATGCTGTTAATCTGTGCGTTTTAGAAAAAAAATAAGCCATAACCTAAGCATTTTTAACAGTCTACTTAGATGTTTTAATTTATTTCAGAGAAGTACATTATAATAGGATAGAGATCTTAAACTCATTTTTCCAATTATGGCTTTCCTAATCCTTTCTAACATTTGATTGAAGTTTTGTAGACATGTACAAATTTGCCTGGCAAGCGTGATTTGTTCTTTTTTTAAAAGTGCTCCAGATTTACTGGATTGTGTTAAAGATTAATTAAAACAGAAAGAAAATTTATAAAACTACATATATTTCACACACTTATATAGTATGTATACATGCATATATGTACATTAAATCTAATTAAATAAAATACATATTCTACATGAATTTTGTTTGAATTTATTTATCAATGATTTCCCTCATTCCACATTTCCACCTATTTCTTTTTTAAATGTAAGTTGTCACAAGAAGATTATAAGAGTATTGCCTTAAAAGAAATTTAAAATCAAAAGAAGGGAGAGAAATACTTGTCAGGAGATACAATTGAGCAAAATTTTCTCAAAAGCATTGAAGTATATACATCTAGAAGAAAGTGATCATAGAGAAGAAAAATTGAAAAGATCAACAATTTTCACCATCAGTAAGAATGGAGACACCATGTTTGGACTCTTACTAATGTTTCAATATCCCATGTTATATATTAGGAAGTAGAAATGACACTGAAGAAATAGTAATGGGAAAAGCAGCTGGATTATATCAAGCCTAGAATTGAGTAGGTCTCTTTTGGAGGGGACACAATTTTGAAAATATTAGGATTAATATACAGTATATGAAAGGGGGAGGGGTACCAAAGACAAGGAAGAAAATCATAGAACTTTTTGTTAGCACAAAAATGTGACCAAAGACTATATTAATTATTACTAACCCGTTTATCTCTATTGCCATCCCCCACAAAAAATCACAATAAGCTGCATATGTGTAGCTCATACTCTGGACTTATTCTCCTAGCCATCATTTTCACTACTAGGTAGGTCCCTTGGAGAACTATTGACCGCATTTCACTTCAGTGTTCTAGAAGTAGCCCTGAGGAGCTGGGGGTACTTTTTTCTAAATTTCTACTGGTAGTCTTTCCTTTCAGTATTATCAGTTGATATTAATAAGTGTTTATTATGGTAATATTCCTCCTCAACCTCACCTTCCCAAGTGTGAATTGCTTTCCTCTCGCCTGACAAACACTCAAATCTCCAACTCCAAAATGATTTCTTGGAAGCTAGGTGGCATGATGCATAGATCAGCTTGACTTGAAGTCAGAAATAACTGTCCAAATCCTGCTTATGGTACTGAACTAAGCCAAATGACCTGGATAAGTGGGTTAGCCTCTCCCAGTCTCAGTTTCCTTATTTCTAAATAGTGATCACAATAGCACCTCCCTCACAGGGGTTGTTGTGAAGATTATATGAGATAATACATTAAAGTACTTTGCAAATCTTAAATAACTATGTAAATGTTACTTATAACTATTACTATCATAATTATACAGGTGTTGGTGGGCATATATCTGTTATTAATATATTATCTTCACAAAGCATGAACAAGTCCTTTAACTAATATGTGTAGACTTTCTGTCCAATATAACTCCAGTTCATCTACTCCCTTACAAAGATATCTTAATTGATCAAGGACTATTTCACTTAGTCTAAATCCTATGACTGATTCAACGGAGGTTTGAAGCCCTTGTGTATGCCTAGTGAACAATTCAGATGTTTCCTTACCAAGGTATAGAATCTTGTCCTTTATTTTAAGTGCAGTAGAGTGACTGTCTAGGTTAACCTACCCCTTTTCATGTGCACTGAGGACAACCTTGCTGAAGATATGAGAAAGGAAGCAACCAACTTTTGCAAATTATATCCTGTGATAGATGACATCTGTATGATCTCACAATTATTTGGAAGGTCTATAGAATGCAACATTGCATCCTATTTATTGTTTGTTGACTAAAAAATATTATTTGTTTCGGTGGAGCAAAACATCACTTGACAGGTTTGTAGATCTTCTTTGTCCCCCAACAAGTGTTTCCTTGTTGCATAAGTAAAAATCATTCACAATTCCTCCAAATATGTAATGACAGAAACAACTTTTGTTGATGACCTATCAATACCAAGGGAGCAGTTTTTGGGAAAGATGATAACATGGAAGGTTATAGAGGAGCCCAGCTCTCCCCTGTGAACAGCAGCAAATGATTAAGCAGGGCCCTAGATAGAGCAAGTATAAAGAAACAGAAATAAGTCCTCCATCCAGACCAGAACTGCCCGCAAAAATAACCAGAAGTCCACAGATTCTGAAAGGGGAGTTCACCAGGCAAGTCTATGGGACTTCTATAAGCGATCCTGAAACCAGCTTGTGCTCTGAAAAGGGTGACCACAAACCAATTGAAGTTCCAATAATTAGCAACTTGAAGCAAGATGTTGACCATGGACTGTCAAAACAGACGTGGAGTACAGAGATAATGTCTGCAGATCACTGTGATGGGAGATAGGACTTGTCCATACCCGAAGAGCCAACTTATCTACAGGGTACCCAAGCCAGGTGCCTTGCAGAAAGCCTGAGACCTACATGGTGTCCCCATAGAACTGAGATCTCTCAGGGAGATAGCAAAGGATGAAACTAATTCCTGATGGGTAAGTGTGGAAGTGAAAGGAGACAGATAATCTCCAAGGCAGAATCCACACAGGAATATAGGAAAATGAGATAAAAGTTATGATTGAGGGAACAATTAAGGCCTTTGAACAGCTATAATGGGAGTGGGAAATGCCTGAATGAAAGAGGATTGAACACACACACACAGAAAGAGAGAGAGAGAGAAAGTGTGTGTGTGTGTGTGTGTGTGTGTGTGTGTGTGTGTTTGGTGAAAAAAAACTCAACAGGGAAAGAAAAAATGGGAGCACAAAAGGGAGGCAGAGTCAGAAAAAATAGTCACAAACAACAAAAACTTTAAAAATGTTGGATTAAAAAAATGAGTGAAGGATAAATAGAAAGAAAGATAACTAAGAACAAAAAATATGGACTTGATTACGAGAAGAAGTGCAGGAAAGTAGGAATGGACCGATTCAATTATCAGTAATTAGTATTGATCATATAACTCCTTTTTCTCTATCCCTTCTTCATAAAGAAAGAGACAGAGAGAAAAGGGAAATAAAATATAAGAAATTATGATGGCAATCTAAAATTAGCAATTCTAACAGTAAATGTAGATGGCATTAACTTACCCAAAATAGATTATAAAGAAAAATCCAATGATATCTTGTTCACAAGAAACATACAAGATTCACACAGAGTTACACTAAGGAATTGGAGCATCACTAATGTGAAGTACTAAATGAATTATCAGCAATGAAACTACAACATATTTAAAGAGATTATATGATGTAACTAGACTGGACATATGCCAAGAAAACAAGGTTGGTTTAATATTAGGAAACTACAACCTTTATATTCTTACCTAAAACAATCATGATTATATCAATAGCATTATCTATAATAGAAAAATACTTGGATCTCTTTGAGATACAGACCTACCAGTCATATTACTGGATCAAAGGGTATGCATAGTTTTACAGCTCTTTGGGCATAGTTCCAAATTGTTCTCTTGTATAGTTGGATCAATTCACAACTCCAACACGGCATTAATGTCCCAGTTTTCCCACATCCCCTCTAACATTCAACATTTTCCTTTTTTTGTCATATTAGTCAATCTGATAGGTGTGAAGTTATACCTCAAAGTTGTTTTAATTTGCATTTCTCTAATCAATAGTGATTTAGAGTATTTTGTTCATGTGACTATAGATAGCTTTGACTTCTTTCTCTGAAAACTTTCTGTTCATATCCTTTAACCATTTATGATATAGTCTGAATATAGACTGAAGCATGTTACTTTTCACTTTAATTCTTCTATGTGTGTGTTTTCTTGCACAAAATGACTAATATGGAAATGTTTTACATGATTGTATAATGTTTAACCTATATCAGATAGCTTACCATCTCAGGGAGATAGAAGGAGAAGGACAGAGGTAGGGATAGAATCTGGAACTCAAACTTTTTTTAAATGGCAAAAAAAAAGTTCAAACATATAATTGAGAAAAAATCAAATACTATAAAAAATAACAAAATAAGCAACAGAAAAATAAAAATACTTGAAACTTGTCTGTTCTCACTATTATTTGATATAGTTTTTGAAATACTAACCATCACAATAATACAAGAAAATTATTTGAGAAAATCAGCATAATGAGGAAAATCATTTTTGCAGATTTTATGATGGTTTACCTAGAAAATTCTATTAATTTAAATAAACATTAATTGAAATAATTAACAAATTTCACAAAGGAACAGAATGTAAAATAAATCCACAAAACTAATTAGTCTTTCTGTATGTTTCTAACAAAGCCATAGTGAAGAGAGAGAGGAATTCTCTTCATAATACTCCAGAATGCACAAAATATTTCAGAATCCTTCTCCCAGCATGTAAACATGAATTATATAAATTTAACTACAAAATATCCTTTATTGGGGAAAAAGATACTTTAAAAATTGAAGAAATATTAATTGCTCATGTGTAGGCCATGCCAATGTAATAATTATGATGGTACCTAAATTAACATAAAATTTCAGTGCTATGCCAACCAAATTATTGAAGAAATATATATCTAGATATATAAATCTATATGCACATATAACAAAATTTACCCAGTGAAGCCAAAAAGTTAAGACTCCCAGGGAAAAAAATGAAAAAAAAATATGGTAAGGAAATATGCAGAGTAATATCAGATCTCAAACTATGGGGTGGGCAATCATTGAAACTATTAGGCACAGATTAAGGCAGCTTGGTGGTGCCGTGGATAGAGTACCAGGTTTGGAGTTAAGAAGACTCATTTTCATGAGTTCAAATCTCAGACACAGCTGTGCGACCTTGGACAGGTCACTTAATCCCATTTGCTTTAGTTTCCTCATGAGCTGGAGAAGGAAATATCAAAGCACTTCAATATTTTTGCCAAAAGGATGGGGAGCTTGGGGCTCACAAAGAGATGGACATGACAGGAAACAAATGAATAGCAAGAAAATGGAAAAGTTAATCAGTGGAACACAATAGGTATAGAAGACTTAGAACCAATGCAACCTAATAGCATAGTATTTAATAAAATCAAGGACTCCAACTCCTAACATAAGGATTCACTATTGGAACAAACAAAAAAACTTCAGAAAATTGGAAATCAAACTAATAGAAATTAGACTTAAACCATTATCACACACAATATAGCACAATAATCTCTAATAGACACAAGAACTAGTTAAAAAGATGCCATATTATAAATAAACTAGAGAATCAGGGCAGGAGATACTGTCATAATAATGAAAAGAGGAAGAATTCTTGTCCAAAGAGGGTAGGGAGGAAAACAAGAAATGAAACAGATAATTTTCATTATGATTAAAATAGAGTGGGGGGAAATTGCACAAACAAAATCCTTAACTGTTTTTAAAAAAAGTAGTAAATTTCTTTGATAAATATTGGCTACCCAAGATATTTAGGGAATTAAAGGAATACAGGATATAAGAATAAGAACCATTCTCCAATAGTGAAGTGATTAAAGGATGTGAACAAGCAATTCTCAGAAGAAGAAAGGCAAGTTATCAATTGCCATATAAAAATAATATTCCACATCATTAGCAATAAAAGAAATACAAATTGAAACAACTTTTGGATTCTATCTCACACCGTTCAGGTTGATAATGTCGACCAAAAAGAAAATGACAGACTAGAGGAGAATGAGACATACATCTTCCAATATGACCAATGTGTAGATTTATTTGATAATGTATATTTTTTACAAGGGAAATTCCATTTTTTCAGAAGAGGAAGGAGTTAATGGGGATAGAATGGGAATGGGGAGCAGAAGGAAGACCAAAATATGGCACTGAGAAATGTACATAGTGGAGATTCAATACACTTAATTCAAGCTTTTTAGAAGGAAGAAGTGTATATGTTTTTTGATATTTGTTAGCTTCATAATAATAAAAAGGAAATAGTTTTAAAGATAGAAGATAAAAATACATGAACAAATACAAAAAGAAGTTCAGAAGGGGACACAAAGAAGAATTTTGTTTTTATTTTGTTAAATTTAATACACACTTAAAAAAGAACTATATGTAACAGAAATGTACAATTTCTTTCTTTTCTTTTTTATATATTGAAACGTTCGCATTGGTGTTTGTTAAGTTCATGGTTTTGTGTTTTTTTAAAGAGGTAAAACAATTTTAAAATAGGTCAAGGGGGCATAAAATAAGATGTATACTTGCCCAAAGTAGATGGTCATGGAATGTTCAGTGCAGAGTCCAGGTAGAAGAGGCATTCCCTTAGAATGGAGAGGTTTTATGGTTGTTTCTGTTTCTAGATGACATTGTGCTAATTATATCAGAGGGCATAGGTGGTGCAGTGGATAGAGCACCAATGCAGGAGTCAGAAGGACCTGAGTTCAAATCTCACCTCAGACACTTGACACTCATTAGCTGTGTGACCTTGGGCAACTCACTTAACCCCAATTGCCTCATCCTGGGTCATCTCCAGTTATCCTGATGAATGTCTTGTGATTGGATTCAGATGGCTCTGGAGGAGAAGTGAGGCTTGGTGACCTGCACAGCCCACCCTCACTCAAAACAAAGTCAAGTGCAAGTCATGTCATTATTTCTCTGACGATATGGTCTTCTTCAGCAATGAAGGATGAACACACAATTACATCAGACCCAGAATACTACAGAATCTTCCTAAGGAGAGTTATTACCACTTGACTTAAGTGGGCAAGGGAGAGAGAGTTAATAAAGAATGGTTATATTCTAAACTATGATATGCAATTGATTGGACAATGACAGAGTTGTTCCAATGGTACATATATCTAGGTAAAAATAATTAGATAACCTCTGAAAAATTGGTTAATGCATTTAATGACCCAAGCCTGGGCATAATGGACTACTGGATTTGGGGTCAGAAAGAAGTTGATTCAAATTCTACCTGAGATGTTTATTAGCTTTATGACTATAAGAAAGTCCTTTAAGTTATCTAGGCTGAGCACCATTATCTACAGAATGGATGGGAGACTTGATGGCCTTGAAGGTTCCTTTAAGCCTATGTTCTTCTCTTAGAAATGAAAACCCACATACTCTTCCTGTGATGCTACATGGCTACAAGTCATAGAATAATACTCTGAAAAATTAACATTAAAGGATTTTCAAAGGACCATGTAGAGACTTGTGGTTGTTGTGAGTAGAATATAACATATTACCAGTAAAGAACCACACAAAAAGAAGTGGGGTAAAGGATGTCAATTGAGATTTGTATGAATACAAAAAATGAGAACCCAAGCAATTACAGTAAAAAGATGGTTGTATTCCGCTAGTATCTATATATTGCCAAAAGAATTAAAGTAAGTCCCAGTCTATTAGGAGAACTTACAGAGGTTTTGCACAAGAGTCTCACAGAACACCAAGATTTGGGTGAGTTGTGATATGAATTCCCATAGATGAGATCACCGATCCACTGAAGGATAGATGTTGGTATCATATAAATAAATCTATAAGGAGAAACTATGTCATTCAGCCCATAGAGTTAGGTTTCATTTTGTAGTCATTGCTTGGAGCAGAATTTCTTTGGGATGAGTTGTTTAAATCACAGAGAATTGCTCTGTTGAGTTCTCCAAGAACAGCTGTATCTATCCATTAACTTTTTTAAAAAATTAAATCGAAACAAAACAATTGTTTTAAAAACTAAAATCTACAAAACAATGGAAATAACTGATAGCTGTGATGCAAGGCTGAAGGAATCACACAGTAACAGAATACATAATTTATTTGGGTGGCGAAAGAATGTGGGAGTAACTAGGGTGCCAAGAAGGAGCTATGCAAATCAGCTTTAAGAGCTTGGCCCGGGGCCACTTGGTGGAAAAGTTAATTACTGCTTCTTCTTTAGCAGTGCTGACCTTAGCAACACAGAGCAGTCACCTTGGATGGTCATTTGTACAGTACTTAACTCTTTTCATTTGGTTTAACCTGCATGTCATTCACTGACCAATTCTTATGTGCATCATTTTTCAGGAGTGTATAAACTTTGCTTCCCCAGGGGCTAGTCTTACATCTCTAGCAATATGTTATATTACTCTCCTCACAGAACGCATACTCCTACTAATTTCATATACTCTATAGTCATGCTAAATAAGATAATTCTAGGTTCCTTTAACACATACAGGATGTTGTGCTTTGGTATCTTGACAAATGTTCTTTTCTTTTTAAGGTTATTTATTTATTTTTAGTTTTCAACATTCATTTCCACAAAATTTTGAGTTCCAAATTTTCTCTCCATCTCTCCCCTCCCCTACCCCAAACACTGTGCATTCTGATTACCCCTTCCCCAAATCTGCCCTCCTTTCTATCACACACACCCCCTTCCCTTATCCCCATTTTCTCTCTTTTCTTTTAAGGTAAGATAGATTTCTACACGCCCTTACCTGTATTTCTTATTTCCCAGTTGCATGCAAAAACAATTCTCCACATTCTTTCCTAAAACTTTGACTTCCAACTTCTCTCCCATCCTCCCTCTCCACCCATCCCCATTGAGAAGGCAAATAATTCAATATAGGCTATATATATGTACAGTTTTGCAAAGAGTTACATAATAGCCATGTTGTGTAAGACTAACTAGATTTCCCTCAGTCCTATCCTGCCCTCCATTTATTCTATTCTCTCTTTTGACCTTGTCCCTCCCCAAAAGTGTTTACTTCTAATTATTCCCTCCTCCAATTTGCCCTCCCTTCTATCATTCCCCCACCCCACTTATCCCCTTCTTCCCTACTTTCCTGTAGTGTAAGATAGATTTTTATATCAAATAGAGTGTGCATGTCATTCCCTCCTTAAGTCAAATGTGATGAAAGTAAGCTTCACACATTTTCTTTCACCTCCCCTCCTTTTCCCCTCCATTGAAAAAGCTTTTTTTGCCTTTTTTACAAGAGATAATTTTCCCTATTCCATTTCTCACTTTCTCCTCCCAATATATTCCTCTCTCACCCCTTAATTTTAATTTTTTAGATATCATCCCTTCCTATTCAAATTACCCTGTGTTCTCTGTCTATATATGGATGTGTGTGTGTATGTGTATATGTGTGTGTATGTGTGTGTATAATCCCTCCAACTACTCAAATACAGAGAAAAGTTTCAAGAATTACAAATATCATCTTTCCATGTAGGCATATACATTGTTGAACTTTAGTAAGTCCTTTATGATTTCTCTTTCCTGTTTGCCTTTTCATGTTTCTCTTGATTCTTGTGTTTGAAAGTCAAATTTTCTATTCAGCTCTGGTCTTTTTATCAAGAGTGCTTGAAAATTCTCTATGTCATTGAATGACCTTTGTTCCCCTGACATATTATACTCAGTTTTGCTGGGTAGGTGACTCTTGGTTTTAATCCTGGTTCCTTTGACTTCTGGAATATCATATTCTGAGCCCTTCAATCCCTTAGTGTAGAAGCTTCAGATCTTGTGTTATCCTGATTGCATTTCCACAATGCTTGAATTGTTTCTTTCTGACTGCTTGCAACATTTTCTCCTTGACCTGAGAACTCTAGAATTTGGTTACAATATTCCTAGGAATTTTTCTTTTCAGATCCCTTTCAGAAAGTGATTGGTGGATTCTTTCAAACAATTTATTTTCCCCTCTGGTTCTAGAATATCAGGGCAGTTATCCTTGATAGTTTCATGAAAGATGATGTCTAGATTCTATTTTTGATCATGGCTTTCATGTACTCCTACAGCTTTAAAATTGTCTCTTCTGGATCTATTTTCCAGGTCATTTGTTTTTCCAATGAGATATTTCATGTTATCTTCCATTTTTTTCATTCCTTTGGTTTTGCTTTTTAATTTCTTGGTTTCTCACAAAGTCATTGACTTCCATCTGTTCCATTCTAATTTCTAAAGAACTATTTTCTTCAGTGAGCTTTTGAAGCTCATTTTCCATTTGGCTAATTCTGCTTTTTAAAGCATTCTTCTCTTCATTGGCTTTTTGAACCTATTCTGCCAATTGAGTTAGCCTATTTTTACAGGTGTTATTTTCTTTAGCATTTTTTGGGTCTCCTTTAGCAGGCTGTTGACTCACTTTTCATGATTTTCTTGCATTGCTCTCATTTCTCTTCCCAATTTTTCCTCTACCTCTCTTGCTTCATTTTCAAAATCCCTTTTTAAGTTCCTCCATGGCCTGAGACCACTGAATATTTATTTTGGAGGTTTGATTGCATAAGCCTTAACTTTTAGGCCTTCCTGTGATGGTATGCATTATTCTTCCTCATCTAAAAGGACAGAAGAAACTACCTGCTCACCAAGAAAGTAACCTTCTATTGTCTTATTCTTTTTTCCTTTTTGGGGCATTTTCCCAATCAGTTACTTGACTTTTGAGTAAAGAGGAGGGTATAATCTGGGGATCTGTAAGTTCTCAGTTCCTCCAAGGTGGCACAATCAAAGGAGAGGAGTTTACTCCTCTCCTGACCTGCACTCTGGTCTGGGAGAAACTACAAGCACTCTGTTCTGCCCAGGATCTGCCAATAGGTTTCCCTCTCCAGAGCCACCCCCAGCTCTACAGCCAGCATTCTTCCTCAACCCAGGACCACCACTCAGGGCTGAGACCCAGATCAGCTGCTCAATTCCCTCAGGGGTTTTAAGTGGAGAGTTCCAAAAATGGATGCTGCTGCTGCAGTGGCTGCTGCTGGCCGGGCCAGACTGTTTTCCCTTGTCCCACAGGTGAAAGAACTTTCTCACTGATCATTGAAGCGGCCTTTGGAATTTGTGGGTTAATCGATCTGGGAACCGCAGCTGCTGTTGGGGATTCCACCCCCCAGAAGCCTATTCCAGTCCTGTCTCTGCTGTACTGCAGTCAAAGCTGGCCTGTGTGTCTCTCCGAGACTGGTACAGTAGCATTTTTCTATCCAGAATCTGTGAGTCAGGTTCCCTCTCGACAACTGCCTCCAGCTCCACCACACCAGCATGCTCCTCCTCACTTCAAGGCTGCCACTCAAGGCTGAGGTCTAAATCAGACTCTTTATTCCCCCAGGGGCTTTAAGCAAAGGGCTTCTAAAATAAACTGCTGCCATACTGGGACCAGTGGGACCAGACCGAGTTTCCTTCCCATGCAGGTGAAAGTGCTTTCTCACTGACCTTTGAAACTGTCTTTGATGCTTGTGGGTTAAGTAATCTGGGAACCTCAGCTGCTACCAGAGATTCTGTCTCTGAAGTCTGCTCATGCCACGTGGCCAAGGCTGGGTTGTGCTCTGCTCTGCACCCTGTGCAATTCCTGTCCACCTTCCAGGTTGTCTTGGACTGGAAATCTCTTACTCTGCTGTTTTGTGTCATCTGCTGCTCTAGAATTTGTTTAGGGTCATTTTTGACAGGTATTTTATGGGTTATGGTGGGAGAGCTAGGGTAGATGCGTCTTTCTACTCCACCATCCTGACTCTGGCCCCCATCTTGGCTCTGCCTGCAAATGTTCTTTCCTATGCCTTCTCTCTCCAGCTATGCCTGTTGGCTTCCAACTAGGCTCTATGATTTTGTTTTATTGAGCTAAGTTTTTTTAATTAATTTTATTTTTAATTTATGGAATAAAACAAGCAGTTCCATAGCACAGTATAAATTTAAATGATGACTGCACATGAAACTGCAAATTTATGATGTACAGCTTGGTATTCATTTGAAATAGGTAATGATAATGTAAATTTCTTTTCTTCTCCTCCCCCCCACTTTAGAGATGGCTACCATTAGACACACACACATATAAATGTATACGTATACATTAAATCATTCTATACATACCTATACTTTAAAATCTAGTTCAACGGTCCTCTCCTTCAAGAACTCTTCCCTGGTGTGTCTGGTTGCTAACTATTTTGCCCCATCAGACATCACCAGCATTTCATTTTGTAATTGGCTTATTACATTTATTATGAAGTGTTGCAGCTCCCCTCTCCTTCCTTCTCCTTCCTTCTCCTCTCCCTCAGGCCAGCACTCTATGCACTGTACCATCTAGCTGCCCTCACATGTCTCTATATTAACAACAATCATCAATTCTTTCATCATAGTAAAATTCCATTACATTTATACACTACAATTTTTCAAACTATTCTCCAATCAATGGACATCAACTTTGTCTCCAATTTTTGGCTATCACACACACACAAGAAAAATGTTGATATACGTATATTTTCATGCATTTGGAGACTTTGTGCCTAGCAACGGCCTCCTAGAGGGAAAAACTTTGAAGTGGAATCTTTGGGTCACAAGGTATAGCCATAACAGTTACTTTATTTGCATAATTCCAGTCTTATTTCCAAAATTATTATTAGATCCATCACTTTACCAACAATGTGGTACAGGGCTTTACTTCCAAAAACTCCTCTAATATGGAATGTTTGTTTTTTCTTCATATTTACCAACTTTCAACATTGGAAGTGAAACCTCTTGGCTTTGAATTTCTCTTATTTTTTAAGCATTCTTTCATATAGTTGTTAGTAGTTAGTACTTCTTCCTTTGAGAGCTATTTACTCCTAGCCTTTGACTTTCCTCATTTTATAAATTTTAAAAAATTGAGACCTAAAGAGTCAAACTAATTTGCCCATAGACATGAATGTACTATGTAGAAGAGCCAGAGTACAAACCCATGTCCTCTGATGCCAAATGTCAACTAACAAATCCCATTCTGTAGAAGATTTCTACAGAAGGCAGCACCTAGAAACAGTCGTGATATTTTTGTTTGGCATGAAGGCTTACAAAGGCAATTTGAGCTTTTGACTATAATCCAACGTTAAGAATGGAATGAAAGAGAGAACACTTTCTCCTTTTGAAATTTTGAGGGAGGTTGGGAGAAGGATAAATATAGACAAGGGCAACAGTTAAGGATCGCAAAGCTTACACAACACAGGGAATAAAAAGTCAAAGAATCCAGATACTGTTTAATATAATTATGTTCCTCAGACAGACTGGCATTCAAATAGCCTCTTGGTTTTCATTTCATGCCAAATGCTTGTGAGAACAACATACCACTGTATAGACAAACTCAAGAGCTAAGTTGGCTGACTCTTGGTGAAGAAAGATACATCCTTGTCCTGCTCCCAAACTTTACCTCTCTCGCTGTGGTCCAGAACTTTCCCAGAGACTACGGATTTTGAATTACACCATGAATAATCATTACACCCAAGTTTCTGGGTCTCAGTTTCCTCATCTGGTAAAGGAAGGGTTTGAAGTGGTTTGGAAAGAATCCTGGCTCTGTGGTCTCAGGATCCAGGTTTAGATTTGATGATTGCTGCTATTGTAACCTTAATCAGGTCTTATAATTCCTTCTGAGTCACAGTTTCCTCATCAGTAAAATGAGTAAAGTTGGACCTGAAGGAGTCTGAATTATGCACTTACAATACTATGATCTCAAAGGTTTTCACTAACTCAAAAATTCTATCAATTTATGTGATCTTAGAACACTGCCCTAACAGTTTTATATTAAATTTAAGTTTTAATTTAATGAAGCAAATCTTGTAGGACCTCAGGGCTAAGAAGCTGTTTTACTGATTCATGGGGATGTAACCTCAAGTAGTAGCTAGAACATTCAACCTACAATCAGAGAGAACCGAGTTCAAATATCACCTATTGCTTATTAGCTGTGTGCCAATGAGCAAGTCTCATAAACTCTCTTGACATTCAGCAACCTCATCCATAAAATGAAGATACTTATACTTGTAAAATCTCTCCTTCTTCCCTCCCCCCGTTGGGATTGCTGTGAGATTCAAATAAGGCATAGGTAATGCTTTGAAATTTTTAAAGTCCTATACAAATATTTGTTATTTTTCCCTGGGGAAAAATAGTTATCCTAAAATTTAAAGAATGAAAGCTAGCACTTGAGAAAAATTCCAAGGATGAACCTTTGCAATATGGGTGATGAAAACTGCAAACCTAGAAACAGATTTTCTTCTAATTTAATTCCTTATTCATATGTTGGGAATGGAATAACAGACCTATGGAGATTTTGTGACAACAGGTGAATTTTCAAGACTTTGAGAACTGGCTCAGAAAGTATCAGATGATCAGTGTCAAAGTCTGTAATAGTATTGCTGTTTCATTGCCAAGAAGTCAGTATGACTAAATCTGGACAAATAAGTGATTTTAGGAAAAGAAAAATATTTCATCTATCATCTATCTATCTGTCTGTCTGTCTGTCTATCTATCCACCCAGGATCAGAGGGACATTAAGGGTATAGTTACTATAAAAGAATCCATCCTGACATCATAGAACTACCATAGATTGAGAGATCCTTCATAAAATCTGACTTGTTTTGCTCCCACATAGGGGAACCCTAGAAACTTCAGTATCTGAATTTTTTGTTACCCATCTAGAAGGCATCTGGCACTTACTCAAAAGGGGAACCTGCCCTCAGCTCCATTGGAGACACTCAAGTTGATGAGATATCAACTATAGAACAGATTTTATTTCACACACACAGAGAATAGAAAGGACTCGATGAAATCTGTAGACAGTCAGGAAACTTTACCACATCATTCTAAAGGGGATCTCTAATATCTTTCCATGCTGCTCCATGTCTTTCCATGGGAAAGGACACAGGATCCCTATATAGACAAGGAACCATCCTTTCTGGTAACTCATCCCTTCCCCAGAAAATACTACAGTTCCCCCAACTTATAATGCTACTCAGCAGTGAGAACCCCTTCACTCTATATAGGAAAAAAACTTGGGGTTGCCCAAGAGTAATCCCCTGGTTTTATACATTCCACGTGACTTACAGCAAAGGTATCAAAAACAATCTTGTTGCTAGCATGAGGCTCACAACACTCTCAAATATGGCAGGAACCAATCAATCAACATTGATTAAAGACCTACTATGTGCCAGGTACTGTGCTAAGTACTGGGGATACTAAAAAAGACAAAAGACAGTCTTTGACTGCAGGAGCTTACAAGTGATTGGGGGAGACAACATAGAAACAAATACATACAAATCAAACTACATACAAGATAAATAGAAGATAATTAACAGAAGAATGCCACTGGAATTAAGAAAGTCTGGGGAAGTCTTCCTGTGAAAGATGGGATTTTAGTTGGGACTTAAAGGAATCCAGGGAGGTCAATAGTTCCAGGTACCAGGGATAGCCAGAGAGAATGGCCATAATTGAAAGATAGACTCTTGAGAGATAGAGAATCTTGTTTATGGAACACACAGGAGACCAATGCCATTGGATTAAAATTAAGAAACAAAATAAATAAATAAATAAAATAAAAATCATAATATAATAGATAGTTTTAATATGTGCTTTTCTAAGTCAATATACACTAACAGGAATCCATATGTGGAGGATAGTGGCCTGTTTCTACTTGAGTTTGATATTGCTGACTTGCCAAACCAGTGAGATGAAAGGTCCAGATTTTCTCCTCCACAATGGGGCTCTCTCTGTGACATGTTGAATCTTAGATATATGAGTTCTCCCAGCTCCCAGCTTAACTCTTCTGTTAGGACTTCATTCTGTGCTTGCTATTGTCATCCACATGACTCCCTGTAGTACCAGTGACAAGATGAAACTGGTGAAACCTTGTCACGGTCACCATTGCTCTGTGGTCTATTATCTTTGTGGAGAAAATATTACAGTTCTTAAAAGAACTGTTTAAAAAAAGAAAAAAAGAAATGAGGTTGGCAAATCCAACACACCCTGCAAGCTACAGGGAAGAAACATCAATAGATTTCAGATCAAAAAAGTGTATAGCTCTTTTAGAATGAGATTGCCAAATTCAACATGTCCTGAGTGCTACAGGGAAGAAATATCACTGAATTTTGAATCAAAAAGTTTTACAACTCTTTTAGAATGAGATTGCAAATTTAACATGTTATGTTTGGTACCTGGATTCAGGATCAAAGGAATCCTTGACTCAAATCTTGAATCTGATACTTGCTTCATATACAACCTTGACAGCTCTTTGGTAAACTGGACATTGATATACTGGGTGCCAGTAAGATCTGACTATCTCACCCAGAATTAGTCATTTAAAGTCTTTATGCGTCAATTTCTTTATCTATAAACTGCAGCAAGTAGGAATAAATAACCCTGATCTCTGATTCTACGTTTTAGCTTCTTAAAAGTTTTGAATTCTTTTTTTGTACTAATATTTGAATTTAAAGTTTTGAGTTCCAAATTCTGTCCCTCCTTCCCTTCTCTCCCTCATCCCTGAGATAGTAAGCAGATATAAATTATACAGTGCAATTATGTAAACTAGCCATATTAATCATTTTTTTAACATGACTTAAATATTTTAAAAATGAAAGAAGGTGAAAAAAAGAATACTTCAGTCTGTATCCAAACAATACAAGATCATTCTCTGGAGGCAGAGAGTGTACTTTATCATGAGTCCTTTCAGGTTCTCTTGGTTCATTGCATTGTTGTGAATAGTTAAATCATTCATAGTTCTTCACTGAACAACATTGCTATTACTGCATACAACGTTCTTCTGGTTCTGTTCACTTCACTATGCATCAGTTCATGTAAATCTTTCCAAGTTATTCTAATATCATTCTGCTTGTCATTTCTTACAGTACAATAATATTCCATCACAAACATAGACCACAGCTTGTTTAGTCATTTCCCAATCGATAGGATCCCTTTGATTTCCAATTTTTAGCCTCCACAAAAAGAGCTGCTATATAAATATATATTATATAATATATATTTATATTATATATAGTACAAATATATAAATACAAATACATCCTTTCCCCACCCCTTTTTTGGAAGTCTTTGAGATACAGACCTAGCAGTGGTATTGCTGGATCAAAGGGTATGCACAGTTTTATAACTCTTTTTCAACCATCCAGAATGGTTGGATCAGTTCACAGAATCATCATTACCCTGCATTAAAATCAAGAGAAGACTTTTATATTCCATAGATTTTAGTCTTCTCTTTTGAGTTTTCAGCATTTTTTAATTGGATTATGTTTTCGAGACCAGCTGGTTGCTAGCGACAAAATCAAATTAAACTTTCTAAAGAGATAATCTGCTAACTCTTTATTTCAGCTGCCTCTCAGGGTTGTTATGAGGATCAAATGAGAAAATATTTATAAAGCATTTAGTATAGTACCTGACACATAGGATGCACTATATAAATGCCAGTTGTTGCTATTTATTATCGTTAGTACAGCGCATTAGTGTCCCAATTTTCCCAAATCCCTTCCAAAATCCAACACTTCCCTTTTGTTGTCCTATTAGCCAATTTTATAGTTGTGAGGTAGTAACTCAGAGTTGTTTTAATCTGCATTTCTTTAATCAGTAGTGATTTAGATCTTTTTTTTATTTTCAAATGACTATAAATAGCTTTGACTTCTTTGTCTGAAAACTGCCTGTTAATAGCCTTTGATCATTTATCAAGTGGGGAATGGCTTGAATTTTTATAGATTAGACTCAGTTCTTAGCTACTTGAGAAATGAGGCTTTTATCAAAGATACTGGTTGCACTAATTTTATGCCAGTTTTATGCTTTCCTTCTAATTTTGGTTGCATTGGTTTTGTTTGTGCAAAAAACATTTTAATTTTACATAACCAAAATTATCTATTTTACATGGTAGTTGTGCTTGCTACATCTTTTTGGTCCTAAATTCTTCTTTTATCCATAAATCTGACAGATAAACTATTCCATGTTCTCCTAATTTGCTTATGGTATCACCCTTTGTGTGTAAAGTAGATAGACGTCATGAGCTCATTTTTTCTTGTTGCTCAGTTGTTTTCTGACTCTTTGTGAGTCAAAGCTACTGAAGTGCTTTGCCACTTCCTTCTCCAGCTCATTTTACAGATGATCAAACTGAGGCACACCAGGTTAAATGACTTGCCCAGGGCCCCACAGCTAGTAGGGGTCTGAGGCTGGATTTGAACCCAGGAGATGAGTTTTACTGACACTGCCCCCAGAATCGTATCCAATGTACTTCTTTGCTGCTCCAAGTTCCATTATACACATGAGGAAACTTCTACTCCAAATCCGGTGCTCATTCCACTAAACTATGCTGCCTCTCTAGTCAGCTGATTATAAATTTGGTAGCTATACTGATTATATGCATGCCACTAATGAACTATTTATTACTGTGATTCACTGAGGGATTACTTTTATGTGCTAAATATTGACCTTAAAGGGCTAATAGCATTTGCTTAAGTACTCCATTCAAAGGCCTGGAGTGACTTAGACCAGTAAAAATCTGTTTCATCATTCTGTTACTGAGAAAGAAATTTTAAATTCGGATGCTTGAAAAATATTGCCCTTGGCACTCCATCCAAAATTGGTAAGCTTGCCTAAAAGGTTAATTTGTACAGGCATCCTGATAAAATTTTGAAAATAAATGTTATTAAATGATTGAAAAATACTTACATATTTCATTAAGTCTGATTTTTAGTGGATAAAACAGTAATCTCTCACTACAGTCTTATGCTAAAATCTCTTTTCGTTTTGAAAGTGAACCTGAAAGCTTGATGCTAGGGCATTGATTCCTATTAGGCTCTACCAAGCTTTCACAGTCAATTGCCTGAAGATCCCAGCCTGGTTAAATTTGTAGAGACTCATTATCAGGGAGTGGTGTCCATGTTAGAGTGGGGACTTGTAGTTACAAAGAACTGAATTAAAATACTGCCTTAGACAATTAAAAGCTGTGTGACCATGGGCAAATCACTCAGCCTCTCTGTACTTCAGTTTCCTCTTTAGTAAAAGGGGAATAATTAAAGCACCTATCCCAAGGGTGGCTGTGATTTTCAGATGAAGTAACATAGGTAGAGTGTGTTATCAACCTTAAAACATTTTATAAATGCTAGCTACTGTTATTATTAAAATAGGAAAAGGATTGTAATCCAGTGAAGGTAGTATACAGACCACTGAAAGCATGAATCTTTTGAAATATATTAAAAATAATAATGTTAACTAATAATTTTATACTTTAGAGTAATAAAGCATCTTCTCTTGCTTTAGCTCATTTTATCCTTGGAGGAATTTTATGAGGCAGAGACTACCACTGTTATTGCAGTGGACAGAGAGCTCGGTCTAAAGTCAGGAAAACCTGAGTTCAAATCTAGCCTCGAATTCTTAGATGGGTGACCCTGGGCCAGTCACTTAACTTTCTGTTCACCTCAGTTTCCTCATCTGTAAAATGGGCACAGTAATATCTACCTCCCAGGGCTGTTGTGACAATCAAATAAGATGATAATTTTAAAGTACTTAGCACAGTGCCTGGCACATAGTAAGTCCTATAAAAATGGCAATTATTTATAATAATAATAAATTATTAATTAAATCATCTTTATTATTGTTTTTCACATTTTACAGAGAGTGTTGACTGTCTAAACATAAGAAAATGATGGAACATGTTAGTAGCACAGATTGAACTTGTGTGTCTATATATGTCTTTTTTTTTTGGCAAATCAGTTGTTAAATATTTACCAGGCTTCCTCTGGCCATAGTGTCTCTGGAAGTCTGTATATTAAGGCATGCCCCAAAATGGCTGATGGGTGGGACCAGAATGGATGTACACAGACTGACTTTACTCCATTTTGTTTCTTCTAACATACTCCAGAGGGGGTTGTTCTGAAGGTTTTTCTAAGCCTAGAACACTGATATTCTTTGTGTACCATCAAACATTCTTCTCCCTCTCAATGTGGTCCCCCAGGGATATTTCTCTTTGAATAATAAGAAACCAAAATAATTAGACTTTACTTTAAATATCTATATTCGATTAAAAAAAGAAAAACCAGTCATTGATAAATTGGGTATATTATTTTTTACTTCTTTCAGATGCTTCGTAAATTTCTAGCCATGATTCATTTCTTTAAAATGAGAAGGGAATGAGATTCCATAGACAAATTTGAATAGGTCCCATACAATCAAAGTTGTTGTTTTTTTTAACATAGAACTTTAAAATAATCTTGTAGAAAACCTAACACTGAAAAGATGAAATTATAATTCTGTTTTTTCATAGAAAAGGTTCATTTCTCCCATTCATTTTTCTTAACCTTGCTTTCCCTGAAGTCTAGGTAGCTTGAACCTCTCTTTATTTGCTACCTGGTACCATTTGTTAAGTTTTCATGCCAAGTAGATGGTAAGTAAGTTCTTTGAAGACAGTGTATTGTATAATGTAGTGTATTGTATAAGGAGTATTGTATAATGTAGTGTATTGTATAAGAAGAAGACCTTTCTGTGCCTAACTCCACAATGGCCAGTTGGTGATTATTTAATTAACCATCCTCAAATTTAGCATTTGAGAGATACTCTGGGTTTTGAAGGTTTTTTTGAAGTTAACATATTTCCTCTTGCTGATCTCATGTATTTAGACCCTATCTTTATGGTATTTGCTACTTGTAGCAGCCTCTCTAGAATCACTCCCCCTGTACCAATATTAATGGTTGGAATCCCTAAAGGGTAATTGCAACTATGACCTATAAGAACTCTAGGAGTTATGGTGTGGTTACTCCTAAGACCTTAGTGGTATGCTCACCATTATAGTCTGTGGCCTCAGCTTTTAGAAAAGATATTTACTAAGATGGTCTAGTAATAACAGTTAGTAAAAATCATTCCCCTTAGATCCTTGGGCAGTCTCCTTTAAATATGCACAATATCCATGGAGAGTATATACAATGCTAGTAAGGTATAGGTATAGAGAATCTGTCACTCCCAATTCCTGGCTCTGAAAGTTGTTTTCTACCTTTGTAGAGTTCCTATGGAATTCCATAGGAATTCCTAAAAGGTATTCCCTCTAGGTATAACTGTTTGGTCTGGGATACCAGGTTATGACTTTCTCTTGAATCCATAGATGACACTTCTCTGTACCATAATGAGTCATACTTCCTGAAGTTGCCGCCATCTTCCTCCACCCCTTGATGACTTTTATAAATCCATTACAGGTGCTACCACCCTCATAGACTACTACCACTTTAGGAATCACCATTACTGCAACCGTTCAATTCAGATTGTCAGGGGGAACTCACGTATATAACCTGTTGACAAGTCTTGTCTTTCCTACTTTCAGAGCATCTCTTATATAGGTTCCCTTCTCTCTATTCACACAGATGCTCTCCTGGTACAGGTCCTTTTCACTTCACACCTGGTATATTGCAATAGCTTTCTGGTTGGTCTCCATGCTTCTCCCCACTGTGATCCATCATTCATTCTGCTCCCAAAGTGATTTTTCGCAAAGTATATATCTGACCATGTCACCTCCCTAAATAACAAACTCCAGTGAGATCACCTACAGGATCAAAGATAAAAAAAATCTGTGTTGTTTTTTAAAGCCTTTCATAATCTACCCCTCCCTACTGAAATAATCAAATTGATTCTGTATCATCTTTTAATCAATCCTGTTTATAACTAATTGGTTTTATTCCATAACTACCTCAGTCAAGGTTCTTTCTGAACTTAATTTAGAAATTCAGTGGATAAATGATTTAAGTTTAGAAATTCAGTTCTCTTGCTAATCAATGTTCTAATCTTGCCTCAAGGAATTCTGCTATTCTTGCAGGTAAATGCCAGGGAGTTTGGTCTAGTATCTTTACACTACCAAGTTATCCTTCAAGGATGTCTGCTTTGCTATCCAAAGAAGGAAAAATGATACTGCAAAGTAAGGAAAGTCCCTTCCCTCAATGAATTCACAGGTCAACAAGGAATACAACATGTGAATAATTCTGTGCAGATAAGATATAAATAGGGTAAACTGGACATAATCTCAAGAGAGAAGGCAGTAGCATTAAGAGGGAATGGGAAAGTCTTCCTCTGGAAGGTAAGATTTTAGCTGAGACTTGGGGGAAGCCAGGAGATTGAAATCAGGAATAACAATACTGGACATTGGCGATATCTAGTGAAAATGCACAGAGTCAGGCGATGGAATATCTTGTACAAGAAACAGAAACAAGAAACAAGAAACAGTTAGCGTCACAGAGTGGTGGGTTAAGGAGTAAGAAGGCTGGAAATGTACCGTAACAGTGAAAATTAAGGTGAACTGAGACACAAAATGTTGAGTCTTTTGTAGGCAAGGAACAAGTTATGATTGGTTAAAAGAGCTCAACAATCATACATGGCAAAATCAATGAAATTCTTTACAGATCTGAGGCATGGGAGATAATATGGTTCTTTGGAAATTGGGAATGAGGGGCTATCCATAACCTCCTCCTTCTCTTCTGTGACTAAGAAATGTTCATTGTTTGAGTCCAACGGTTACAATACTCTTTAAAGAAATTCCATTCTTTTCCTTTCCCTATGGATATGAGTAAGCAAGAGCAAGCTACTAAGTAAGGAAGAAAGGTGAAAACTTCATGTCATTAAAGCTAATTTGATATCTGTCATTTCCTTAGCTTATATATTTAAAGAGAAGTTGATATGGGTATGGAGGTGGAAAAGAAGAGCTGCCTTTAGGAATTTAGCTGACTTGCCTTTGGTTGTGGTCACATAGCTTGTAAGAGTCAGTTGCAAAATTTGAACCCAGGGTTTCCTGGCAGTAAAGTCAGCTCTTTATCCACTGTCCAATGGTGCCTCATTTACCTTCATGGAACTCCAGCAGCATAAACATGTCAGGTAGATAGATAGATAGATAGATGGATACATGGATAGATAGATGGATAGATGAATGGATGGTTGGATAGATGGATGGATGGACAGAGAGATATAAATATATCTACAGTCACACATATATAAATGCACACATATTCATATGGACATATGTATGCATACATATATACACATATGTACATATATATACATATATACCTTTTTGGCCTATAAACCTGTCAATCAACATTTTACATAAAATAGAATTTAGCACAGAAAAAAAAGTGGTCAATTACTCATTAAATTTAGCTTATGTAGTGGGCCAAAATTAATTTCCTTCTCCAAATCCAGCCAGAATGAAATGGAAAATTTGTTGCCATTCATAATTTTGCACAGAGAAGCGGTTGGCTTCTAAGAGAAGCACCTTAATTCCATTGGGTCATTTTGTCCTTTGTTGGATAATGAACACTTCCATTTACATCGTAACATCACATTCAAGGTACCAGTTTTTATGTACTGACTTAGTGTTTGTTAGTCTCAAAGAGGGGCTTTCTAAGTGCTCCTGCCTCAAGCATATAAGTTTGGATATTCCTCCCAAATTGGAGAACTGAAGCAATTATCCAAACAAAGTACTTTTATCTAAAACAGCTAGATAATTTTAAAGGAGAGACTTTTGCTTGAATAAGATAATAGCCTTAATTCTACATTTCACTTTGCAAATATACATCTGGTCTAAACCCCTTTAAATTTCTACTTGAAATTGCAGGGATGTCTATGAAAAAGGTTTTTGTTTTTGTACTTTAAATACAAGGATGACACTGTCCAAAAGTCATCCTTGATTTCTATAAACTCTGGTTTTAAAACAAAATATCTAGAAAAAATCCTTTGGTTTTAAGAAATTCTGAACTATAATAAATTGGACATTTTCATACTATAAATCCCTGTTGTGTATAGCTTACTTTCCTTTAAACAGATTTGATATCTTTTCACCCCCATTAAAATCCTACTCAATCCTTCCTCTTGGTGGAGGACTGACCTTGAGTTCTTGATGGCCAGGCCAGTGGAGGTTAAGTTCTGGCAAGTTCATCCAAGCTAGCAAGACTTCAAGTGATGAGCTCTATATTCTCACATTTCTTACTCTCTTCTGTATTTTTCTTAGCTTCTACCTCTGACTTGTTCATTTTCTTTGGGAAAGGTAGGAGGAGGAAGTTCCTAAAAGATTATTACATCCCAATAAATGATAGAATTAGATGGACCACTTTTATTTCCCAAGGACCAACTCAACTCTATTTGGAGATTGGCCCATCACCAGGCTGACCACAAAGTGATGGTTTTGTGGTCTGGTACAACTATCAAAGACATCCTAAATTATCAAAGGATTGCAGCTGAAGTCAGCATATGGAGTATCTTCACCAAAAAATTAAAAAACCTTGAACATAAGGTTCAACTCAACCTACTGATTTCCTTTCAGTTCCAACTAAAATCCCATCTTTTGAAGGAAGTCTTCCCCAACTGTTCTTAATTCTAGTGACTTCCTCCTATTAAATAGTTTGTATTTATCCTGTAATTGCTTGCTTTGTATATATTTGCTTGCATATTGTCTCCCCCATGAGATTATAAGCTCCTTGAGGGTAGGGACCACCTTTTGCCTCTCTTTGTATTTCCAGTACTTAGCACAGTGCATGGTACCTCCTAGGCACTTAATAAATGTTTATTGATCGACATAATGTAATATATTTCCAAGAAGGTTGGGAGGGTAAGTAATAGGATACATTTTTTAAATTATTTTTTAGTTATCTAATATTTTAAGACCTGAGTTTATTGGAGAGTTTCATCACTTATCCTTCAAATCTATAGCAAGATTGAATAGGATTTCCAAACGCATATAAATAACATCATCATAATTATTATGTTTTCCTGGGCCTATGATTTCATCACTTCAGGAACTCAATGAGAAAGTACCTCTATGATGCAGATTAACACCTTCATAGAGAGCTGCCCAGAGCATTAAGAAGGGAAGAGACTTGCTTAAGGTCATTCAATGAGTGTGGGTAAGAGGTAGGATCTGAACTCAGGTCTTTCTTATTCTGAGGTCTATCCACTATTTCATATACATGCATAGATATATATATTCCTTTCTTCCTGAATCCCTCCCTTCTTCCTCCTCTCCATTCCCTCCTCCTTTCTTCCTTTCCTTCTGTAATGTTAATTATGTTAATGAGAGTTAAAGATCTTTAGCACCCATTAATGGGCCTGCCCATTGAAGAAAGCTTGGTTAGGGGAGATTTGTTTGGTAGGAAGACCTGCACCTTTTGTTAATTTCTAATGAGGCACTGGTTTTCAAGGGCCATGATGCCCACTGGCTCTGAAAAGCGAGGTTTTGTTTTGGGGCTTACTCATTGGAAGTGTTTGTTTGGCCAGATGAGATTCTGGGTGGCTGGTAAGGAGCCCACAGGCTTTCAAAACCCAGATGTTGGTGCTTCTGTCTCTGGTAACTACATATGTATGTAATAGTCAGACAACTGGATCTGTCTGTTATTCTGTGATGTGTGTATTGCTTATGGTCAGACAGTTGGAAGTCCTGTCTGTTGATCTTTATTTCTCTATATTTTCTCTGAAGTTCAGGGCGCTGACTTTTTCCCTGAATTAAGTAAATGATATGTGTACTTGATGAAAGTACATCATTGACCCTTCAAAAGTTACTTTCCTTTTAGAAAAGCAGATGTAAGGACCTGTACAGCAGGTCTTCCTGTGGATGCTGAGGTTCTTGCTGATACACCTTCTTTTCTTTCTTCCCTCCTTTTTGCCTTCTCTTCTTTTTCTCCCTTCTTCCCTTCTTCCTTTCTTTCATCCTTTTCTTCTTTCCTTTCTATTTTCTTCCTTCCCTCCTTTCTCCATACCCCTCCTTTCCTTCCTCCCTTCCTTTGGAACAGATCATATAATCATAGTCCTAGAATTGGAAGGGTCCTTGGGGTCATCTAGTATAACACCCTCATTTTATATAAAAGGAAATAGAAGCCCCAGTATAGGATGTCACTTGTCCAAGTTCACACAAGATGTAAGTGAAAGACTTAGGATTTGAAACCAGGTCCTTTGATTTCAAATCCAGTATTCTTTCCACCATACCACAATGCTTATTGTTAAAGAAAAACCCTGTGAACTGTTAAACACAAGAAACCCCAAGCCAAAAAGGGGGAACCTGGAATGTTCCAGAGTCCCATCACAGTTTACACAGTTTATAAATGCATTTTATTATCTAAGAATAAACTTGCAAGCTGGAACAATGTCTATATATGACATGTTCAAAGCTCCATTTGGAAAGGGTGAGCTTATTATCCTTTTGAAATAAAGGAAGGCAGGAAATTTGGGGAGAAAAGCTGGAAATAGTCCTCGTTTCCAAGGAAAGGGAGATCTGGGAGGGGGACTAAGGAATTCCAGGTGTCAGATATGTGTCCCTTTGATACTCAAATCAGCCTGACAGTTCAAGGCTTGAACACAAGCAATAAAATAAGGGGATGTAAGGTAGGAAGTCTCTGATGATAAGGATGTCTCTTGAAGGTCCATAAATCACCAAATGGCTCATGGTCTGTTTCAAAACAAAACAAACATAACAAAGCCAATGAAAAATTTTTTCATTGATATAACAGAAAATATTTCATAAGTTACTTTCCTTTAAGAAAACTGATGGCATTAAAATTATTTTCTTCAAAATAAAACTTAAGATGCTTCAGATTTAGTTTTAATAATTAATAAACTAATAGCTTGGTCCCATAAACTATTGTATCAATAACCAATTATTCTTCATTTATTTTTAAGACATTTAAGGACTTTATATACATACATACATATATATGTATATATGCATACATACACATATACATACATATACATACACATGTACATACATACATATGTATATATGTTTATAACTAGTAACAGACAGATGACAAGACCAGATACTTGTCTGCTTTAGTTGTTAGAATATAGAAAGGACCAAAGTTCTAGGCTAAGTAGCTCAAATCTTATGCCTACCTTTCACTAAAGTAACTCAGATGTAGTTCAGCATGGAATCTACTATTGTGTTCATTCTGATTACACAACATGATTGTAGAAATTTGCCATAAAAGGAGAGGAACAAAGCTACATGGTAAGGGAATAATGCTTCCCTAACTTTATGTCAATTCCAGGTAAAAGTTATGTAGATAACCAATTACATTGAAGGAGACTTAATGTCATCCCGGTGGGGTGTTTTCCATTCAAGAAGTGTCATATTTGGAAAAGTGAGTCAGGAGAATCTTATCTCAGCTAATGCCAAAAATCATTCTCTCAGCCTTTCCCATGAGAACTCCACCTACCCTTCATAGATGTAGAACCTCATAGGGTTGCTGGCATCATCGAAAAAGACTTACCAGCATTCCTTGAGGATCATACCTGAGTTAGATTCAGAATAATATGAGTTAACAATCCCTTAAGAGTTTCAATAGCAAGTTCAAATAATTAAAGTTTTGGGTAGATTCAGTTGTTCAAGGGTCACATGTCTTAGATAACAAGTACTAACTATAATTTCACATTGGCAGATTCATCATGGAAAATACTCATGCTAAGTAGATACTTTTTTTATATCTCTAAGTTCAAATGACACAAATAATTTTGTTTTAAGATGCTTAATAGCAAACAACAAAAGACCTGAAATGGGATGTGTAAATATAACAGTCCCAAATTGTATACAGAGAACAGATTATAAGAA
Source organism: Potorous gilbertii (assembly GCA_028658325.1). Lineage (NCBI taxonomy): Eukaryota > Metazoa > Chordata > Mammalia > Diprotodontia > Potoroidae > Potorous > Potorous gilbertii. Next base: position 214,176,746 of record CM053770.1, read on the forward strand.
ATATTGCCTATAGTAAAACATGATTGATTAGTTATTAACCATGTTCAAAGGGACATGAACATAGATTATCACCTGCTCTCAGAATCCTTTTAAACAATGGGAACCTCTTTAAGGTGACTTTTAAGTAGTTTGAATACATTTCAGAGTTTTAATCTTACATATGACTGTAAGCATTAGTAGGTAGACAAAAAGCCTGAGTATTAATTTATCTAGTTGTTTGGGATATGGAATAACTACACCTCTAGACTGAAAACAGTAATATCTTATTTACTTGAATTGTGCTCATATCTTCTACTTATCACTTGCTCTCATCATAGAAATTTGCTTTTAAAAGGGGGAAAAAATCAGGGAAATGATTATAACAGCAACAAATTGGTCCTTTAGTCATATGTCTAAGGGTACAGAATGACAAGACATATGCTGGGATGAAGCATTTTTGGTTCTGTTTAATTTCAGGTAAGAGTCACAGTTGATCAGACAACTATATCTAAATTCAAAACTCAAAACAGTGTCAGTTACAGTCCCCAAAAGTTTTACCTCCAATCGCAAGTTTCACTAATCACAGCTTAGGACTAAATATAGTTACTTTTCCTTTCAAGGTATTGAAATAGGCAATAAAAGTTTACCAAGTATAATAGATATATTATATATATTCTTCATTTGCTTTGCTTTTCTTCTCAAATTCTTAAATTTAAACTCATTGTGGGGTAAAGATCAATCATTAGAAATCACTTCTATATTTTATACAAAGTTTTAAATTCTCATTAAGCCCATTTCATTGTTTAGGGACTTCATCACCCAAATTCAGTTCTTTTCTCAGTATAGATAATCTTACTCACACATATGGTTTCTAATATCCTGGCAAGTATACAAAATAAGGAAACCAGCAGGGCTCAGAATAGGTTCCCAGGTTTTGTGGATCCTATGTGCCCTCAGAACTTCTGTGGGTTGTGCTTTTGACACTCCACCTCATACAAAGTGGATCCTTCTGCCTCCTCTCTTATCTCAAGGGGGAATCTTCTGAATGAATAGAACCAGGCTTTCACCTCGTTATTCCCTCCTTTTAATATAATAATGCATCATCAGTTGGGTTGATAAAATAACCTAAGAGTTTTCAGACTATTTTTTACCCTTTAATTTCCTCAAAGATCTGCATGAATTCTGTCCTCATCCTTGTTTACCTATCTCTGGGGCTTTCAAAATAAGAAGCAGTCTTAAATATTCAGCTTTCAAGTGCCATCCCCCCTGGAATTTCAAGCTGCACATCACAAAAAAAACACATAAGATTTCCCATATCCTTATCTGAATGAAATCAAAACTCTTGCTAGCTTCTCTTTGGTTCAAATCTGGCTTCCACAGTCTCAGAAGGAACTCACTGCTTATCAATTTACTCACAGTTCTCTACTATTCTTTCCTATATACTTCCAAATAAAACCTGACATTGCTAGCTGTATAGTTATTTTAAACTCATGGGACCTTTTTTCCATCACTTATTTACACGTCACACTATATACCTCTCATGATTTCTTACAAGTTAGGTATTCCTTAAGATAGAACCGTCAAAAACTCACTAAAAGATCCTTGGTAATTACAAAACCTTAATAGATTTGTCCATACTAATAACAACTAAGTACTGGTATATTATTCACATAAATATATGATTCACAGAAGTAACATAAAGCATCTTCAAGTTGCTTTCTCAAATATGTTTCTCTTGAATGGGTATGGAGCAAGACAATATTTAAGATTCAAACACACATTATCTATTATTAAATTGAGTAGGAATTTCATATGAGCTATAGTAAAACTTCCCATTTCAAAGTATATACACCATTATAAAAGGTTACATTTACCTTAATCAGTACTTAACTTTAATTTTTATGATTTCCTAAATATCTAACTAGCTATTCCAATCAAATTACTTTTTTGGGTATTTCCTGATACACACAAAACTTCTCCCTTGTTCATGAGGCAGAAAGGTTAAGTGTCAATTCAACTTCAAAATGGAAGCCTTGAAACTTTTACTGACACAGCCCCTAAACCTGCCTTTCTAGAATCAGTGAAATGACTTTCTTTTCTAGCTACAAAATAATATGTTTCATTCTAGGGTTGGGGGGAGTGGGGTGGTGATGGTGAGAAATGCTCCTAATTTCCTTAAAACAAATTCTAAAGGAAATTAACCAAATTACTTGCTTGTATTCATTTCTAGCATTTACAAAAGCCTTCAAACCGACAATATAGGGATTTGCAGTAGAGAATTTACAATTCAATGCCAAATTCATTTTCTACTAGTTTACAATGTAAAAACATTATATAGTCAGAGCAAAAAAATTCCTTTCCTCCTCATCTGCCCTTCCCCCCACATTTCCTTGACTTTTAGCTAATAAGACAGAGCTTTACCAATAAATTTTTTTTCCTCCTCAACTTCTTGAACTCAATTACAACCTCTGACAGATATATAAACATAAGAACACAAACAAACCAACTTTTGGGAGACAGTGACCCCAGTACTAAAGGTTACTCCTAAACAATTTTTGTTTCTTCAAGGTTTTTTCATCTCTGCCTCTCTCCTGAGACTAGAGATCTCCCAGCTGAGATCAATGTACCTAGTCTGACCAACGGTAAACCAGTAACTCAAGGCTGAAATCAGAAACCAGGTTCAAGAGAGAGAGAGAGAGACTAGACTAGAGGGATGTCTATACTTAGCAAACACCTCATCAACAGTCTCCAGAGGGATACAGTGCAGTCCCAAACAACAAAGGCAAATAAGGACTTTACCAAAGCATACAGGGATCAGGGAAGGGAAAATTTTATTCACCAACCAAAAGTTGGAGGGGGCTTGGGTCAGCCTGCCTTCTCTGAATGTGGATTTGTGGGGAAAAGGCTCAGCCCATCCCACTTCTGACACCATAAACTATTAAAGAAAAACTATGGTGAATTGTTAAACAGAAGAAACCCCAGGACCAAAATTGGTAACCTGGAATGAACCAGACCACAATTTACACAGATTATAGATACATTTTATTGCCTAAGAACAAGCTTGCAGGCTGGAACAATGTCAATGTTATGACATGTTCAAGGACCCATTTGGAAAAGGAGAGTTTTTATACTTTACAAACAAATGTAGTCAGGGAATTTGGGGAGAAGAGTGGAAAACAGTCCCCATTTGCAAAGAAAGAGAAATCCATGATGGGGAGTAAGGAATTCCAGGTATCAAATATGTGTCCCTTTGACACACAAATCAGCTTGACAGTTCAAGGCTTGAACACAAACAATAAGAAAAGGGGATGTAAAGCCGGAAATCTGCAGATAAGGATGTCTCTTGAAGGTCTATAAATCATCAAATGGCTCAGGGTCTGCTTTGTAGCTGATATGAATTGAACTGGCTTCAGAGTTGCTGATTTTCTGCATGTCCAGCTAGATTTATTCTTGGTCATTGCAAAGGATTGTTGTAATGTCAAGTCAATGTAACCAGTCTTTATACAGTTCTTCTGATTACCTGGATGATGTGGGGGAGGGGGCTCAACCAAATCAAAGTATCCATTTTCACATTATCTATTATGGGCACTATCTTCTAAAGAATATATTCCTTTTTTTTGGGAAAAGTTTAAGTTGAGAAAAGGAGATATATTTTTATAAAGGGCCATATTCTTACATTGTTGCATTCTTAAGGACATTGCCATTAGTCAATTGAAGAATCCCAAGGCCTTAAATAATTTTTATACTTCTCATTTCATTGAACAGAATACCTTCCATGCTTGCAGATATATTTTCCCACAGACTGCCAACTAAGACAGCCTGTGTTACTGTTTGCCAGCATGAAGCTGGTTTCACAAATTTTTCAGCAGCTGGCATGTTAATAAGCCAGTTTTTATGGAAATTAGCTCTATTTCTAATCTTTTCCCCCTTGATAGAGAAGCAGAAAAGGAGACATGGATTTTTAAAATCTGTCAAAATAAACTTCCTAATGCACATGTCTGAACATATCACTGCTCTGCTCAAAAAGCTTCAGTAGCTCCCTATTTTCCACAGGAAAATAGAAATTTTGCCAGAAGATATGAATGAGGTATTAAGGAGTTTTCCTACAACCTGATAAGGAGATCAGTCAATGAAGAGTCAGTCCTAAGTAGCTGAATCCTTACCTCAGAGCCATCTTTGTTACAACCACCAGATATCCACAAGTTAGGTTTCTTCCTCTTAAAATACCAATCTCTTCTGGCAGTGCCAAAGAAAGGCATTGGTAAGTTTCTTGACTCTTGAAGTCATGAAAAGACCATTCAAAAGTTTAATGATTTTACTCTGTCCAAATGAGCCTTTCAAAAGTCCTTATAAATTACAAAATGAGTCAGTTAATCTCAAAGGGGAATTGTTCCAAACCCTTTCAGCAATGTAGAAGAATTATTAACCTAGTACCCATGAATTTAAATAAAAGGATAAATATATTTCAATCTAATTGGTTTCCTGTGAAATTTTATGTGTTTTGTTTTATGCATATAGAAACATTACTTTGAGAAATGAGTAATAGACTTTCACCAGACTGCTCAAGGTGTTCAAGATGTAAAAAAAAGTTAACCCCAGTTTTAGAGAAAACATTAAAAAGTTTATAGCTCTATCTATATTATTATATAATATATAATATATTTTAGTATATAATAAATATCTAATATATGTATGTGCATTGAGAGAAATGACTACTTTTGTATTATATTAATAACCAATTAGTATCAGAATCCAGTTTTTAATATTTTTTTTACTTCCTCATTCAAAGGCCAGACCTTGTGGGTCAGTCTCTGAAGAATACTCCTGATAGTTAAAATTGCCCAGGAATCCTCCACCCCTCCCCCGGCCAGTCTAATCTAGATGAACTCAAGTCCTAAAGCATTAGACCATGGTTCAATCTGAATGGTCTGGGTGGAGATGTAATTTTTGGCCAGAGTGCTGGAAGCAGTTGAGTCTCTAGGAGGGAGGGGCTGACACTTTTAGCCCACCTCCTCATTAGAAAAAGTCTATCTACTCATTGATTGTTAACCAATCAGAGTTGATTTTCACCTGTCAAGTGCAACTCTTTTCGAAAATTTTTTAAGCATTCAGTGATCTCCATGATTTTGTCTTTGGTTATTGAGAGACTTCTGAACATCAATTTATTGATTCTTTGCTAGCCTAACTAATTGATTATTAATTACCTAGAAACTCTGCTTCTTTGACTTTTCATCATCTCATTATGCATGCATGTATGTATGTATGTATATGTATATACATGTATAAGCACATATGTGTATATAGATCTCTCTCTCTCTCCTCCTATCTCTCTCTAGCAGTAGCAATACTATTTTGCTTTTATTTACCATTTTGTGAAGCTAAGTTCACAGCTTCTGTGTGAACAAGTAGTTTCAGCTACTTGTAAATCACCTGATTTTAGAGAATTCACAAAATTACTTCCCCTCCCAAAGGTCATTTGACTTAGGGAATGTCACAAAACCTACCTCTCACCTGAGTGTCACCTGACATCCCCATTGCCCTCCTCAATAAGAAACGTGGTTCCAAGACCCTATATTCCTGTTTTGCTTCCTCAGAGTTGTATATTAAACTGTAAGAAAGCAAGCTTCTGAGTCTTTTGGTTACCAAGAACCTTGGTTCAGATTTGTTTTAAAAATATATGTGTTGCTAAATGAATCTTTGGTCTGGATGAAACTCAGTTTCTTTTTTTCCACTTTAACAAGCTCAAGAGAATCACATTAATGGACTGGAGATGGCTCGAGGGCATGTCAAACTAATCCTAGGGGAACTAAATTAAAAGGAAATTGGAAAATGTTTAGCAAAATAAATAAAAATACAGTACACCATAGATGATGTTAATTTGTTATTTTCTAAGTCAGTATTCTGCCCATAGATATCCCTTTCTATTTGACACTACTGTTCTAAGGCAGGAGTTGTTAAGTTTACTGTGTCTTGGGTCCCTCAGGAGTCTGGTGAAACCAAAGGAGTCCTCAAAATGTTTTTAAATGCACAAAATATGTAGGATTACAAAGGAAACCAATTATTTTGAAATATAGTTATCATTTTTTTAAGTTTAATAACCCCAGGTTAAGAACCCCTGATATAAGGAAAGAACTCAAACTGTTGAATTCTTTAAACTCTCTTAGATTGTAGGATAGCTAGTTATTAGTACTTTTAGACCTAAACCTTGGAGTCAGAAAGTTCCGGGTTCAAATCCTCTGAGGTTCTCTTTGGATTTCATGTAAAACCTCAGAGAAAGAAAGGAATATTCAAGCCATAAAGATTACAAGGGTCCCTGGAAGAAGTGAAGCAAGAACTACAAAATGAAATGTTAAATGAAAGGACAGGTAGGGAAGACTGATAAAGAGAACTTATCTTTTAGAAAAGATAGTGATGAAACTTTCCCAAGAACTAAACTTCATGAAAGTTAGAAAGGGACAAACAAAAAGCAATGTCTCAGTGAGACAAAAGAAAATAGTAAAAAAAAAAAATTTGAAAAAAAAAAGAAAATGTAAGGTAGATATTATGAAAAACAACAGACCTCATCTTTAATGTGAATAAACTAGAAGTTTTCACAATAAGATCAGGAGTGAAGCAAGGATGCATATTATCACCACTATTATTCAATATTGTACTAAAAATGCTAACAATAGAAGTGACAAAAAAAGAAATATAAGGAATTAGAATAGGCAGTGAGGAAATAAAACTATCATTCTTTGCAGATAATATGATGGTATATGTAGAGAATCAAATAAAGAAAAAACTAGTTAAAATATTTACAAATTCAGTAAAGTTGCAGGATATAAAGTCAACCCACATAAATCATCAGCATTTCTCAATATTGTCAACAAAGTCCAGAAAAAATGATAGAAAGAAAAATTCCATTTAAAAATAACTGTAAACTCTATAAAATACTTTGGGTATCTACTTCCCAAGATGAATCCAGGAACCATATGAACAAAATTACAAAACACTTTTCACCCAAATAAGGGCAAATCTAAGCAACTGGAAAAATATTAATTGCTCTTGGTAGGTTGAACTAATATAATAAAAATGAGAATTCTACATAAATTAATTTACTTATTTAGTGTCATACCAATCAAAATGTCAAAAAATATAGAGCTAGAAAAAAAGAAAATTCATCTGGAAGAATAAAAGGCAAGAGGCTAAAAGGATTCAAAGGGAAAAATTTGAAGAATGGTGGCCTGGCAGGAATAGCTCACAAACTATATTACAAAGCAATCATCATCAAAAACAATCTGGTCCTGGATAAGAAATAAAGTGGTAGATCAATGCAATAGATTAGGAACACAAAAATGAAATGAGCAGAACAAGGAGAACATTGTATTCAGTAACAGCAATATTGTGTGGTGATTAGCTGTAAATTACTTACCTAGTCTCAGCAATACAATAATCCAAGACAATCCAGAAGGACTTGTGATGAAAAATTCTATCCACCTCCCAAGAAAGAACTGATGGAATCTGAATGCAGATCCAAGAACGCTTTTTTTTAAGTCTCTTTATTTTTTCTTGTTTGTTTTTTTTGTTTGGGTCTGTATTTTCTTCTACAACACAGCCAATATGGAAATATGTTTTTGCATGATTGTATATGTATAATCTATATCAAATTACTTGACTTCTCAAGGAGGGAGGGAGACACAGCATTTGGAACTTGAAATCTAAAAATGAATATTGAAAATTGTTATTATGTGCAATTGGAAAAAATAAAATATAAAAATACAAAACAAGAACAAAACCTGACCTGGAAAATGGTTGGGGAGAGATAACCCAGGAATCATCAGAAAAATTAAGCATCATCATAGTACTTTTCCTCTGGGTTTACTGCTTGAGGTTTTCTCAATTTATAATATTTCCTCATTATCATCTGTTTACTGATATGTAAAGTCTCTCTTTAGATTTTATATTTGGATCAGATTTCTGATCTCTCCCACACTGTTAGGTGGTATGGACAAGCTGTACCTGGAGGATGGCCTAAGACGATGCCCCATGTTCCTAAAGTATTAATTATTTTAACTCAGTCACTGGGTGATTATATGTAAGTTCCAGCCTTGATTCCTTCTTGGTCTCTTATATGCTACATAGTCTTGAACTCAGAGTCCCCTCCAAATGTCACTGTAAACCAAATGGGCCAAAGCAAGTAGCAGGCCTCCTGTAAGTCCCCAAGTGTGGGATTCTGATTGTTTCTTTGGTTGTGAGCTTTCTGGGCATTGTGCTCTCTGGACGCTGGTTTCCTTCTGTATGCTCATGTGCTACTCTGTGTTACTCTGCTGCACTACTGAGCTCTGATTTACCTTGGGTTCAGACTGCATTGACTCTATACTGTACACTCCAACCTTCATTCCTGTTCTGGATTTCTGTTACTTATCTGCTTTGCGTTTTACCTAACCTGGTTTGGTCCCTGCTCAGAACTTCTGCAGTGTTCTAGAAGTACTTTTTGTGTAGCCCAATACTGGATGGAAGAAATTATAGCACACAGTGCTTCTCTTTTGTTGTCTTCCCCATTGCTCCTTCAGGTGCATTTTTAGAATTTTGTTGAAGTGTTTGTTAGGGATCTGGGCTCCACCGGGTCCTAATGCATCACCATGGTTCCACCTTCCTGAAGCTATTCTTCTAGCATTGAGTTACATTTTTGTTTTCATGCTATATTAAGTACCTTGGTTGCCCAGAGAAGTTCATCAGGATTGTATGTCAATTTCATGGTGGCTTCTGGATAGTGGACAATGCCCTTGTGCCTTCATGCCACTAATGACATGAAACAGGGCTGTGTGCTTCTTCCCATGCTTTTTAGCATGATGTTTTCAGTCATGCTGTCAAAAGTTTCCAATGATGATGAACATGGCATCAAGGTCAACTACCGTACTGATGGTAAGTTCTTCAGTTTGAAAAGGCTACAAGCCAAGACCAAAGTGGAGGGAGTGTTGGTACATGATTTTCTGTTTGCAGATGGTTGTGCATTCAGTGCAGCCTCTGAAGCTGAGATGCAACAAAGTATGGATCAATTCTCTGCTGTCTGTGATAATTTTGGCCTAATAATTAACATAAATAAAACACAGGTTCTCCATCAACCACAACCACACCATCCATATGTGGAACCATCAGTTACAACATATGGAGAAGTTTTGAATGCTGTGGATAAGTTCAGTTACCTTGATAGTATACTTTCTGGAGAAGTACACGTTGACAATGAGGTTGACTCATGCATTGACAAAGCTAGCTCAGTGTTTGGGAGGCCCTGAAGAAAAGTTTGGAAGAGAAGAGGTATTAGACTGACTAAAAAACTGAAAGTCTACAGAGCTGTTGTGCTGATCTCATCGTTGTATCCCTGTGAAATATGGACAGTCTTTCAGCGCCATGCCAGGAAACTGAACCACTTCCATTTGAACTGTCTTAGAAAGATTCTGAAGATCACCTGGCAGGATAAGGTACCAGACACTGAGGTCCTTGATTGAACTAAACTGCCACACATTCAAATTGTGCTTCAGAGAGTGCAACTCTGATGGGCTGGCCATGTTGTTTGAATGCAAAATGTATGCTTGCCAAAAACACTATTTTATGGAGAACACATGGGGCATGCGATCACATGGTGGTCAGAAGAAGTGATACAAGGATACTCTAAAGGTCTCTCTCAAGAACTTTGGATTTGACTGTGCAACATGGGAGACACTGGCACAGGACTACTTGGTATGGCGTGCCCGTATCAGAAAAGCTACTGTGCTATATGAGCAAAGCAGAATTGAGACAGCACAAAGTAAACATAGGATGCACAGAATTTGGAGTATCCACTCCACATGTTCACACAGACTATCTGTGCCCAACCTGTGGTAGAGCATTCTGAGCTTGGATTGGTCTGATCAGCCACAGTCGGACACACTGAAATTTCACTTTATTATGGTGATGTCATTTTAGTTCTCTTTGAGAACAAAAGACAACAACCATAAGTTTTGCTTTGTTTTTATAACTATGTTAGAACATGAGTTATTGGTGTAGCTACAATGGTCTCTTCAGATGATTCTTCTTTCCTTTCTTGTTGAAATTATTGTTGCTGTTGAATTTACTTTTATCAAGCATCTCCCATGTTCCAAACACTAAGCACTGGGGATTTGAAAAAGAAAAAAAAACAGTTCCTGCTCTCAAGGAGCTTACAATTAAAAAGAAAAAGTTGTTGCTCTTGTTGTTGGTGGTAGTGGTGATGCTGGTGGTGTAGTGGTGGTGGTGGTGTGGTGGTAGTGGTTGTGGTGGTGGTGGCAGTGGCGGTGGTGGTGGTAATGGTGGTACAGTGGTAGTGGTGGTGGTGATGTGGTGGTGTGGTGGTAGTGATGTGATGGTGGTGTAGTGGTGATGGTAGTGTGGTAGTAGTAGTGATATGTATGTGTGTGTGTGTGTGTATATGTGTATCCTCAGAATTTCATTATTGAGAGTCTGCTACCTCCTGGACTGATTTTTCCCTGTAGAACTATAGTTGCTGAAATTCTATTTATCTTTTCTCTGAGCCCCTTGCAATCAGGCCTTTTTCAAAATCTAGAGTATGTGTCAATCAAACACAGAAATTACTGTCTATCCCACAGGGGTTGGGATCCTGAGCCTATTCCCTTCTCTTCTAAGAGGTCTTTCTGCTCTCAACCTAAGCATATATATATTGTTCAATCATGTTTAGTCCTAGGGGAGCATAGTTTCTAATGAGAGGAGAGAGAAACCTTTTTTTTCCGCCTCATTCCTCAGCAGGTTAAGTCCCCATCTTTATACTCTGAGGACAAATTATTTAAAGCTTAGCTTTAAATAATTAGCTTTTTAAAGCTCACATCTAGGGTTCCCAATTAGGCAGAGTGAAAAAAAAAGGATTTAATTGCACAAATAAGTCAGGAATTTATTTCCTACACATGAAAGAAAAGTTAAAGTTATACTCATTTGACAAAAACAAATTTAAGATAGGATTCAGTAACTTAACTTGTAACTATTTTTCTCTATTAGGAGACTGATACTTCAACTTCACCAGCTAATTGGTCATTTTAGATTTTATTTTGTCTTTGCCTTATCCAAACAATTCTTGGGGCTTGTTTTTTGGTAAAACAGTAAGGCTTGGGCCAAATCTTCTTGTGAGAGATTTTCCTGTGTCATGTGTAAGTTTCTCCTGATGCCAGCTCACTTGGACAGAGGACCTCTGGGCATCTTGAACTAAGGATGGTCACCTCAAGCCTAGGGGTGTTCATGTCAAGGCTGATGTTCAATAACCTCTCCTCCTCCTCCTTCTTCCTATTCTTCTTCTTTCCTCTTCTTCTAAATAATATTCATTATATATTGTTTTTTATTTATTATACAGTCATATGAAATAATTTTGTACACTGCTTTAAGGTTTTCAAAGTGCTTTACACATGTTATTTCATTTGATCCTTACATTAACCCTGTGAGGTAGGTGCTAGTACTATCCACATTTTACAGATGAGGAAACTGGGGCTAAGAGAGGTTAAATGACTTTTCCAGAGTCACACAGCTAAGTAAGGTCTGAGGAAGAATTTGAACTCATTTTCCTGACTACAATTTCATCATCTTGAGCCCACCTAAATGTTGAATCCCCATGTCCCTAGAGTTCCAGGAAGTTTCCAGGTGATCTCTGAGTACTTGCTCACTGAGATGACCTATAAAGGCCAATTCAACCTCTGTTACAGTACATCAGACTAGGTAGGAATTTACATTATTTTTCCCATCACAGATTATAAAATAGAGTGTTCCTTTCCCCCTCCAGCAAGCAGTAAATTTTATCTTGGTGAGAATCCAACCCAAGACCAAAATCTCTCCTGTAGATTCCTTCATCTTTTGGAAGAAATCATTCAGGCAAGACATTTTAAATGCTCTTCTTTTTGCAGTCAGAGACAGAGAAAGAGACACAGAGAGACAGATACAAAGAGAGAGAGAGTTTATGGGATGCTTAGTTAATTTTGGTGTCTTCTCTGGCCGTTTATAGTCTGTATCCTGAACTTTGTTCCTATTTCCTCTTTTTGTCTCTGGGGTCTGTATTATATTATACTACAATGACCATGATACTCTCTTTTTTTCCATTGATCTTCACCTGAATGCTCTCCACAATGTTTTCTCTTCTGCTCCTTGGATTTCCTCATACAAATATATCTTCTATTATAAACACTATTCTCTTTTCCACTTTTATAGATACTGTTTTCCTTTGAATTAAGTATATCCTATCATATTCTTGTTATAGTTTTCATACCACCAAATCTCAGTGATGCATATATACATTATATACATGTGTGTATATATGTGTGTAAAACATATGTGAATATGTACTATATATAACATGTACAAATATATAACATGAACAAATCTATATGTTAATATGTGCACACACATATTCTATTACCATGTATGAATAGTTTATACACACACATACATATTTAGATGCACAACTTATATATTTTATATACGTAAATGTATATATGCATACAGACAGACATATCCACATCCACCCACACACATATATATATATACACATATATGTATATATATACATACACACATATATAGGCGTGTGTGTGTGTGTGTATACACATAACTTGATATATAGGTATATAGCATTTGGGACCATGGGTTTTTACATATGCTGACTTTCTTATTGTATCTTTTTCTCTTGTGAATTTTTTGGGTTACTCAAATATTCTTCTTCTTAAGTTAACTTCTTAACTCTTAAATATTCTTCTTCTTAACTTAATAGTAGCTACTCTATATAGTATATAATGTGGTGGATATATGGTCAGATTTCTCATGCATCTTTCCATTTTAATTCAAAGTTCTTTTGATTAGAAATGCAAGATCTAAGGTAAATAGGTTCTTTTCAGTTTTGTTAAATGCATTTTATCCCTGGATAAATGCAGCTGGACTTAAGCCCCTAGTTATAAAGGCATGGAGGACAGCCAATAAAAAGTATGAGGTTAGGAGATAGGGTCTCTTGTAGGAGGAATAGCCAAGGGGTTAGTCATTGCATCATAGACTATGTGGAGGGGTCTTTATCCCTGATGAGGAGTAATAGATGGAAATCCAAATCCCATTATAAGATTTTATGTTCTTTAATTTTTTTATCTTTTCTATTTATATCAGCTCAACTTCTGAAGATAACCCTTTTCCTCCTCTTCCTCTAGGCCATCTCTTGAAAGAAACAGTGAAAAAGTATAACTTTCAACACCTCCTTGACATACAGAAATGCAGCTGAGATGAATTTCAGCCAGCTGAAAAATATTTTGACTTGCCATGACCTATAGATTAAAAAAAAATGTTGTTCTTTAAAGTGACACTTTTCCTGAGAGGCTGTCTTGTTTGTTGATGTGTACAAAGGGACACAGGATTGGAATACTTTGAGGAGAAATTCAGTTGGGAATTGGATGAGGCAGAGTAAGAATGCTGAATGGAAGCATCAGGTAACTCTCATGGATGGTGTTTAAGAGTGACTGGATTCGAGGCGTCAGGGACCTGATTCTCCCGTGGCTGCGAAGGTCCCTCCACCCACAGACGCACAGGTCAGTGAGAGAGACGGGCTGAGAGGGGAGCGGGGTATTTCCGGGACTCGGACCCCTGGCTGCCACGGCAGAGGCGAGGCGGAGGCAGCTCCACAGGGGACTCCCAGGATGGGCAGGGGTTCCGCAGCGTCTCCATTGCAAGAGATCTCTGCATAAACCCCCTGAGGGAACTGAGCCTGAGAGGCGGCCCTGCCCCCACCTGAGAACCAGCAGATAAGCTCCCATTGAAGAGCAGTCAGGCCTGCCACCAAAAGCCCTGAGGCTGGGGAGCAACATTTGAATCCCAGATCCCAAGCACTAGTTCGGGCAGACCTAGGCTGGGGTGGAGAGGACTCTCATAAGTCAAGTAACTGGCTGGGAAAATGCTGAGAAAAGGGAAAAAAACTAAGACCATAGAAGGTTATTTTCTTGGTGACCAGAGGATGGCGCCATTCCTCTCTGAGGACAAAGAGATATGCTTACCATCAGGTAAAGACATAGGAGTC
>CM053770.1:214191268-214214035 GCA_028658325.1 Potorous gilbertii
TGGGGAATTAGAATGTCCAGTGTATTGGGGAGGGGGGAGGGCACAAATGGGGAGAAAATCTTGGAACCCAAAATCTTGTGAAAATGAATGTAAAAAGTTAAATAAATTTATTTAAAATAAAAAATAAAAAAATAAAAAATAAAATTCAAAAAAAAGAAGTGACTGGACTCTTCTGTTGTCACTGCCACCTTTCTCAACTATAGCTAGACAGAGTTTTGCTTGTGAAAGCAGGAAAACAGTAGGTACTTTCTAATAAATTGAATAAAGTCATCAGCCTTGCTTTTATAATGAGACTATCTTTGGGTGGCATATAAAAGTAGAGAGATATAGATAGAAAAAAAGTTCTGAGTTATTTTTTCTGAAATGTTCATTATAACTCATCATAGCTATAGAATTGGAAAAGACCTCAAAGGACATCTATTCTAATTTATATCTGAATAATTTGGATTCTTACTATATAAAAATAAAAAACTTTTGCACAAATATAAACAAATCAAATTAGAATAAGAAAATATGCAGACTGAGAAAAATCACTCAAAATCTTTGAGTTAAGCCTTTCTGAAAACAGTCACTTGGTCTACAAATAGTTATTAAATACTTACCATGTCCCAAGCGCTATGCTAAGAGAAAAGAAAGTTTGAAAACATCGTCCTTCACCTTAAAGAACTCACATTCTAATATAAATAACAGTACTAAAAATTGTACATTTAAGATACTTAACAGTGGAAGTAGAAGGCATCTGATAAAGGGAAGGAACTAGCAATGGGGAGAATGGGGAAAAGCCTCTTGAAGAAAGTAAGATTTGAGTTGTGTTTTCCTGGAACCCAGGAGTTACAGGTTAAAGAAGGAGAGTGTTATAAGTGTAACCAGATCTCTATGTCAGTCTTTTCCTAGAATATTTTTCTCTCCCTTCAGGGAACTCTTTGTAGAGAAATTAAAAACTTTTCTCTCAGAGTTGGAAGTCTGAAGACAAATGTCTCCTCTCAAGCTTTTGCCAACTTCACCCTTCATGTAGACGCATGTGAAGCAACTGAGTAATCAATTTTCGATGATGAGAAAACTTAGCAACTGGACTTAAGCCCCTAATTATACAGGCATGGAGGACAGCCAAGAAAAAGTATGAAGTTAGGAGATACAGTCTCTTGTAGGAGGAATAGCCAAGAGGTTAGAGTCATTGCATCATAGACTATGTGGAGGGGTCTAAAGAGATAGAAAGCTACCTGGGACAAAAAGAGGATTTTACACTTGAACAAATATATAATAAAGAGCCACTGAAATTTATTGAACTGTGTGTGTGTGTGTGTGTGTGTGTGTGTGTGTGTGTGTGTGTGAGAAAGAGAGACAGAGAAAGAAACAGAGAGACAGATGAGAACTATGTTTTAGGAAAATCACATTGTCAACTGAGTGGAGGATAGATTAAATGAGAAGAGACTTGAGGCAGGGAAGTCAAGCAGAATGCTATTGCAATATTTCAGGAATGAGGTTAGGGGAACCTGTACCAGCACAGTGGCAGTATGAACGGAGAGAAAGGAATTTATAGGATAGATGTTATGGAGGTAGAGGTGACAAGACTTAGCAAGAGTTTAGATGTGTGAGAGGAGCAAGAGTGAGGAGTTATTGACACTGTGGTTACTATGTTGAATGACTGGGAAGATAGTGGTAGACTAAACATTAATATAGAAATTTAGAAGAGGGGAAGGTTTGGGGGAAATGATAATAAGTTCTGTTGTCAACATGTTGAGTTTATTGTATCTGTTGGATATCCAGTTGGATGTGTCCAAGAGGCATTAGAAGATCTTTACAACTATCATTTGAGCTCAGGAGAGAGATTAAGAGCTGGATATTTGGATGCAAGAATCATCTGCACAGAAATGACAATTAAACAAATGTGAGTTAATGAGATCATCAAAGGGAAGTGGCATAAGAAAGGTTAACATGCAAAATTTATTGAAAATTGGCAAAAATATCTAAAATCAAAGTCCATTCTCCTGTGGATAAGTGGTCAAAATTACAAGAACTTTTTAAAAATTATAAATGATTACTAACCATCTCAAAATTGCTAGATCTCAAATTATAAGACCATGATTAGTAAAATGATCCAGTATTGAATAAAATTAGGACAGTTGATTGGTGGAAATGGCTAGATAAACAAGATTTGGAAGGAAATGAATAGATTGTCTAGTATTGGATTAGAGGGTAAATCAAATATACTGTTTTTTAAATTAATAGCCAGACCACAGGTCCCCACTTATCTCTGCCTTGACCATCAAAGAGAACTGAGGAATCATTTGTTCACACTCTCTCACCTCACCTCGGCCTTGGCTCAGAAAATTTTCATTAAATCAGTATTACCACTGCTACTGTCAAGGACATGGTAATCTTTTCCCCTGTGGCTCATTTCAAAATCCCCAAGAGTCCCAGGCTTCCTAGGCTGAAACTCTCTTCCTTGGCCATCATTCTCTGATCCCTCAGTGCCATCTATACAAGTCTGTCCTATCCACCCTCATTCGAGACATCCATTATGTCTATTGGAACCTCCATTCTCTCGTTAACAAACCAACTTTCAAATAAAGCTGGTTCCTACCTCCTTGCAACCATGGAAACCCAGCACCCCATAAAAGACAATGTGTCCCTAACCATTCTTTCCAGCAGCATATGTACCTTCACTCATATCTTCAGCCCCTATGAGTCAGGAAAAGGAGAAATCACCATTCTTGATCCAAATTGCCACTTTTTCACTCTCCCTCCACCATCATCACTCAGTGATCTCTCTCATTTTTAGGTTCACTTCAGGCTAATAAATCATCCAATACAGATGCTTGTGGCTCTTCTCTACTAAACCACAAGTGATTTTACCTTCTTTCTCAAGCTTTTACTCTTCCTCTAGACCTTACAGGGTTTTTTTTTAGAGACCAAGCCCTGTCTTTATGCTTGGAGACTTCAGTTTGTATTGATAACTCTTGTTTCACCTACCTCTTCAACAAATAACTTTGTTTCATCTGCCTCGTCAACCTCCATGGTACATCGTTTTGATCCATTTCAGTCAATTAATTGATCAATCAGTTGGTCAATAAGCATTTATTAGATCCCTATGGTATACCAGGGTAGCTAGGTGGCAAAGTGGGTAGAATATCCAGACTGGAGTCAGGAAGACTCATCTTTGTGAGTTCAAATCTGGCCTCAGATACTTTCTAGTTATGTGATCCTGGGCAAGTCACTTAACCCTGTTTTCCTCAGTTTCCTTGTCTGTAAGCAGGAAATGTCTAACGACTCTAGAGTTCTTTGCTGAGAAAAACCCAAATGAGGTCATGAAGAGTTGGACATGGCTGAAATAACTGAATAGTAATAAAAAATTGTGTACTAGATACTATGTTAAACAATTTTGACACAAATACAAAAAAAAAAAGATGCTTCCTGCTGTCAAGGAGTACTATTGACTGACTTGAGCCTTCCCCTCTATAGTCATCTTCATTCTAGGGGCAGCTTGGTGGTACAGTGGATAGTGCACCAAGTCAAGAGGACCTGAGTTCAAATCTCACCTCAGACACTTGACACTCACTAGCTGTGTGACCTTGGACAAGTCACCTAACCCCAATTGCCTCATCCTGGGTCATCTCTAGTCATCCTGATGAATATCTGGTCACTGGATTCAGATGGATCTGGAGCATAAGTGAGGTTGGTGACCTGCACAGCCCTCCCTCACTCAAAACAAAGTCAAGTGCAAGTCATGTCATCATTTCTCTGATGGCATGGTCTTCGGCAATGAAGGATGAACACAGACACACAGCTTCATTCTACACTTTATGCCTGTTGGATTGAATTAAGTTATGGCATACTAGAATTTCAGTCTAGGAACATCATAAGGATCATTGATGTAGGGAACTCCAGGGGAAGAAACTCTGTCTAATAATGCAGGTTAGAACCCTCTCTGTAATTTATAGTTTTAGAGAGTTGCCTAGCTCTAGATCACTGAGATATTAAGTCATTTGCCTAGAGTTGTCCAGCCAGTATATTTCAGAGGAGAATATTGAATCCAGGTTTTCCTGGCTCAGAGGCTAGCTCTCTACTACATGTCATGCATCCTGGAAGTAGGTACTTAATAATGCTTATTGATGCAATGATTTACTGTCTCAGTAACAGTCCTATTGTGCTTATATATTGGTTAGTAAACTAATGTTCTGATGGTGTTGGTATGATCACTGCTGGCTCTGCTTTCCTATGGCTCTTCTTAGATTTACCTCCTTCCTCTGTTAGTATCAAGTGAATTTCATGGGTTGACTGCCAAAGATTGAAGACCTACATTCTTTCCATCCATTCTGTATCCTCTTCATCCTTGAGACAATGGTTCTTCCGATGTTGTTATGTTATCCCTTCACTTCCTATTTATTTTGTTTATATCCTTTACTAATTTATCTGTGAATATGTTTATGCCCCTCATAGACTATAAGTTCCTTGAGAGCAGGAACTGTCTTCTTTTTGTTTTGGTATCTTAGCCTAGCATACACTACAGCATAGTTACTGTCACATAATAGGGGCTCACTCCATGCTGTTGAATGATCAAAACTTGATAATCTGCTCCTTGTCCACCATCCACCTTGAAATTTTATAAGTGAGAAAACTGGGAAATAATGGTTAAATGACTTGCCCAAATTCATACAATGGCTGAACCATTAAATTCTTTGACCCAAATCTAGCATTTTTTCCCCATGATGTCATGTTGGATATCTACATGAAAGAATCAATATCCTAAATATCTTGGCAGGACTTAGCCAAATGACCTGAATGTAATGAAATTAACATTATTAACAAAGATAATTATAAATTTCTGCACTTAGGTTAAAAAAATCATCATAACAAGTGCCAGATGGGGTAAAGACTTCAGGGTTTCTAGCTGACATTAAACTCCAGATGGGCTAATGAAATAACATGACTGTCCCAAAAAATAATGAAATTTTAAACTATAGTAACAGAAGTATAATTGTGCCCAGAGCAATGGAGGTAGTTGAGTCACTTTACCCAGGCCTAATCTTCATTGGAATGTTCAGTTATGAAAACTACATTTTAAGTGGGTCATAAATAAACTGGTATATAATCTAAGGAGAACGAGAATGGTGAGAATTCTCAAATGGATGGTGAGAATCCTCAAAATCACATCATTTGATTGGAAGTCCGTAATGGATAGAGAATCAGGATCAGTATCAGAAAGATTGGGAGTCAAACCTGCCTCTGACATATGTTACCTGTGTGACCATGAACAGGTCCCTAAACTTCTCAGTGTCCCAAGTAGCTCTAAAACTTTAAATTACAGAAAAGCTACTGATCTGTATTAAAAGGAGGGAGATATAAAAATGGAAATCCACATGCTAATGAAGTCAAAGTCAAAGCCACGCTTTCTCTCTCCAACTATTAAAAACATTGTTGAAGAAATTGGGATTATTTAGCCTGTAGAAAGTAACATTTAAAGTGAGAATTTAAAGGTTGTCATGTGGAAATAGCATCATAATTACCCTATTGTAGCTCCCAAGGAACAAACTAGGGCCAGTGGGTAAAAGTTTCATAAGGCAAGTTTTAACTCAATAAAGAACTTTTTAACAACTAGAAATTTCAAAAAAAAAATCTAAAACAAAACAGAATGTGAATTAATGAGATTCATGTCTCTAGAACTGTTCAAACAGAAGTTGGATGACTACCTATTAAAGGTGGAAAGAAAATTCTTAGATGAGGCAGGAATTTCTTCATCTGTAAAATGAAGAAACAAAGGGCTAGAAAGGTTAAATAATTCTCCCATAGTCTCATAGCTAAGAAATGACCCCAACCCAGATCTCAGCACTCTCTCTACTGTACTCCAATGCCTACTTAACCTTTGGTGATCCCTCTAACTCAAGGATATGATTATTCTATGCTAGTGATTTTACTGATTAGAATATAGAGTAGAGCTTCAATTGTTGCTATTTCATGGAAAGCATGCTTTACATTGGGAATGTGTGCTGGTTTTCCTCCAGTGGTCTTGTTGCTCTAGTTCATTTCTTTTGCTTGTGTCCTTTTATTTTTTCTTTCCTCCAGGTCCTATTATAGTCATGTAGAATGCATAGCTAACAATGTATATACTCTATTTTCTAACTTCCCAGTTTCCTCACTTATAAAGTAATGGGGTTGTAGGTTAAATAACCCCCAAGACACCTTCCATCTGTAAAACTTCTGATTATAATATTCTCCAGCTTGAGTAGAAATGGACCTACTTTTAACCAAGAGTACAAGGTAGAGCTGATACTTTTCGCCTGAATACTTTTCTCACCTAAAGCACATTCTATTATGCCTTTGAATGTCAGTCAGTTCCCTAGGAATGAATGGTTGAATGTTTGCTTTTGAGTCATGAATGTAAAGGTTAAGGAAAAATTCAGTAATCAATGACTCATTGTAGACGCATAGAATGGATATAATATTTATTCTCTGAGTCATCATTACTCTGAATTAAAGTGGAGAGAAGACTTTTATTTTCCATAGATTTTATTCTTCTCTTTCGTGTTTTCAGCATTTTTAAAATTATACTGTATTTTCTAGATTGGTTGGCTGTTAGTGACAAAATCAAATTAAACTTTCTAAAGAGATCATCGGTTAACTCTTTGTTTCAGCTGCCTCCCAAGGTTGTTGTTAGGGTCAAATGAGACAATATTTATAAAGCACTTTAGCATAGTGCCTGACGTAGGATGCACTATATAAATGCTAGGTATTGTTAGTATCCACTTTTGAATCTCTCTGTCTACTGTACCACAATGTCTACTTAACCTTTGGTGACCCCTCTAACTCAAGAATATGATTGTCTTGCACTAGTGATTTTAATTATTAGAATTCAAAGTTGAGGGTCAATCACTATGACTCCATGGAAAGCATGCGTTATATTGGATATGTGTGCTGGTTTTCCTCTGGTGGTCTTGTTGTGTCAGGCCTTTATCAGAGAAACTTTTGTGAATATTTTTGATATTATTTCACTGCCATTATACATTTTAACAAAATGTAGTTTCCCTCATTATCTCTTCTAATTAGGTCCATTTTTTTCTTTTGCTTTGTCTGAGATCATGATTCCTTCCTCTTCCCTTTTTAATTCAGCTCAAGCAAAATACATTCTACTCCAGCCTCTTATTTTAACTCTATATGTCTTTCTGTTTCAAATGTGTCTCTTGTTATTTATAAATATAAATATATATAAAATAAATAATAAAAAAATATATAAAATAAATATAAATAACAACACTGTAAATTCTGGTTTCTAATCCATTTTGCTATATACTTCTGTTTTATGAGTGAGTTCATCCCACTCACATTCACAGTTAAAATTACTGTCTTTTCTTCCATCCTATTTTCTTCTTTCTGTCCTTCTCTCTATTTTTACCCTATCCTTTTTCCAAAGTCTGTTTTCCTTATCACTATTGCCTCTCTTAATCTACCCCTTTTTTGTTATTCCCTCACTCCTTTCTTTATTCTCCTTTCCTTCATACTTTCTGGTTGGGTCAGATGGATTCCTATGCCCAAATATGAGTATGAATATATATATATATATATATATATATATATATATATATTACTTCCTCTTTGAACCAGTTTTGCTAAGAGTGAGGTCCAAGTGTTGGCCGTCACTTCCCAATATTTTCCTTTTCATGGCAAAAACTCACATTTGTATGCCTCTGTATTAGTAAGCACTCCAACATACCCAGGGGAACCTGCTATCACAGGTTCTTAGGTCATCATTCATAAAAAGAAAGGCAACTTTTGAAGGATTATCAGTCATTTTAATCAAGCACATGTATCATTCACCCAGTTCAGGAGAGTCAGCACCCTGAACTTAAAAAAGAATGCAGAGAAATCAAAAGTCAACAGGCATGACTTCTCCTGCCTGACCATCAACAGACAAGTCCAACAGTCTGAGCACAGTTACCAGAGAGGGAAACACCGACATCTGGGTTTTCCAAGCTGGGCGACTCCTTAAGTGGCTTCACAGAGTCCTCATCTGGCCAAACAAACACTTCCAGTCAGTAAGTCCCAAAATAAAATCCACAATTCAGAGTCTTTATACACTTTCAGAGCCAGAGGGCATCACATCCCTTGAGAACCAGTGCTTCAATAACAAAAGGCATGGACCTTCTTATGAATCTTCCCAGGTCAGACAATGGGTGGGAAAGACCTCTTTAATCACATTATTCACAGGCACTTTCAGTAAAAGAAAAACAGCAAAAGATCCTACTTTATTTGCCCTTACAGCCTCTTTTATGTGAGATAATTTTTCCTCTACTACTCTTATGTCTTTCTTTAAGTCTTCAGAAATTCTTGTTGGACTTGTGTCACATTGCATCTTTGAGACTTTGCTTATAGCTGTTTTCATGTTGTTATATTCTAAGTTTGTGTCTTGGTCTTCCCCAGCACTATGGTAATTTTTTAGGGTCATGTTCTTTCTTTCTTATTTGCTCATTTTTCCAGCCTATTTCCTGACTTTTAGCTTTATGGTAAAATCGGTCTCTGTTCCTAATGTGAGTACTGAGATTTTGTGATTCACCTTTTTACAAGAGTCAAATATAAAAGACACTGAAAAAAGAGTCCCTCTCAGAGCTAGTTCTGAGGTTCTGCAAGTTTTGGGAGCTTTCAAGGTGGTGTGTCTCAGGACGAGATGTGGAGAGGTGTTCTTTTTGTCTGTACTCTGGTCATTGCACAGGAAAGGCCCCTGTTGCCATGTAGCAACAATCACATTGTCTTTGACTGGAAAAATGTCTTATGCTGATGTCTTGTTGGCTCTACCACTCCAGAGTTCCATTTGAGGCACCATTTTAAAGTTGTTGGGATGGGAATAGTGGAAGAGTTCAGATGAGTTGCTGCTTCTACTCCACCGTCTTGGCTTTGACTCATCATTAAATACTTTCTGATTGATCAACATTGGTTTGATATTTTAAATGCAATGTTCTGTTCTTTTTCGTAAATTCTGTAATTTCTCTTGCCTCTCCCATGCTCAGAATAACAGTGCAGACTGTGACTGAATTCTTGTAAAAAGGTGAATCACAGAATCTCAGTCACAGAGAGTATCTTGGAGACCTCATAGTACAAATCATGTCTGCCTGCATACTATACCTAAGAAATGGTCATCAAACCTTGGCTTGATGCTAGTTAGGAGAAAGGAACCCAGTACCTCCAACAATAACCAATGATTACTGTAATTTGTTAGACAGTTTTTCCTTTCGAGTCTCATACAGGATATTACTTGTATGATCTTTTGTAGGTCACATAACCTCCCTGGGTCTCAGTATCTTCACCTACCTGTAAATGGATGGGATTGGACTAGATGGCTGTTGAGGTCTCTTCCAGGTTTAGCTCTACGATCCTGTGCCTAGTGGGACCAAGCAGGCCGAAATTCAATTGTCTCAGATACTGAATACACTGATTATAAGTTAGACATTTGTTTTTCAGGTGTAACATATAAAATGTTTGAGAGACAAAGTTTCTGGGTAATTAATCATTTTATTAATCAAGCTGGCAGATGATAAAAGGGGTCAGTAGAACTCCTGAATGCCAAAGACCCCTCACGGAACTCACTCAATGCTTACATGCCCTTTGAAGAGTAGGTATTCTTGAAGGTGGCAATTAACTTTGATTGATTAACAATTAATGTGATTAATGATTATTACAATGAGAGGGGGCTTATTCTAATGAGTGGACATGACTCTGATGACTGAGTCCTGAATAAAGAGACTTATCTCCTATCCAGACTACCCTTGCCTAGGGCAATCTAGAAAAAAAGGAGGTCTATGTGTACTCAGACTTGACTGAGTGGAACATAAGGAGCCTAATTCACCTTAGATTAAATTTTTTGTAAGCTTTTCTACTTGGACAATAACTCCATCTAGATAAGATGGTCTAGGTGGGGTAAATTTTGGGGCAAGGACAGAGATTTCCTTAAAAAGGAAACAATCCTCAATCTCCCCAATGATTGATTATTTAATAATCATTTCTCTCATAGAGCCTCAAGATATGACCAGGTACTTATCACCTGTGTAATCTTGGCTATTCCTTATGTGGAACATTCTATCATCCATCTCCATGCCTAGAGTAAACTCCTTCCCCACAGCCACTTTAGAATGCTCAGATTCCTTCAGAGCTCAGTTCCAAAATGAGTTCCTATTTGTAAAAATGTTTAGCACAGTGCCTAGTACAAACTAGACATTTAGTAAATGCTTATTGTCTTCCCCTTCCTCAGTGCCAACTCCTATATGAAGCCTTTCCTCAACCCTGCACCACCATCAAAAATTATCTTACATATACTTTGTATATATATTTATATATGTGTATATATGTAGTTTTCTTCCACAGCAATATAAACTTCTTGAGAGCAGAGACTGTTTCATTTTTGTCTTTTTATCCCTAGAGCTTTAGTATAGTTCCTGGCATATAGCACGTGTCTCATAAATGCGCAATGATTGAAGCTGATAATTCTCTCTTGGCATCTGATAAAAGAGAGATTTATACTAAGTGACTTTTTAAGATCCTTTCCATCTCCTGATCTATAATATTCCTATCCAATGGTCTTCATTCCAGTGCCTGAAGTAATTCTATTATCTCACTTTAGGGTACAATAAAGATTTGAATTTAACATTATTTGTATTTCTTTGGTCTCTGCTTTATTTTCTGATTCTCATAGTCGAGTCAAATATAAAAGATACTGAAAAAAGAGTATATATGTGTATATTTGTTTACATCTTTATAGCTATAGGGAGTTATATATACATATCTGTGCCTATGTTTGTATACCTAATCTTTTATAACACCTACTGTGTCATGTAGACTGACTTTCCCAAGTGGTTTGCCATTTAGTCATTTTTCAGTCATGTCCAACTCTTTGTGACCCCGTTTGTTTTTTCTTTGTAAAGATACTAGAGTGCTTTGCCATTTCCTTCTCTAGCTCATTTTATGGATGAGGAAACTGAGGATTAAGTGACTTGCCCAAGTCACATGGCTAGTAAGTGTCTGAGGTCAGTTTTGAACTCAGGAAGATGAGTCTTCCTGAGTCCAGGCCCAGCACTCTATCCACTATATCACCTAGCTGCCCCTCCCAAGAGGTAAGAAGGAAGAAGGATGTGACAACAACTAGCCATATTAACCCTGAAAAAGATACTTGAGCTGGCAATATAAAGTATCCATTTTCCTCATCACTTAGGTCTTCTTGACTCCAAGGTGTGTATGAACTAACTGCCCAAATGCAAAATAACTGTCAATAAGGCTAGAACTTTATTCATTGATGGATCTCATTGATGTGTGTGGGTAGTACTGCCTCCAGAGTTGATTACAACCCAACCATATTCTCTCAGCCCCTGTGTGTCTTGTCCATATTTTTCTGCTGATCACCACAAAGAAGCTTCAGACCTTCCTTTGAGTCTTTAACATTTCATTGAACAGGACTCAAGCTAAAAAATAATCTCTTATCCCTTGGTCTCATGACATCACTCTCTGGCCAGTCTCATTTCTAGGAGCTCTATGTGGCTTTGAAGATATCCCTAATGCAACTTTCCACAGAATTATAGGATCATATTAGATCTAAAATTGCAAGGGAACTTAGAAATCATCTTGCCTGATCCCTTTAACTTTAGAGATAAGGGATCTGAGACCCAGAAAGATGAAGTTACTTGCTCATGGTCACAAGGGAAGCAAGTAACAGAGTCTGAATTCACACTCAGGTCTTCAGAGTCCAAATCCAATTCCCTTTCTATTGTACAACTCTGCCTTTCCCATGTATATTGATTGTTTTATTGTATTGTATCGTACATATGTATTATTGATAATAGTCTCCAAATTACTTCTATGCATCATGCCTCTTTCCATTGACTTTCAGTCAGTTATACAAATCTTCAAGCACTATTTATATATGAGTTTTTATTGTAACTGTGGGGGAATGGGATAGCATTCTTCATTACAAGTCCTCCAAAATTGTCTTGGCTCATGGTTGTGCTGAAAATAGGTCATTCACAGTTATCATTGTACATTATAGCTGTTATTGTGCATTATATTTTCCTGGTTCTGCTTACTTCACTTTGTATCATTTCATGTAAGTCATTTTAGGTTTTTCTGCAACCATCCTGCTCATCATTTCTTATAGCACAATAGCATTCCATCACAGTCATGTACTGTCAATTGTTTGGTCATTCCCTAATTGATGGGCATTGCCTCAATTTCTAATTCTTTGTCATCACAAAAAGAGCTGCTATAGATATTTATGTTCATATAGACCCTATTCTTTTTTTGGTTTTTGGGATACAGATCAATAGTGGTATTCCTGGGTCAAAGGATATGCAAGGTTTTATAGCCCCTTAGACCTAGTTCAAATTGCTCTTCAGAATATTTGTATCAGTTTTAAAATTCCACCAACAGTGGAATGGTAAGTGTGTGCTTATCAGTGGAATTATCTGTGTGCTGACCTTGGAAAGGTGAGAGCAAAAGTGGAGAACTGCCAATGTACCAACTTTGGAGAGGTAAATGGTAGAACAAGAGTGGAAGTTGGAGCAGAGTTGCCTGTGTGCAGACTCAGGCAGGAGCAGGCGCAGTTGGCTCCTGTAAGAGAAGAAGCCCTGGGGAATTCAGCCCCAGGGCAAGAAAAAGACTGTGCAGCAAGGGGCTGAGGGTGCTTTCTTTCTGGGTCCCTCTGGGATGGTTTGGGATCCAGAAGGGGTGGATTGTCTACAGTGGGTGAGAAGTGCTCTGTACCCCACAAGGACTCCACCCTGATGGTTTTGTTGCCCAGCTACCCCTCAGACTTCGAAGTGGGGACTGGAGCATTAGAACCTACACCTGAGAGTGCCTAGAGGAAGTCTGCAAAGAGAGTGTGGGGAGGACACTCCCCCTCCCCCTAAGAGAACTTTATTTAGACATTTTGTTTGGAACTGACTATGACCTAGGGGTGGAGTATGTTGAGTCTGCGTACTTTTGTGTTTGCTTGGAGCTATATGGCCACTCTGGTAAGAACTTACGTGTTTTGTGAATGTGAAGATGATAATGTATTTATTTGGTGATTGTTCCTGGTAATATTATGAAAAACATATTGTATTTACTTAAGAAATGTTTTCGGATACAAGTTGCCTGTATAATGGATGTGAAAGATTTTGGGGCTGAATTAAAAATCTTCCCTGCCCATTGATAGGCCTCAGGTGGGGCTATTCAGGGAGGCTTGATTAGAGCAGGCTTGTTTCCCGTGAAGGCCCACACCTTTTGCTGATTGCTAATGAGGATTGGGTCACCAAGGGGTCATGCCCTCCGGCTCTGAAAAGAGTATACATATATATACATATGTGTGTATATATATATATATGTATATACATGTATATGTGTGTGTATATATGTATATATGTGTATATATGTGTGTATGTATGTATATATATATATATATATATATATATATATATATATGTACTCTGAGGGGAGGCTTAGTTTTGGAAGAAGGTTTGTGTGCCAGATGACACTCTGGGAAGCCACTAAGCAGCCCTCTGGCTTTGAAAACCCTATATGATAGCTATGTACACATGTATGTAATGGTCGGCCAATTGGAAGTCTGTCAGTTGGTCCCTGTATGTCAAATATAATTAAAGTGACTGTTGACCCCTCAAAAGTTGCTTTTCCTTTTATAAATGCAGATCTAAGAACCTGTGATAGCAGGCTTCCTTTGTGTATGGTGGGGTGCTTACTGATACAGAGGGCCTCCTTGTGATGTGTTTAATGGAGCTGCTTTGTGGGAAGCCTAGCAGGGGGCAGACTTGGGGATGATGTTGTCTTCTGCATTGTTCTTGTGTATAGATTTTTGTTGTTATGATGGATTTGGCTTTCTGATGTCTGCACAAATATTTTGATTGACTTTCATGTGGTATTCTTCAATTCAGAATTGCACCAAGTTATTCATGGCCACCATGAATATCACATTGGCACTACAGATACCTCACACCTATTAAACTGGCTAAAAGAATAGGAAAAAAATGAAAAATGCTGTCAGGGATTATGAAAAAATTGAGACACTAATGCTCCGTTGGTAGAGTTTGAGGTGAAGGGTGAACAATGTGATAAAAATTGTCCAAGAATCTGTTAATAGATACTGGTATCACTTACATAATCAATAACGTAGAGATATAGGATAAGAAAAACTATTTTATTATGCTCCGAGAATAGGTATCACTGACATAAAACTCAGTGAACCTTGAACAACAGTTTCAACAAACCTTTATAGATTCTAGTTACATCAACAGGATGGGAACAATGGAATTTCAAAGAGTAAATAAAGAAAGATGATGATACATAGACCGTAAGTTTTCAGTTTTCTCCCCCTCCCTTTTTAATTTTTTAACAAATTTATTTATTTTTAATTTAAGCTGGCATTCTTTGGCACAAAAAGAAAGGCACACCTCCAAATCGCATTGTATTATTATTTTTAATATTATCTTATTCATGACTGGATTTATTTTTTTTTTTGAAAATAAGGCTTTTGTTGCAGGGAAGAGATTATGGTCATTGAAATTTCTACATGGAATTATTTATATCTATATAGGATCATTTATTTATATCTACATAGAATCTGAAGCTGGATTATAGAATCACTGTTTTAGAGACATGAAAGATCTTAAGACCTTCAAGACCAACTCCCTCATTTTACAGATGAGGAAACTGAAACAGAGAGAGATTAAGTAACTATCTTAAGATTCCACTATGGCTAGATCTCTAAGGCAGCATTCAGACTCAGAACTTTCTGATTCCAAGTTCACTATGCTTTAGAGAGGAACTTCTTAAACTTTTTCTACTCCTTTTCACCCAAGAAAATTTTATGTGACACCAGCTATATAGGTATATAAAGTAGGTATACAAATCAAACATTTACTGACAGTAAATCATAAAGAAATTAATTTTAAAAAATTCTTTACTAAACATTTAACTTTTACCATTTATTACAGATGAAAGCAAATTTGTATATTAAAGAGATGGATGCACTTATTTATTTTTACATAAATAATTAAATGTTAGCAGAATATTTGATAGTGCAGGGTGGAAAGCATCTTCAACATTTTTCAGTTGATCAATATCTTGATTTTATAATTCTCAATGCTGAGGATGCTGCTTTGCATAAATACATAATACAAAAGGGCAGAAGTATGGCTAGGGCCATTTCTGAAATTCTTGGAAATCTGTCCTAATCGCAAGTCAAAATTCATTTAATTTTGTATGGAAGTAGAAAACACTGCAATTAATAACATAATAATCTTGAATCTGAGCTCATTTTTCTGTCTGCCTTCTTTGCCATTGCATGGTCTCAGGGTGTGTACCATACAAAATGTGTGTAGGTTGTGTGTTCAGAACCAAGGCTGCAGTCAAGCTTTGCAATGCAACATAGACAAATGCTGCCAGAAAGACTTGCGTTTGATTTTGAGTTAATTTTTGATCATGTGTGTTCAGAAAACTTTTACTCTAGCCAAATTTTTCTCAACCATCACATTCTGTTACATGACCTCATATGGCGTTGCAATTCACAATTTAAGAAGCACTGAAGAGGACCTCAAAAGCCATCCAGTTCAGTCCCCTCATTTCATAGAAGTTCATGCTTGTGGGTAGTTAAAGGTCCCAATTGATATGGATAGGAAGAGTGGGGATATAGCCCTTTTCCCCTACTTCCACTCCTGGATCATTCATTTAACCTTTAGCTGTCAGTGACCTCCCCAACACAGAAGTCTATGCAATTGATTTGTGATCAGGGTCCCTACCAGGTTGTGAAAAATATAGTTACACTGATAACTAGCAACCTACCTCACAGGGCTGTTAAGATAGTGCTTTGTAAAACCTAAAGAGTTAAATAAGAACTGTTTTTATAAAACTATCCGGATTCTCACTACTACTGGATAATCCTTCTAATCCATACTTACAATTTCCCATCTCCTTCTTCCCTATCTCCCTCTCAGATCACTTGCAATGAAACCTTAGAAGAAAGAAGCCACCTCATCAGGACTTTTTTCAACTCCATTTCTCAGCTCATCAAAACTTCACAATATAACCAACTATCTCTCTTACCATGGGAAAATTAGGGGGACTTGGACCTATACTGAAATCCTGTATCAGATACTACCTATGTCATCCTGGTATAATAGCAATTTATGGAAAGATCTTTCTTATTCATTAATAGGTCCATGTGACCTGCTTAATCACCTGGAAGCCTAAATCACATGTGGTAGAAGGAGCTTGCTGAATGCATAGAACAGGAAGGTTGGAGCAGAACTGGGAGGAAGTGAGCAAGCATGGTTGGGGCAGGGGAGAATCCACAGGCAGGAAGACACGTCAAGTTTCAGACCTCATGAGGGTTTGTTTGTGAGAAGGTCCTGGGGAGGAGCTGGGGAGAAGGGAGGCTTGGGAATGGCTCTACCCCACCCTGCAGTGATCATGTTTATTGACATCTTGGTCACTATGATGAATTTAGCTTTCTAGTTCTGGAATTTGACTTTCTGGTGTCTAAATAAATGCTTTTCTTCTACCTTCTATATGGAGAGTCTTTAATATTTTGTGATTGAGAACTACATCAGCATATTCATAGTCATCACCAGTTCTGTGAATATTGCCTTGATGATACATTTGGCATCATAAATAGAATCACAAGGTATAAATTCTCTATTTGGAGGCAAAAAGGATTTAGAGGAAGAGATTAATATCCCAGGTTGGGATGATTTATTGTATTCTTCCCCAGCAAGGGAATGGGCTATAAAAGCACGGGAGCCTGTGAAAACTGGAAAGTGACGTTACGGGAGGAGGAACGTGGAGGCTATGAAGTGTTTGCAAGGAATTCCATTTAGACCAGTGAAGGAGCTGGCAAGGTAAGTAAAAGAGGCTGGATTTTGTTAACAAGTTACCATATTACTTGTAAAAGCAGAGACAAGCTGCTTAAGGAAGAAAATTCAGATGGAGAAAGAGTTAGCTAGTTTCCATGGGAATTCTCAGCCTTCTGGCTCTCCTTTAAAAGAGCAGACTGGGAGGACTCAGGTGGAAGAAAATGCTATTCATTTAGCATAGAAGTAGCTGAAGGCTGACAAAGGAAATGTGCATATGACCTTTTTACAGACCCAGTCTAGTTGCCACAGTGAAGGCTGCCAAGAGAGGGTGTAGGAGGAAAACACAAGAAAGTCAGAGTAATTAAGTGAAATAATGTTAGAGGGAAAAGTTTCTCAGGCAGAAGCACACCCAAGAGTGAAGAGAGTGGAGAGCCAAGGAGGTAACACAACGTTTAGGGAAATTATTGAGGATTTTACTCAGCAGAAGGTCACAGAAATTCGAAATTTTGAGTCAGTTCACCCAAAGGATGGGGAGTTAATATCTTGGATAGTGAGAATCAGTGAAAGGGCTAGAGGAGTATCTATAGATGGTGTGGATTGCTTGAAATTTATAGGTATTAGTCAGAATCCTTTTGTACAGCAAACTTTTAGAGATTACAAAATGCAAGGAGGTAACAATACAACTAACCTGTTAGCTTTGGCTGTAGAAGTCTTCAGTAAGCAGTGTCCTACTGACTCTATGTGGCCTAATGGAAAATGACTCTGGAATTAGCTTAGGGACCATATGAGAAAGTTAAAGGAAAAGGTAATGAAGATTGCCATGATTGGAAGTACAGACGCATATTATGATTCCCCCTTTGCAATTTCCCATAGGAATATAATAGTGAAGACAGTTCCTTCTGCTTACAAGCACTTAATTTTGACTCTATTAATTGGGGAAATAGGACATCCTCTTTCAGGGGTACTGGACAAGATTTCACAGTTAAGTGACTTAGGGGACTGGGGAAAAGACAAAATTCCTAGAGAGAGAAGAGCTAATAGCCAGTGGATTCAAAATCAGAATAAACTGACAAGAAAAGAGTTGTTTACTGCTCTTTTGAGATCAGAGGTAGATTTTGTAGGCATAGATAGTATTCCAACTAATGAACTATACAGAATGTACTGAGAAAAGGGACTTGATAATAGACAAAATGGAGAAGTGAGAACGGCCACTACCAATCCTCCTGAACCCTTGTATCCAAGTTTGTCCCACTTTCAAGGAGAATAAGAAGTTGGCCAAGCCCCAACTCAGATTAAAGAAATACACAGGGATTACAGACCCCATATCAATTGGGCCATATATTGGAAAAAACAGTTAAAACCCTGGAACTAGAGCATTAATAGACACTGAGGTGGAGGCCTCCCTTATATATTTTGAAACCTTGATGAGTTTAAACATGGAACTCCTATTACTGTCACAGGACTGGGATGGGCTGAAATAGCAGTCAGACAAGTCAAACTAATGATGAAAATTGGATAATTACCTAAGAAAGAATATACCCTGATAATTGTACCCATTTCTGAATACATTATTGGAATAGATATATTGAGAGGTATGACTCTAAATTTACCTGAAGGAAGATGCCAATTTATTGTAAGGAAGATAGGAATTAATACGGTTTTAGTGGGTAAAATAAAAATGGACTCAATCATTTTACCTCAACCTTCTGAAGTTATTACTTTAAAGCAGTATCATGTGCCAGGTGGGCAAGATGACATTACCAATATTATAAAGGAATATGTTGAGGCAAGAGTGTTAGTACCTACAACCACTTGATGGAATAGTCTTGTCTGGCCAGTAAGAAAATCAGATGGGACATGGAAGATGACAGTGGTTATTGACAATTGAATAAGATCACTCTTTCCTGTATACTGTTGTTCCAGATACTACTATCTTAATAGAAAAGATCCAGAAATATTATGGAACTTAGTACACAATTATTGATTTAACCAGTGCTTTCTTTACTATCCCAACAGATTCAAAATAATGGGACCAATTCATTTTCATTTGAAAGGGTTGACAATATACTTTTACATTTGCCACAAGGATATCTGCATAGCCACACTATTTGTCATAGGATTGTGGCTGAACATTTGGATGACTTAGAGCTGTCTGGCATACAGTTTACCCACTACATAGATGATATGATACAGGGGGAAACTGTAGAAGAAGTGGAGAAGCATTTGACACTTTTAATCGAGCATATGAAAAGCAAAAAGTGGGAGATTAACCCTGAAAAGATTCAAGGGCCAGCTCAAACCATAAAGTTTTTGGGTATGCAATGGAATCAGGGGCTTCAATCTCTTGCAATCCTGACAGAAGATTCAGGATTTTTCTATCCCCATCCATAAGAAAGAGGCCCAAAGTGTATAGGATTATTTAGATATTGGCAATATCACATACCACATCTAGGAAAAATTCTGAAACCCTTATATAAAATTACTAGGAAAAATATGAATTTGATTAGGGACTTGAGCAGAGTAAAGCTTTTGAAGAAGCAAAGGCTGCTATACAGTTGACCCTAGATTTATGGCCTATGCAAAGTTGCCCAGTGGAATTACAATTGACTGTACAGGATGAATATGTAAACTGTACTTTATAGCAAAAACAACAAAGTCGATATGTACCCTTAGGATTTTGGCCTAGGAAACCCCCTTCTTCTGGAGCTCAATATACCCCTTTTGGAAAGCAGGTGTTAGCTACATACTGGACTTTGGTAGAGACTGAAGAGCTGACTTTAGGCCCTGAGGTAATATTAAGTCCTGGAATCCCAATTATGACCTGGGTAATGAGTTGGGTAATTCAGCTTCTCATAGAATTGGACATGCACAGGAAGCTAGCATAATTAAATGGAAATGGTATATTCAAAATAGATCTAAAACAGGCAAAAATAGAGTTTCTGCTTTACATGAATCTATAACAAACATAGTGAGGAACATAGATAACTCTGAACCAAAGCAACAGTTGTTACAGCTCTTGGTAAAATGGAATGAGGGATATGATAGATTTACTGAAGAACAAGAGACATAGCAAAATATTTGGGTCACAAAAGACATTGAAAAGCAATAGCCTATAACCTATTTGCCAGGCTGCCTTTGGATATTACTGGGATATGTGGAAGTAGTCAATATGCTGAACTTATGGCAGTACACCAAGTTATCAGAACAGAACAAAGAGGACAGGCATATGTTGACTGATTGATGGGTGGTAACTAATCGGTTAGCTACATGGATGTCCATGTGGAAAAAATCAATATGGGGAAATTCATGGCAAACAAGTCTAGGGCAAAGAATTATGGGAAGACATATGGAACATATCTTTGGTTACTATTTTGTCAGTTTTTCATGTAGATTCTCACATGGCCTTCACCATGCAAGAGTGTGAGTACAATGCACATGCTGATAGACGGGCAAAGAGTGCTACTCAACATGTTGTCTCTATCCTGACACCAACTGATAATCCAGTACTAGCCAAATGGGTCCATCAAATGGCTGGTCATTTAGGGGTCCAGGCCACACACCGATGGGCACAAGACCAAGGTATTAGTATCTGTCATTCACTGTTAAAACAAGTAGCAGAAGAATGTTATATGTGTCAGTTGCTGTTCTTAAAAACTATCAGGAGAAATCAAGGTGATATTAAAAAAGCAGGAAAAAAATCAGTAAAGTCATTATTTTAAATGCTCTGTTGAAGTAGAGAGTTGGGGAAGAGGTTTGGGGTGCTGGGACCTTGAGAATGCCTGAATTCACACTCTCAAGCCATCTTTCAGTGATGGCCATTTATTGTAACACCAAGTCCCTTTGGGGGAACTAACATATTAATGGGGGTGAATCTAAATCTTATACAGGAAAAGGGCAAGGAATGGAATAATTGGGTAATGCAATGCAAGGAGTTCAGGTGTCTTGGAAGCAGTATCAGTGATATAGCGATGTGAAAATGTAGGGAGTTTTGCAGCAGTGACTGTTGATATCAGACTTTGAGGGAGAAAAGAGAGGTTTGTGTTTTTGTTTGTTTATTTAGTTGCAAGAGGCATGGACCTTGGGGATCTGGCATAAGGGAGAGTCCTTGGACCAATCAGGGACAAAAATCCTTGGGCCAGGTATCCCTGTGTCTGTCCTTTATCTAAGGAATTAGAAGGTCAGGCTTGCATGAGTTCTGCAACAAGGGAAAATTTTCTTAAAGGACAGGGACATTGACCTAGAGACCTGATCTTAGGGCCTTTTGGAGTCTAGGTCCCACCACCCCATCAGAAGCATCTCCCAAGTTACTAGTGCCTTCTCCCCTCCAGGAAAGAAAACTCCAAATCCTTATGTTCCATTCATGCTTATTTATGTACGTATATATATTAGGAAGCATTCCTTCAAAGAACGGAAAAGGGGCTAGGTAATTACGTATGTAGTATAACCTTGAGTGAATAAAAAGGAACTGTTTGAAGTGACCCATCTGAGTTAAACATTTTATGTGTCCCCTTTCCCATAATAAAGTCAGTGTTTTCAAGGAATGGTCTGTTTTACTATTTTGTTTCTTTGTCTCTAGAAAGAACACTCCTTGAGATCAGGGCCCTTTGCAATTTTGCCTTTGCTCCAGCTCCTTAGTATAGTACCTGGCACGTAGTTTGCACTTAATTAATGCTTGTTAATTGATTGATCAGATGCTCTGACTGTATACTGTATCCCCTTGACATCACAGACATCATTTTCTTTTGATCCTTCTCCTACCTAAGTATCCCTTCCCAACCTCCTCACAGTAATGTTTCTCAAGATTTTATCCTTGGTCATTCTCTCTTTGTCTGTTTCACCCCAATTTCTCCATGTACAACTTACTCATTTCCATCTCTGTCCAGATGACTCAAGACTTGACCTTTATTTACTTATTTTCTTAAATTCCTATCTGCATCTCCAGCTGCCTTGTGGACATCTCTACCTAAGTGTCATACTGGCAACTCAAACTCAGTATGTCCAAAGCCAAATTTATTATCTTCTACCTTAAACCTTTGCTTTGCATTGAGTTTATTTTAACCAATGAGCCTAGCATTCATTCTTAAGTATAAATATTTGTTTAATCATCACTTGCAAGCTTTGCCAAGCCTCAAATATTATAACAATGGCTTCCTTAAAACAAATATCGTATTTTTTTTCTAATTCAACATAGAAGTATGTAAGCTAACTAAATTGTAATGACTAAAATAGCCCCAGTAGAGTTTATTAACTTGGAGGTTGTCTGCATATAATACTGTGCCATGAATAGGGATACAAAAACAAAAAGTTAAATAATCCCTGCACTCAAGGAATTTACATTTCACTAGGGAATGTAACATGATTACCTAGAAAAATGAATAGGATATATACCAAAAAGATACACAGTTTGGTCAAGGGGACACTCACAGTTTAGCAAATCAAAAATATTTGTTCAACAAGTATTTATTGAGCACCTGATAGGTGTAAGAATTAGGTACTGGAGCAAAGGAGCAAAGCAATCACAAAGCTAGGAAGGTCCTTAGAGGTGCCCTCCCCCTACCCCATTTACAAATGAGTAAACTGAAGCCCCAAGCAGTTAAATGACTTATGGGAGATCAAATCGACTGATAAATGGCAGCACCATGATTTTTAAGTCAGGCAGTTTGACTCTAAATTCAGCGCAATTAAAGTGTACCATGCTGCCTCCCTTTGGAATTTTAAATATTATTGAACAGGTTGGGGAAGAACTGGTGAGCAGGTGAATGCCAGGGATTGGCATTTCTTCTGCCCTTCTTACAAACTGAATTTTTTATTCCTAGATAATAACAATTTAAATTTTTTCATTTAATTTTTCATTTTTAACACAGTTTGTAACAGATAAAACAATTCAAACTCGGTCAGGTGATACTTCTTTTTAAAGCATTTACAATACGGATCACAAAAAATATTTTTT
>CM053770.1:214214535-214233494 GCA_028658325.1 Potorous gilbertii
ACCCTGGGTCATCTGAACATCTGGTCACTGGATTCAGATGGCTCTAGAGGAGAAGTGAGACTGGTGACCTACACAGTCCTCCCTCCCTCAAAACAAAGTCAAGTGCAAGTCATGCCATCATTTCTCTGATGGCATGGTCTTTGGCAATGAAGGATGAACACACACATGGGTCCTTCTAAGTTCTCTTTTGAAGGTTGTTCATAAAAAGCAATTCAATCTTGGAAGAAGCTCATGTTACTCAATATGATTCTGTCCAAAGACATTTATTGTGCCTATAAAAAAGCCATCTATAATGTGTCAGTTTTCTCTGCTAAACATGACCCTAAATTCTGGCCATCTTTGCCTCTCTCTTGGACAATAGCCTTTCCATTGGTTTTCTTGCCTTGACTTCTGCCTACTCCAACCTATCCTCCACTGACGGGCCAAAGTGATATTATTAAGGCAGAGTCTAACCATGTTGCTCCTTTGCTCAGTGAGGTTCAGCGGCTCTCTATTATCTCCAAGATCCAAAATAAACTCTTCTATTTAGCATTTAAGGCTATTCACAAAAGCAGGATGATTTTTTAAAAATGACAGTGAGAGAGCAAAACCAGGAGAACATTGTACACAGCAACTGCAAAACTGTATGATGAATAACTGTGAATGACTTAGCTATTCTCAATAAAATAGTGATCTAAAAATTTCCAAAGGACTCATGATGAAAAACATTATCTACCTCCAAAGAAAGAATTGGTGGCCCCTGAATGCACACCAAAGCACACTATTTTTCACTTTCCTCCTTTCAATTTTATTTTTTTGGTACAAGTTGTCTTCCACAAAATGACTAATATGGAAATGTTTTACACAATTGCACATGTTTAACCAATATCAGATTGCCTACCATCTTAGGAGAGGAGAAAGGGAATTTAGAATTTGGAACTCAAAAAAAAAGAATGTTAAAAATTGTTTTTAAGGGAAAAAACAAAATATTAAAAAATAAAGCTCTTCATAATGTGCCTCATCATACCTTTTCAGTCTTCTTATACTTAACTCTTTTTCACACACTCTAGGATCCACCTACAGTCATGTACATGATGTTCCTGTCACATAAAAGCCTTTATGCTAGCTGGTCTTAATTTCTGTAATGCCTCCCTTTCTCATCACTACCTTTCTTTCTTTTTCTTGTTTTCTGTTAAGACTCAACTCAGACTTCAAATTCTGTATGTGGAGTTTTTCAGTCCTTCTAGCTGTTAATATCTTCTAGTCTAAGATTACCTTCCATCTACCATTTACATATTTTAAATGCCTAGTTATTTGCCTTTTTGTCTTCATTAAAATAAGAGCTCTTTAGCTGAAGGGAATTGGCCTTCCTTTGCATTCACGGCCCTAGTCAAGTGCCTGGCATATAGTTAGTGCTTAAGAAATGCTTGTTGACTGACAAAGCCATGAACTCAAATTCCTTCCCCATTCTGGTTGCCTCTACTGGACTGTCTCCAGTTTACCAATGTCCTTGTTAAAACTTGGCATTCAAAACCTAACACAATATTTCTGATGAGGTCTGACAATGGCAAATATATAGGATCTTTCCCCTATTCCTAGAAGCTCTGTCTCTTCTAACACAACCCAAAGTCACATTAGTTTTATGACTGCCACATCACATTGATGCAAACTGAAAATTAAATTTAGCAAAATCCCCATTTTTTTCAGAACTGTTGTACAATAAGCATACCACTTTCAATCTATATTATATAGCCTTAATCTCTTATACAAAAGGTTAAGAATCTACATTTATCCCTATTCAATTTAACATTATTAAATTCAGCCCAGAGATATAGTCTACATAGACATTTTTTGGATCTTGACTCCCTCATACACTGTATTAGTCATCTTTCTGAGATTCATGCCATCTGCAAAATCTGGTGAGCATACCACTTGGGGCTTATGCAAAATGCTGACAAAAATTTTAAATAGCACGAACACAGAATCCTGGGATACTCTACTGGAGACCTATAGTTATGCTAACATTGAATTATTAATTGCTCCTCTTCAAGTCCAGCTGTGAATGCATTTAATGACATCCCTAATCCATATTTCCTCATGTTCTAATTCTATTATTGTCTAATTCATATTGCTTCATTACTAACTATATCCTTTTAATGGTAATTTAAATGGAGAGATCTTTCCCATTCATTAATAGGCATGTGAACTGCCTGCATCACATGGAAGCCTGAGTCACATAAATCAAGTCACATGGAACAGGAATGTGTGGAACTGGAGCAGATCTGATCTGAGAGGAAACTGCTCAGAGCAGTCACAACTAAAGAAGAGAGAAAGGCAGACAGGCTCCTGAGCACTTGTTTGCTTGTGGGAAGGCCTGATAATGTGTATACACTGCTTGGTTACTATGATGGATTTCTTTGTTACTATGATGGATTTGGCTTTCCGGTGTCTGAATAAATGTTTTAGTTCTGTTTTCCATATGCAGAGTCTGTTGTATTTCACAATTCAGGACTGCTTCAGCATATTTACAGCCATAAGGGCTGTGAATATCACGTTGGCACTACAAACAATGACAAGGATGGGATCACAAAATATCAGATATTCATTTGGAGACAGAAAGGCTTTACAGGAAGAAATGGATATCTCATGTTGGGAGGAGTTACCTTATTCCTCCTTAGCAATAGAATGGTCCCGATTAAAACTGGAAACTGATGCTGCAGAAGGGAGGACTCAGAGTTAGAAAGATGTTTGCAAGAAATACCAACAGAATCAGGAAAGAACTGGCAGGGGTATATAGGAGAGACTGAGTCTTGCTAACAAGTTATCACCTCATGTGTAAAAGCTGAAGAGAATGCGTAAAAGAAGAGAAAGCTCTGATGGAAAAGGAGTTGGCTGGTTTTCATGAGAAGTTTTTTATCCTGCAATGTTCAAACTTTCCTTTAGAAGAGCAAGCTAGAAAGTCCCAGGTGGTAGAAGAAAAAGCTGTTGTTAGTTTAGCTCACAAAAAGAAGAAAAAGGTAACAAGAAGGATGTATGGGAGGCTTCTCAGGCAGAAGTACAGCAGGAAAATCAGGGCTCCACACAGTGTTTGGGGAGGTAACTGAGGATTTTATTCAGTGAGTGGTGACAGATATTTTGAGTCAGTTCATGCAAAGTATGGGAGAATCACTGGTATCTTGGATGGTGAGAATCAGTGAATAAGATAAATTTCTTCGAGAGATAAGGTAAATAGCCAGTGTATTCAAAGTCAGAATAGAATGACAAGAAAAGAATTGTTCACTGCTCTATTGAGAGCAGGGATAGATTTTGGAAGAATAGATGGCATAACAACTAATGAACTATACAAAATGTATCAAAGAAAGAAGACTGATATTAGACCGAGGAGGGAAATAAGAACTGCCCCTACAGATCCTCCTGAAACATTATATCCAAGTTTGTCACAACTACAGGGAGAATAGGAAATTGACCAGGCCCTAGCTCAGATTAAAGTAAGTAAACATGTAGCCAGAATGATGACCCCAAATCTGCAAATTAGAAAAAAGTAAGCAATGGTGAATGAGACTATGATAGCGGATTCAGGGACTTGAGAAACATGGCTGACCCTTATCTACTCTGTTTCTGGTTACTGTCACCTTGTTTCTTTTTGGCTTTTTCTAAATTCATCTTGTTTGTCAGATTTGTTTTCTGCAGGCTTAGTACCCTCCACCTGCAGATGACTGATTGCTTAAGCCAGATGTCACCCCCTATCCACGACTGTAATGTGTCACCCCTGGACCTGGCTTCAACCAAGCTCCAGAAGCCCACTAAAGAACTGACCCCTCAAATGAGACTTCTTGAGGAAGAGACAGCTCCATGTAAAATCTCAGCAGGAAGTAGCTGTGAAAGGAGATCTTTACTCCAAAATTTAGGGCCCCCTTTGTTCAAGGGGGTAATGATGGGGTGCTTGGATCAAGTACCACCCTAAGATATTGTTTTATATGATCATTTTGTGTAACCATCTGTTATACTGCTATAAAGTTCTGTTGACATCAATTGCTTAAGATATTGTTATATATACTTATTTTCTGTTACAGTTCTGTTGATACATTTTCCCGCCGACCTATGCAATGAATAAGAAAGATCTTGGGGCTGCATGTAATGGTAATTTAAATGAGAACATCTTTCTCATTCATTAATAGACCCATGTGCCCCAGGCAGGTCACATGGAAGCCTGAGGCACATGAGTCAAATCACATGGATTGGAAGGGGTAGAGCAGAAAAAGTGGAACAGAAAGAGGAGCTAGAGCAGATCTGGGAGAAATTTGGTCCGAGAAGTCAGAACTGAGGGAGAGGGAAAGGCAGATAGCTAGATTTGTGCTCATGGGAAGATCTGATAATGTATATAGACTTCTTGCTTAGTATGATGGATTTCTTGGTTACTACGATGGACTTGGCTTTCTGGTGTCTGAATAAATGTTTTGGTTCTGTCTTTCAAGAGGAGAGTCTGTTGTATTTCATGATTCAGAAATGCTCCAGCATATTCCTGGTTGTCATAAGCACTGTGAATATTGCTGTGGTGCTACAACCTTGTAATGAAATAATATTTCCTGTTCTACCAAAATACAAAACCAGGAACAGAATGAGGAAAGAGAAATGTAATAAAAGTAATTAATGGGTCATTTCTTTTTGTTCTACCAAAATCTCTCCAAAGTGCTTTAAGGTTTCTAATTTCCTCTGCAAAATATGTACAAATGAAATGTATTTTCACTTTTGGAACAGTGATAGATACATATGCATTATCTTTATATAGTTTTCATTTTCAAAATATTAGCATACATATTAACAAACCAATAAATTATTTTCTTGTTCTCAATAATTGTGCATGGCATCTTTAGCTTTTGATTTCTTCTAGTATCTAGCAGAAGCCATTGCAATATAGTTTAATAAATGTCAGCTGAAAGAAGGGATAGACAATAGGGCTTTCCCAGTTTGCCTTTATACTTAGGTGCTAAAGAACTGGTTAATTAATTAACTTGTTGATAAGATAAATCATCTAGATGCCATATCACTACTAGCAATTTTAGAGTGGAGGCAGCATGTCTTAAAGTATAATGTTGGACATGAAGTAAGAAAGACTTGAGTTTAAATCCCATCTCAACCTCCTACTAATTGCAGACTGGGAGCAAGTCAATTAACCTCTCCCATCTTCAATTTTCTCATCTATGAAATGGGGATAACTATAGCACATACACACAGGTTTATTGTGAGATTGAGATCAAATGAAACAGAGAACTTTGCAAACTTTAAAAGAGCTACATAAATTTTGGCTATTACTAATAGTAGTAAAAGCAGAAGTACTAGTAGCAGTGGGGGTGGTAAGTGCTAGTTATGGTCTATAAAGTACAGAAAATATGAATTCTTTAAAACAAAGAACATTACTATAGTTCTGATTTCTGAACTACATTTTTAAAAGTCTTATCAGGATATTCAATGGGTTGTCATTATTGCTTATCTTATTCAGGGCAATAAGTATTCTTTATTCACCTGCTTTTGTTTGTTTTTCCCTCTGTGGATTGTCAGGAATAACTCCTTTGATAGTTGAAGATCTTATTTAGGAATCTCTGTGGCACTCTGGGGCCTTAATAAGATCAACACAAGGTCACCTGTAGGACTTTACCATCTGTTAGAAATCTCTCACTAGGACTCTGAAGGCCCTCCTCTAGAAAAGTGGCCAACTTGATAAATTCGTATCTCTTTTGCACCTTGCTCAATACTGATAGTCCTAGAATAATCTAAAGTATCTCTGTGGTTGAAGTTATCAAAGAATATTGTAGGATCTTAATATGTGCAGGAGAGACACCTTGTTAGAGAAAAGCCTTTAAGAAAGAATTTTCCTTACAAAGACAAATGCTTTTCTACAGCTGACAAATAAGAGGAATACTGAGATTTCACATTCCCTATACTTTTCTGTAGATTGCATGTCTAAGAAAGTATGGTTTGATATCAGACATCATATATAAACTTATCTATTTACTTATATTTTTATCAAGGATATTCATGCACATGCAGGTCCAATAATACAAAAATAAGGGTACTTTGTGATTAAAACATTTAAAATGAAGTAGATAATCATTAGGTAGGGACTAAATGAACAAGTTAAAGAAAAGAAATATAAAAGAATATTTCTGCATTGTAAAAAAATGACAAAATAAGAAATTCAGAGAAAGTCAGAAGACATATGACATTATATAAATGTATAAGAGTGAAGTAAGCTGAAGCTAAAAAGGAACATACACAATGATATGCCCCACCCCTAACCACTCCTCCCTTCAAGATTTTATATTACTGTCAAGGGTGCCACCACCCTCCTAGTTCCCCAGACTCCCAATTGAGATATAATTCTCAACTCCTCACTATCTCTCAGCTCCCATATCCCATTTGTTACCAAAGTCAGATGATTTCACCCTTGTAACATCTCCCCAAAACGACCCCTTCTCTCCTCTTATACTGCAGTCCCTCACCTCCTCATGCCAGGACTTTTGCAATAGAAGCTCTCGACTCCAGTCCATCATCCACTAAGCTGCCAAAGTGACTTTGCTAAAGAGCAGGTCCAATCGTGTCACAGGCCAGGTGGCACACTGGATGAGTGCCAGGCCTGAAGTCCGAAGGCTCATCTTCCTGAGTTCAAATCTGACCTTGGACATTTACTAGCTATGTGACCTTGGGCAAATCACTTAACCCTGTTAACCTCACTTCCCTCATCTGTAAAATAAGCTGAAGAAGGAAATGGCAAACTACTCCAGTATCTTTGCTGAGAAAATCCCAAATGAGGTCATGAAAAGTTGGACATGACTGAAATGATTGAATAACAAGAAAAATCGTGTTGCTCCCCTCCTACTCAATCAACTCTAGTGATTCTCTAAATATAAAACCCTCTACTGGGTGTTCAAAGCCCTTCCCAGCCTAGCCTCACTCTCCCTGCCTACCTTTCCAGTCTTCTTACACTTTACACCCCACCTTCACCTTTCAGTCCTCCCTCCCCCAACCCTGTACTCTTGGATCAGGTGACACTGGTCTCCATGTTGTTCCTTGGACAAGATACTCTATTTCTTGGCTTAAGGCATTTTCACTGCCTGTCCCTAATACAGGAATGTTCTTTCTCCTCATCACTACCTCCTGACTTCTGGCTTCCTTTAAGTTCCAGCTAAAATTCCTTCTACAGAAAACCCTTATGAATCTTTCCTTATTCTAGTTCCTTCTTTTCTTGATGATTCACTACTTATCCTGTCTACAGCATGTTTATACAAAGTCATTTGCACACTGTCTCCTGCATTAGACTGTAACCTCCTTGAGAGCAGGGGCTATTCTTTGCCTTTCTTTCTGTCCCTAGCACTTAGCACAGTGCCTGGCTTTTGATAAATGTTCATTGACTGACAACACAAATGAAAAGAAGAGTGCAATAAAGCCGCTTGTGATATAACTATAATGACTAACCTGGATCCCAAAAGACAGATAAAGAAACTGACTACCCTTCTTTCCTTAGAGGCATGAGAGGATATGAGTGTAAAATGATGCATATATTACCAGATAAAGTTCCTTTGTCAGTTGGTTTTCTAGGGCTTTGACATAAAACAAAGGGTATAATAAAACTTTAAAACCAAACAACAAAGTAATAACAGTAGCAATAGCTAGCAT
This sequence comes from Potorous gilbertii, assembly GCA_028658325.1. Lineage (NCBI taxonomy): Eukaryota > Metazoa > Chordata > Mammalia > Diprotodontia > Potoroidae > Potorous > Potorous gilbertii. Next base: position 214,222,189 of record CM053770.1, read on the forward strand.
TTATAGAGTGCTTTAAGGCTTGCAAAGCACTTTATAAAGATTTTACCCTCACAACACCCTGGGGGTGAGGGTGAGGGGGGTAAGTGATCTTCACAGATTAGGGATCTCAGGTAGAAAAGTTAAGTGCCTTATCTAGGATCATACAGCTAATTAGTATCAGAGGGTGGATTTGAACTCAGGATATATTGACTCCAGGTCCAGTACCCTAATGTACTGTGCTTCCTAGTTACTAAGGAAATACACATATAGATTGGTAATCACCCATTTTTTATAGTGGTAATATCTATATATTATTAGAGTTGCCTTAAGACTATGTAACTTGTGAATCTGGCACAGCTCAACATTGGTAGAGGGAGTTCCCTGTACCACTAAAGTCACTGATTCTGTCCAAATATTAATATATAGAGGGTGTCCTAAAAGATTTTTGAGACACCGCATAGATATGTATATACACGTGTGTATATAAATATGGTATATGTAAATATTGTATAGCATACACATGTATGTGTGTATATGCACACATATATATGTATATACATGCACATACATATATAAAACCTATATCATTGACAATTTTTCCCAGTCTTTTGTCTTTCCCTCTTTTAGATACCTTGAGAATTCCCTTACAATCTCTAGCATGGATTTCTACCTATACTTGGATTGGTGTACCTGCTCTTCCCATCTCTTTCTTCTTTGTCCTATTTCTACTTATTTCAAAAGCATATCAAGCACAAATGCTGGGTCACAAACATAGCAGATTCATTATAACTGGTGAAGAAAATATGTTATCAGAAGGGTAACAGGTCTTTTCTATTTTTCATCTATTTGTTGTCTTCCTCCGAGTTTTATCTTTAAATGTCCTTTGGATGAGTTTCTGATGGAAAATCCATTTAGGAGTAGTAAAGTGTGGGCACCCCAACAAATGGGTTTTAAAGCAGATTCTGTTTTCTACTTGCTAAGGTCTTAAATTTCTAATGGACATTAAAATATTTAGAGGAAAAATGCTCAAAGGACAGATCACCCTAATGTGGTGAAGATTAAGAGAGAATTTTAGACATTTTTTTATTGTAAAAGAAAGGAAACACATGTTGGACATCTTCAAGTTTGGGCTCTCCTAGTCTGTTTCCCATGAAGTGTAGAGCCCAAGTTAGGAGATACTTTTTCAAAGCATTTTTTTCTATTTGACTTTGATGAACAAATTAATCATATTAGAAAGAGTAGAATTCATTGAAATATTAATCTAATAGCAAAGCAAGAGGAGATGTGCACCTATTTCCCTCATGTTTCAGTTTCCAACGACTTCTTTCTGTAAAGCTCCAGATGTCTAGTGGTCTCACGCTGAACTCCTGTGGCAGGTACTCATTTCCATTCAATGCCAAAATACTTTTTAAAGTATTGCTTTTTATCCTTTGAGAAATCAAATTTAAATCAATCTTAACAGTTACTATAAGAAATGTAAGCTGAAAGAAGCTTAGCACTGTCTTTCTAGTATATAATAAATACCATTTGAGAGAAAATGATATCTCAGGATGAAATAAGAAACTTCTTGTTTTGTTAAGGAATATATTCTTTACTAGGATAAATGAAGATTTCCCACTGAGATTTCTATAAATGTATGTTTGATAAAGAAGGAAGACTTTAGGTAAAATAAGCAAATTGCAATCTTAATGAAAATTCTAAAAACTTTTATCTTGATAGTACTTTCATTCTAAATTTTCAAATGTGTACAAAACTAGTTTAATACTTTACAAATAAATTTATTTCGTTTTGGGGGGACACTGCTGATGTCTTTTAGTGAATTTCTCACTGCAGCAATTACTTAAGAAAAGATAATTTTACCTGTTTTGAGAGACAGTTAGAATCTGTAATAAGGGAAGCCAGTATGAGGAGAATATTTCCAATGATGAAATACTGTTGTCATCCAAGTATAATTCTCTGAGCAGAACTTGATTCTCCAAAGATGGAAGCTAGATTTAAATTTAGTTTACAAAGATAATAGATTTACTCATTTAGTCAAAAACTTTAAATTTTAAAATAAATAAGAAATACCACATTTATTTTAAGAGTGTTTATTAATTCAAAATGCCAGTCTTTTTCAATATAAATTGTAAGGTTGACAGTAATGTTCTACATGCAATTAAAATTTTTTTTAAAATGACTTAATTCATAACAATAATTATCACTTGCTAAATGATGTGTCATACTTAAGAGAAATATTGCTAGCTCACTTGTCTCATATTTATCAGAAATTTCACATGTGAAAAGGATGTGATTTAATGTCTAACACTATTAAAAATAAATATGAGACCAATTTCATTTGTAAAACAGCAAAATTACATTGACTCTTTTTAAATCAAAGAAACAATCCACATTAAAATCAATTCAAAATCCATTGCAGATTATGACCACAAAATAACAACCAGGGATAAAAGTATCCAAAACTACTAAAACAATAATGCTATGATGCATGTATTTACATGAGGGAAAAATATATATGTATGTATATATATATATATATATATATATATATATATATATATATATATATATATATTTATCATTAATGGGAAATAATTACCTCAGTTAGGTAATTTCCTTGTAACTTCAAAATCTGAAGTAAGCCACAATCTTTAATTCCTTCAACTTTAGTAAGATTATTATAAGAGCAATCCAAGTACATAATAGTAGGAACACTACAAAGACCTCCGGTGCTCATTAGCTGATTGTGATTCACAATTAGTTGCTGAAGAGATTTCAAAGATTCTAATCCACCTGAAAGAAAAATTGCTAACATCAGGGACACTATACAATCTTTCAAATTCTAAGTATATTTCATTTTCCAAATTATTATGCAACTATATTTTCTCAATTATAAGTTAGGACTTAAATTCTTGCTAATTTTTAGATGAAAATTATTAATAAAGTTTTATTATAAAAGTATAACAAAATTATATTTTAAATTATTCTGAAATCTGTATTAATTATTCTGAAACTTGTGAAATCAACAAGCATTTGTTACATGCTTATTATATGCCAGACATGGTGGAAATTTTAGAACACATTATCAATTTAATACTACAAGATTAAATGAAATAATTCTATTTTTAATTACCAATATAGACATAATAAATATCTTTATTGGCAGAATACTATGAAGGAAAGAGCAAGGAGAGGTTTTTTTTGTTTTTTTTTTGTTTTTTACTGTCTTACATGTTTATTGTGCCATTTTCTATGTATTTGCATTTTTTTCCCTTAAAAACATCATTTTCAAGTGGCTGTTTACTTCCATTTCTCATACCAACCCTGAACCCTGCCTTCTGACAAAGAAGCATACTGAAACCAAACAATACATTGCGTTGACCATGTTGGACAATGTATGTTTCCTTCGGCACCAGCGGAACACTGGCTGTTTATCGACCCTCATTCTTGCCAGGATCCTCTTATGATATAATTCACTGATGACAACTGTTACTCCTATTTTTCACAGTTCCTCATTAGTTACTGTAGCCTGCTCATACCATTGTGGTTTTTTCCACTGATTTCTCTCCCCTTCTCCCTGAGATGCTTATCTTTAGTTCTTTGGTGTTCCATATCTTGCTGCCATATAGTAAATTCAATAAAACGTTAGCGTTCAAAAAAATGGGTCTTTGCTTTCATCAGACACTCAAAGCCAATAAAATAACTTTGACATTTCTCAAAATTTAGGCAATTTACTCTTCTCCTGTTCAATATGAGTCCATCATACCTCATTATATCCCCTACCTTGTCTATATATATTATCTGCCCCAGACACACATCTACCCTAAGAAATCCAGACAACAACCATTCTTTCTCTACCCGGTTTTCCTATGCAAATAGACAGGTAAACTATTTGAGGGACTGCAGCTTTCCTCTGAGAAGCTCTGTAATCTTTTGGGCTTTGATACAATCAGCACAATGTCTTCCTTAAATAAGAGTATGTAAAGGACCTCATCATCCACAGGGAATTTCTCCAATCCAGGCAATGGATTGCCTCCAATGAATATCTTTGCCAGGTATACATCTTTCTGTTTTGTGGATCATCTAATATTTTCTTCCAGAGATTGACTGAACAGAGCTGTTTCTGTTGTTTTTTTCCCCCCCAAGGAATCTTGAATGATTTTGATGGCTCAGCGAGAGTTGCAAGATTATAAAATAATCTGTAGAGTATTACCGAGTTTTTTAGCAAATCAAATTCTGATCAAATACTCCCTTTACATAATTATGTGGTTATATCATTTTTCTCATTAAAAAGTAAATTATCTGAGAATCAGGGTTGTGCCAATTTTATCTTAATATGCTGAACACACAGCACAGTTATGGGTACACAATAGATATTTAATGAATATCAAGGTATACCACTAAGAACTCTGGTTCTGGAAAGAGTAACTAAAGAAAATTATGAAACTTTTCTCTGAAATGATTTAAAACTCTATCTAATGTTTAACAAGTCAAGCTACCTATAATCAAAGTCATTTCCAACTACATGAAACATGTTTAGGTATGTGTGTATATACACACATATGATATACATATAGGTGCCAATTATGTAATTTTAATTAATTGTGGAAATTATTTGTAAGTTAAAATTTTCAAATATTGTTTCAACTATATTTCAAATAGAGTTTCAAATATTTTAAAAATATTTCTCATATATTTGTTTGTTTATTTTTAGAGTCAATATGTTGTTTAAAGATTAAGCTGTATTTTCAAGTTAAACGTAAAGTTTTCTAAATTATTTACCCAAATTTACCCTAAATACCATAAAAGAATTTCACTGGACTAAATTTTGTCATCAGACTTTTCCAGCAAGTGTGGGAATACACATGAGCTATTACACCAGAATGATGGATGGATTATCATTAGGTAAGTGACTTTTAAAAGTCATATAGTATGGAGGAAAAAAACTAATATAGAGAATTGACATACTGATTTAATTCTGGAAGAATTCAGAATACTTAAGAAATCTATTTCCTGTCTTTTGAGAATTCTGCCTTTCTCTCATTTTCACTTTTTTCCCCTCTGTCTGTACTTTCTCTCTCAAGAAATCTCATGATTCTAGAACATAAGAATTTGAAGGTACCTTAGATTTCTTCTGATTCAAAACTCATTGCCCTCCCTCAATAAACTCATAAACTCCTACAACATCCCTAACCTTAGCAGTCTTTAACCTCTGAATGAACACTTGTAACAAGGAATTCAGTATCTCATAAGGCAGACTGTTTTTCTAATATCTCTTTAATTAGTAGAAAGCTCTTCCTTAGATCAAGCTAAAACTATCAACATTTTACATTTTTCTTTACATCATTACAACTAGTAGAAAAAGAAACATCATACATGTTTTAGAGGAAGAGAAATAAAAGAAATTCAAAAAGATAAATCTTTCAAAAGTACATGGCAAAACTCAATTATTAACAAATTCATTTAAAAAAATCCAAAAATGTATGGATGCATTTTAAGGGTACTGGAAAATGACTTTGTAGAAGAAACACAGAATTTTTAAAAATGCATATTCTGAAAATTATACTCCAAAATTAGGTAACTTTAATCATATAAAGCATATGACTCATTGACTCTAAGTATTAGTTAAATGTTGGTCCTATAATTTTTGGTATTATTATGTTTTTGGATGAGGAAGGAATCATAAAAAAGAAGAAAACTAAGTCAAATCTGTAAAAGAAAAATACTAGGAAGAAAATGAAATTAAAATTCACATAAAACAGCAGTTTTAAAGATCTCATCTTAGGAAGTGGACCACTGAACTTCCCTGCAACTAAAAATGGATCTTCTACTTATACAGCAAATTGTCTGGTATTCCTGGAGAACAGGCTATTCGGACTTATTAATAATTGGTTTGAAGAAAATGAAATCTTCCTTAATTCTGAAGAAACTTATGGATATTCTAGGACATCATTATGGAGGCCATGAGAATCCTGGTTCATAGTGAATTTTAGTGAGGAAATAACATGTGCTAGGGACTGTGCTAATCACTATATAAATATGATCAGAGATGATCCTCATAACAACCCTACAAGATCGGTGTTATTTTACTTACTATTTACTTACTATTGAGAAAACTGAGACACAAAGAGGTTACGTGACTTGACTCAGGTCACACACCCAGTAAAGCGTCTGAGGCTGGAGTTTTGAACTCAAATCATCTTGATTCTAGTACCACTACTCTATCCACTGCACCACCTAGCTAGTTTGTGAAATGCCAGATGAAAGACATTTTATTGTATATGGAAAAGGTTGCTAAAATCAATATTACATGGCTTTATCACTCAAAAAAGTGTAATATTTCATTTACTCTCTAGCAAGACTAAAGTAAAATGGAGTTTAATTTTTCAATAGACAACACTTATTCAATATATTTAACATTATTTTTATAATGCTGATTACATAATTATTATATACATAAAAATATGAATATTATAATAATTGGAACATAATACTAAAATGGTATTACATTTAAGACTGTTCTCATTTCCGTAGTAATTAGTATTTAGAAGTAAGTTTTCTTTTACAAATCAATAAAACCATAAACATCGCTTTCTGCACACATCAATTAATAAATATCCATTAAGCATCTACCACATGGCAATCTCTGTGCTAGGTATTAAGAATACAAATATGAAAATATCAAACAAGTTCTTCTCATACATATGCTCTGTTTTCCTTCAAAAAGAATAAGATCTTAAAAATCATAATCCAATAATAACTCTCAAACTATGGGTGAAAAAAGCTTGTCTTCATTTAAAGGAAAATTTATTGTCTATCTGTGAAGAAAAACTGTAGAAGTGGGCCAAAACCCTTCAGGAAAACATTTCTCCATGTATCGGTGATATCAGCAAATATATTCTCCTCTGGCTAAATTTTTAATCGAATGGAACTGACAAAAGATTGTTATTAAAAAGTGAAAAATACTCAAGTCTTTAAATAGTTAAGATACAAATATATAATATTATATTGATTGATGATTCTAGAAAGTTGGGGTGGGGGAGGGAACAGGCAGATGATATTACAGCAAAATAAAGACACCAAAGCCTCTGTGCTTATTAAAGCTGAACATTTGGTACGCATTAAGTAAATGTTTATTGAATGTGTTAAATAATATCTCCTCAGTAAGTACTTTTCAAATAACTGATTTTAGTACATATACTATATAAGGTATGAGCTTTTATAATGTTAATAATAGCACCATAACAATCTCCAAATTGGAAGTATCCTTCAGGAAAAGGAGCCATTTATTCCAAATAACATACACAGAAACATCCTCCACACCATCCTGAACAAATCTGTAACATACTCCAGTAAGGGGAAACTCCCCAGCTCCCATGGCCGCCTACTCTACTTTTGGATAGCAATCGTTATTAAGCTGTTATTTCTCACCTTGAAATTGGGTGTAGGTTTTTTTCTGTTTCTATAGATTTAAGGGAAGATAAATGGAAAGGACAGAGGACTTCACTAGGGAGGAAAAATGAAGAAGGGAAGGGAATTCACTCTCTACTATAATGAAAGAGGGGTAGCATGAAATGAAGAGTACACAAATACGGAGGAAGCGGGGAGAGAACAAGGACCAAATAAACATCCCAGTTTCATGGGAATCAGAACAAGAAAAGTGGAAAACATTCATTTTATAGTGGCAAAGAACTGGAAACTAAGGAAATGCTTATCTATGGCAACTAAGTGTCATGGTAGATAAGGAGCTAGACTTAGAATTAGGAGCCTGTCTCTGACACTTACCAGCTATGTGATCCTGGGCAAGTCACTGTACCTCTGAATCTGTCTCCTCATGTGCCAAATGCTAATAATAGCACATATCTCACACGTGGTTGTGAAGAGGAAATGAAATGACAAATGTAAAGTGCTTTGCAAACTTTAAAATGCAATATAAATTTTAGCTATTAGTATTAGAGAATGACTAACAAATTATGAATGTAATGGAATATTACTGTGCCAGAAGAAATGAAAGTTTTCAGAGAAAATATGGAAAACGTAAAAGGCCTGTCTGAATGAACCAATACAGAGTAAACTAAGAAGAAAGAGAACAATTTATACCATTACAACATTATATAGAAAAGCAATTTTTAAATGTTTTGAGAACTCTAAACAATCCAATGACAAACTATAATTTCAGAGAACAAAAGATGATGCATTGCTTTCCTCCTCTGGCCCAAGAGATGAGGGAAATAAGAAAGATAAAGAATGAGATATGAATTTTTAGATATGGCCAATATGGCAACTGTCTTTTCTTGAATGCATTTTTCCTTCTTTTATATTTCCTTTTTAGTTCAACTGGAAGGACTATGATACTGGGAAAGATTGAAAGCAAAAGAAGGGGACAGCTGAGAACAAGACAGATAGTATCATGGGTCCAATGAATATGAGCTTGGACAGATAGTGGAGAACAGAAGGGTCTGGTGTGCTATGGTCCATGGGGTCTTCAAGAGTCAGACATGACTGAATGACAACAATGTGCCAGGCATGGTGCTAAGCACTGACAATACCAGTGAAAGCAAGTAGTATAGTCCCTATCCTCAAGGAATTTACATTCTAATGGGAGAAACAATATATAAAGGAAATCTGGAAAGGGAGGAGGATAAGAAAGTTACATGCCTGTGAAATGTCTGGAGATATCCAGGAAGTGCTGTGAAGTCCTAGAATTGAGCAAGATAAAGACAAAACCTTTCTTTTTTAAATATAGATCGATCAGTGAGTTCCATTTGCACATACAACAGGCTTACCCTCTTTTCCTCCTGATCAGAATTGCTTCTCTGTTTCTGATCTAGTCCACTTCAAAAATTATGAATCTATAGAGTGCAAGCCACTCTTTCTGCCAGGTGCTGGAGAACAAAAGTCATTATGCCCAAGGGATCTTTGTTCTCCTGGTATGAGAAGAGGAATATGATGTTTTAAGGAGTGAAAGAAAAGTAAGAACTGGAGGGATTGGGAGTCTTCATGTAGAAGATAACAGATGAGCTGGGTTTTGACAGAGCTTGGGACCACAAGAAGTGGAACTAGAGAGAACTGGGGCCTTTGAATAGATAGTACAAAGAAGATAAGTGGGAAATGGACTGTCAACTTTGGGAAACAGTTTGCACGGAATGGGAAGGCCATGAAGGGTACTGATACACAAGGCTGGAAAGGTAGGCTAGAGGCAAACGAGTTTTAAATGTCAGGCTGGTGTTTGCATGTAATCTCAGAAACAAAAGGGTGTTTGATGTTTTCGAAGGTTCTTGATCAGGCGAGTGGTCAATATTTTTACTAAATACAATGATTATTTTTGGTTTTACTTTGTTGACATTTTGTAGTTATTCCTCCTCCTTCTCCTCCTAATCATTCATTTTTGCTGCCTCTCCCTTCTTTTTTAGGTTTGGAGTTATTTTGTTTTGTTTCATGGTTTGCTTATTTATTTTTTTTATTTCCAGGAACCACTTAGGATCCCTCAAGAGCCAGTAACACTTAGTTCCTAGAAGATACTTGGTTACTGTAAATTGCTCATGTAATCACTTTCTCTGCAAACTCTCATCTCAAAGAAATTCAAATGAGTTAAAAACTTCTAAAAAAAAGTTTTGATAACAATGAAATGGCAATGATTTTTTTAATTTTTAGTGTGATACTTTAAGATCTGTGATTTTTTTCCTGAGGTGCCCAGTATTGATGTAAACAACTCCAACAAGTAAATGCTCTTTGAGAGTCAGTAAGGTAAAAACAAAAATGTAAAGAGTAGCTAATCTGTGGATGAGGTGTTTTGTTTTGTTTTAACCTACTTAGGCTAGTCCTAAAACAAGGGACACTGAGTCTGTCATTAGGTCTGTAACAGAAACTCTTCTAGCTCAGTTTGGTAGGTCATACCGGATATTATATATACCTTTGAGAACTCAGGGCTACCATTAAGTCATCAGAGGAGACCTTTAATAGATTCCTTTATGAACACTATTATAAAAATGTCATCTATCATTATATTGAGTCTGTCTTACTGAGTGAAGTCCTATGCACCCTAACAATGTTCAATAAATGTTGTGATGTTCTCACACTTTTCCATTTATCTACTATATTCTGTGGGTGACATTCTCTCTCAAGCAGAATTTAAGATTCAACTATTTCTGGACATCTGTTTGGTATGGTGAGAAGATGGAGTCGGGACACTGGATTTCTGGCTCTATGTCTGATTCTTATTATATACAACCTTTGAGCACCAAACCTTTCCAGACCTCAGTTTCCCCTTCTGAAAATGTAAAAGCTGTGATAAATTACCTCTAAGATCATTTTCAGCTATGAGATGCTATGGTTTTCAATGACTGATTAGATGATAGCCATCCTAGGCCAAACTGGGAGTAAAACTTTCCTTTTCAAACTTTACAGAGCACTTTCTTTAGAGCTCCACTAATTTGTCCAATTAAGGGAGTGAAAGAGCTGGGCCTTGACAGAAGAAGAGGATTTTCAAAGTTGGAGGAGTAGAGGTAGTGAATTCCAACCACTGTGACAGCTTGCATGAATGTACAGAGAAAGGAGAAGGCAGGATGAGATCAGGTAACAGCGGGTTGTCCTGTTTAGCTGGAATGTAAATTATGTGAGGGGTAGTAAGGCTAGAAAGATTGAAGACAGATTGTAAAGGGCTTTATATGGCAAACACAAGAGGCTCTAGCTTATCCTCCAGGCAATAGAGAGCCACTGAAGATTTTTGAGCAAAGGAGTGACATGGTCATATTTGTATATTATAAAAATTGCTTTAGCAAGATAAGAACAAAGTAACAGATTAGAGGAGGAAGGAACTAGAGACATGTATCTTTAAGGAGGCTGTTATAATAGTCTAGTGAAGAAATAGCAAGAACTTCAACCAGAGTGAATTCAGAATGAGAGGAGAGTGGCAGGGCTGATGCTAGAGATATTGACAAAGTCAAACTCAGGATTGTGGGCTTTGTGGCAACTGCTTAAATGTAGGGGGAAAGAAGGGGAAAGTCTCTTCCAAAATGATTCCAAAATTTCATCTCTAGAATATGCTCTTTGAGGACAGATGATGTGTCTTATTGCCTCTTTGAATCCCCAGTACGGAGGACGTTGCCTCATATATGAAAGTCGCCTAGTAATTATTTGTTGAATTGAATTGACTACAAGATTCCTCCTTTGTCCTACAATTCTCTAAGTGTCCTTAGGTACTTAGTTACCTGTAAGATTAAAAAGCAAAATGGCACCATCTAGTGGACATTTAACCACTTTCCTCTAAACTAGAGAGAAAATAAGCAAGGGAAAAAACCTACTGATTTTTCAAAAACATCAAAAAC
>CM053770.1:214233994-214258954 GCA_028658325.1 Potorous gilbertii
TAATACCTGTGTGACTCTGGGCAAGTCATGTAAATCTGTTTGCCTCAGTTTCCTCATCTGTAAAATGAGCTAGAGAAGGAAATGGTAAACCACTCCAGTATTTCTGACAAGAAAGCACCAAAAGGAGTCTTGAAGAGTTGGACATGACTGAAAACAACTAAATAACAGCAACAATGAATGTGGATGAAGTTGTGTGGCCTCAATTCAAATCTGACCTCAGACACTTGCTAGCTATATGACTCTGAACAGTTCACTGTTTCCTCAACTATAAAGTGGGGATGACAGTGCCATCTACCTCCCAGGACTGTTGTGACCAATTAAATTAAATAACAATTTTGAAGCACTTAGGACAGTGCTTGACACTAGGTAAGCACTATAAAAATGTTAGCTTTTATCTTTTTGACCGACTGAGGTGTCAGTCACCAGTAATTAGGCCAGGCTGTAATAATGTCATTGTCTAATGTTGGCTGATAACTCAACCAATCAGTGATGGGGAATAGATGAATGGTAGAGGACTCTGGATATATTTACTCCCTCTCCTCACCTGGATCTCTCTACTGCCTTCTGTCTCTTCCTTCATGGATTCAAAGCATTACAGTGGTTCTGGGCAGCAGTGTAAGTATGCAGAGGTTTCACTGTTGGTCTGGAAGCACAAAAATTCCTAAATTGTCCAAATTCTCAAACAGTTTTTTGTTGTCTGTTTCACTAACTTGAAATAATTGAGAGTAGTAGAAGTGGAACACTTTTAGTGGGGGCTCCATTGTTCTCAAGGGGGGGCATGTCCCCAAATGACCCAATGTGATTAGGGCCCAAGATAGCCCCAAACTGCTTGTGTTTCTTTAGGTTTATATATAATTTTGGATTTCCTTCTTCTTTGGTCACAGTTCTGCTTGTTACCTATGTGACCTCTGGCAAGTCAACATTTACCATTCTGGACTTATTTCAACATCTATAAAATGAAGGGGTTGCATTAGATATTCTCTAAGGGTCTTTTCATCTCCAATTCCTATATTTCAATCACCCCAGCTTTCTGGCCTACTCCTACAATGCATCATATTCTTAATTGGGTGCCTATCTTGCTACTTCATGAATTTATGATTTCCTCCGTGGTGGCGGTTCCTTGAAACTGGTACATATTACAATTTCTTTATATCTTAGTAAGTAGTCTAATAATATAGTAAGTAATAATATATCAGTATTATTACCATAATATATTATAATATTATATGATTATTATGTAATATTATAGAATTACATATTATAATTATGTTAATCTCTTAATGATGGTAATATTTGTAGTAAATAATAAATAATAATATAACAAAGCAATAGCAATATATTATAATATAGTACTATAGTACTATTACAGTACCATAATAATATAGTAATATTGTTACCATGACTCATCTAATAATATAGTAAATATTCTAATAAATAGTCTGCAAAAGTTGCTGTTACCAAAAATTTCATCACTCTCTGGGCAAAGTGATAGTGATTCTCTTTGCTCTTGGTGAGCTTTGTCCTTAGATGACCGAGTTTATTTCTGAGCCCTTCCTCAAAATCTTTCTGTCTTGGTGAAATACTTATAACTTGTGCTCTATAACTTGCCTTCTAGAACAAAGTATTGTAACAAGACTATGATGGAATACTTATCCAAATACCTTTATTTGGGATTACCTATTTTTAGTGTCTTCCTACAAGCCCCTACCCCTTGATAGTTCTTCTCGGAACTGAAAAGCGGGGGCTGGGGTGGGGGATGCAAGGCTTCTTTTCCTCTGATTTAAACTGACTCTGCTATTCCTTCCCTACAGTCTCAAATTTCTGCTTTTTCTACGGTGATCATGTGCTTTCAACAGAGTCACTTTTAGTCTTTCTCATTTTTAATGTACCTGTAAATTAGAAAACAATTAAACAACATTTCCTAATTCCAAATATTCTTGGCAATGGAGGTTTTACATTATGACTTTTGTGGCATTATTAAAGACAAGTTCTCATGGCACGTGTTGAAAGGCTTTTAATAGTTTTGACACTGCAGATAACTAGTGAATTTATCTGATCTCAGTCCACAGTGACATTTGTAATTGAAGAGAAAAATATGCCCTTGATTTACTGAGCAATCAGGAGAGTGAAAGTTCCAAGATCTTGTCATAATTTATTATTTGGTATATACTTGTGTGTGTACATTTTGTCTCTTCTGATAGAATGTCAGCTCCTTTAAGATTTCTAGTGTCATGCTTGGCATATGCTAGGCTCTTAGTAATTGTCTACTCATTGATTGTTTAAAGGCACTGAAGATCGTGAGCCTAGAAAAGTCAAGGGCCTGTGACATTTGCCTTTAAGTACTTGAAGAATTGTCATACAGAGGAAGTGTTAGATTTGTTCCACTTGATCCAAGTGAATAACATTAGAATAGTGGGTGCAAGTTGCAAAGGCACAGATTTAGGCTTGTTGTAAGATAAAATCTTCCTAAAAATTAGAACTCTCCCAAACTGTAATGGACTGTCTAGGAAGGCACAAGTTTCCTTATCAGTACCACTGGCATCTAGGTGACACCATAGTACATAGAGTGCGGAGCCTGAAGTCAGGAAGACTCATCTCTTGAGTTCAAATCCAAACTCAGACTCTTGCTAGAAGTATGACCCTGGGCAAGTCACTTAACCCTGTTTACTTCAGTTTCCTCATCTGTAAAATGAACTGGAGAAGGAAATGGCAAACCACTCCAGGATCTCTGCCAAGAAAATTCCAAATGGGGCCACAAGAGTCAGTCAGACATGACTGAAAACAACTGATCAGCATAAAGCATCTTCAAGGAAAGTTTGCATGAGGACCAAGGAAAATCCCGATGGACTCGAGGCCTTTTACAGTCAGAGAAAGAACTACGGAATTGGATTGCAGAATGAAGCAGACCATTTTCTCTCGTGTTATGCTTTGTTTTGCTTTATGGTTTCTCCCATTCATTTCAGTTTTTCTATGCAACATGACTAAGATGGAAAGGTATTTAATAAGACTGTATGTGTAGAACCTATATAAGATTGCATGTCCTCTCAGGGAGAGGGAAGGAAGAAGAAAGGAGGAGGAGGAAGGAAGGGGAAAAACCCAAGATATATGGAAGTGATTGTAGAAAACTGAAAACAAATAAAATAATCCAAAAAAAAGAAAGAAAAAGGTTGCATTTTTCTCCAAGTACATGCTGAGCTACCCCTGAGGTGTCTTCTAACTCTGGAATTAAGTGATTAGCAATATAGCTTTAGCAAATATTTAGCAAAATATGTTTGTGGTCAACAATGCCTTAGACCTGAGGCCTGAGAAAGACCTTAATTTAGAAAGACCAAGGTCATCCACCACATTGCACGCCATCTCCAGTTGTCTTGATTTTTATCTTGCCACTGGACTTCAGGGACTCTGGAGGAGAAAGTGTAGCTTTGTCCAATTCATATACAAATCAAGACATCACCTGTGATATTGATACTCTTCCAAATGGAGGATGAAGAACAACTTCTGCACCATCCTAGGACAGCCATTTTGGCATGAATCGCTACAGCAATTGGCCTGGCTTCATTTTTTTTCTTTTCTCTCTTTCCCTTTCCTCCCCTCCCCTCCCCTCCTCTCCCCTCCCCTCCCCTCCTCTCCCCTCCCGTCCCCTCCTCTCCCCTCCCCTCCCCTTACCATTTTCTTTTCTTCTTTTGAGTACTAAGCATTTGGAAAGAATTTTAAAGCTCCTGGGATCCTAGATCTAGAGCTGGATGTGATCTCAGAGTCCATTTAGTACAACCATTTTCAGATGAGGAAATTTAGGTTCAAGCTGGCTAAATGACTTGCCCAAACGTTTCCTGTTTCACAACACCTTCAGTAGACTAGCATTTCCTTTCCTGTGCCTTGTTCCCAAAGTTACCTTGTTCTCTAAACCTTCTTGCAGCACAAATTTCTCTTGTTAGTGACCAGGTATAAATCAATTGTCAATCTGAGTCAGTGGTGGGACAATGCCTTTTGGCACTTTTCAGGTGAACTGGGAGATTTCAAGTGAAATATGAGATTCCAGTCCTAAGAGCCTGCATAGATAGTTTTCTGACTAGTCCCAATCCAGCATGTGGAACTTTGGGGACTAGGTTTATTGCCATGAGTGAAAAAGGAATCTTTAAGATGTGAGGACAAAAAAAGCTTCTAATTGGTTAGGAGCCAGAAGATCTCAGGTACAAGAGGTGCCAAACTGAAACTGAATTCCTAATTCCTCTGGCACCCCTGCCAAAG
This sequence comes from Potorous gilbertii, assembly GCA_028658325.1. Classification (NCBI taxonomy): domain Eukaryota; kingdom Metazoa; phylum Chordata; class Mammalia; order Diprotodontia; family Potoroidae; genus Potorous; species Potorous gilbertii. The sequence continues at coordinate 214,238,243 of CM053770.1, forward strand.
ATCCACATGTTGGGTTTGCCCATTATATTTGTTTCTAAGTTTGATGAGTACAGTATATTTAACCATTACCTCAGTACTTTGATGACTTTTATTTTTTATGGGAACTCCTACCACTATCATAAAAGAGTGATCTGTGCTACTCATTCTGTGTGTTTCTTGACTGTGCCTTTAGCTGTTCTAAAACTGAATACTTTTTTGTCTTCCTCAACTCTAAAACAATTTCAAATTTGCAAATGTTCTGGTAGAATATAAGCTTATGGGCAGAGACTATTTCATGGGGATCTTTGAATCCCCTCAGAGCCTTTGTGCTTTGAATATAGTAGGTGGATCATTAATATTTGCTTAATCAAATTGATTGTTTAATTAGATTATCTGAATCAAAGCTCTTGGTAAGAATGGGGTGAGGGGGCAATGCCAATCAATACTTCCAGTAAATAAAGTTCAATCTGTATTTATATTGTATAATTAAATATGAACAGTTGTCATTTTTTTTGAAAAGTTCATTATTTTTGTAAGGTTGATGTTTTATTTTGTTATCTTTTCATTAGGCAGTCAATAATTGAAATCTTACCTACTCTAAGAATTCTCAATGGTGAAACACTGAAATCTGATTCTCCCAATCATGAAACTGACATACCAGAACCAGGCAGTTTTGCAGCAATCTGCCAGACCCAGAACCAGGAATTTAACTCAATAGTTAAAAAATATGTCACTGAAAAAAGGTACATGACCTAAATTTTAGCATAATTTAAGTATTAATGTAATTTTATAACAAATGTTCTAATTTAATCCCATCTGTCTTATTTGGGGTAATACTTTTGAAAAATACCCAGTAAAGCTGCAGGATATCAAATTACTTTTAGATCTACTCTCTGAAATTTAGTATATATTTACTTGGAACAGTGAATAAAAATACTATATCAAAAAATAATAGAAATCTATACCTATATATTCTGGGTTTATAGCAAAAACTGAACAAAATTTCAAAATTGCAAAAAATTGTTAGTATATTTGTTTCTCTGGGAAGTAATATTTTCCACTTCCTATGGTTTGTAACATGACAACTTCATTTATGATTTGAAACCTTTTGGATTTTTTAAGGAAAGACTGACTAGTAAACAACAGAAAGCTAAAATTCATTCTCAGTTGTCATTTGTTGGTCATTCTTTCATTCATTTGTTGTTGGCTTTCTCTTAAGAAGACCAACATGACATCATGATGTTGGGGTCAAGGTACAGTGTGTTTGATTGTGACTGATCAGACCAATATGAGCTTAGAAGGCTTTACCACAAGTTGGACACAAATACAAACATTTGTGTGGAAAACAAAAATATGAACATTTGTGTTGAGAATACTATGGAACATGCATACGTGTGTTCATTCTACATGAACATTTAGAGTGGAGACATCTCAAAATTTGTATATCTCATGTTTCTTTTTTAGCTACTGCAATTCTACTTCACTCAGAGCACAGCAGTTTCTTTGATGAAGGCATGCCATGTTTCATGGTCCTTTGCCAGTCTCTTGCATGTCACTCAATTGATTCCAAAGTTCTTCAGAGAGACCTTGAGAGTGTCTTTGTATCACTTCTCTTGACCACCATGTGAGCTCCTGCCATACATGAATCTTTAAAACAGTCTTTAAGCTAGTGTATGTTTGGCATTCAAACAATATGGCCAATCCATGAGAGTTGCACTCTCTGCAGTAGAGTTTGAATGCTTGTCACTTCGGCTGGAGAAAGGACCTCATTGTCCAGTACCTTATCTTGCCAGACGATCTTAAAAATTTTCCTAAGACAATTCAAATGGAAGTGACTCAGTTTGCTGACATGGTACTGGTATACTGCCCAGGTTTCACAGGCATACAACAATGAAGTCAGCACAAAGGTTCTATAGACCTTCAGTTTGGCAGGCAGCCTAAGACATCTACTCTCCCACATTTTCCTTTGAAATCTCCCAAACACTTTACTAGCTCTGACAATGTGTGCGTCAGCCTCATCATCTATGTGTATATCCCTGGAAATTATACTGCCAAGGTAAGTGAATGAATCCATAACATTTAAAATTTTTCCATTTTCTCTAACCAGTGGTTCCACATATTGTATGGTTTGGTGCTGACTAGTGGAGAACTTCCTGTGTTTTCTTTTGTTAATAGCCAGGCCAAAATGAGCACAGTTGATCTTTTCTGTTACACTTTAGCCTTAAAGGCTGAATTGAGTGTACAATCATATATGAACAAAAAGCCATATACCAACTCTCCTTCCACTTTAGTCTTAGATTTTAGCCTTTTCAAATAAAATAATTTGCCATTAGTGCAGTAGTTGACTTTGATGCCATTTTCATCCTCCTTGAAGGCATATGACAACATTACTAAAAACATCAGACTAAAAAAAGCATGAGAGTAAGCACACATCCATGCTTCACTCCATTGGTGACTGGGAAAGCATGAGATCATTGTCCATATTCCAGAACTTGTGTAAATATGCCATTGTGAAACTGGTGTACAAAACTGATGAACTAATCCAGGCAACCCATTTTAATCATGCTTTTCCACAAACCTTCTGATAGCATCAAAGACATTGACTAGATAAGTGAACATTATATACAGAGCTCTATTCTGCACCTGGCATTTCTCCTGGAGTTGTCAAACAGCAAACACCATGTAAACTATTCTTCAGGCCTTTTCTGGAACCACACAGATTCTCAGGTAGATCACCATCTTCCAGTAGAAGGATCAGCCAATTAAGGAGTAGTCTGGCAAGAATCTCACCCTTGATGACTAAGAGAGAGACCTCCCTGTGATCGTCAACCTAATTCCTTTTCCTTTATAGAGATGAACAAATGGAGGCATCTTTGATTTCCTGGGGGATTGTCTCCTCTTGCCATACAACCCAAAAGATTTCAGTCAGTTTTTGTATGAGTAGCGTATCGCCTGCCTTGTAGATTTTTGCCTGAATGGAATCTGCATTAAGTTCTTTGACACACGAGTAATGCCATTCAAGACCTCTTCTTCAGTTGGAAGTTTGGTTAGAGAGGGAGTGACTTCAATCTTAGGTAAACGGTCAGTGATGTCAGCATTTATTGATGATGGTCTGTTGAGAACACCATGAAAGTGTTCAGCCCATCTCTGCAGGATCATGCCTGCAGGATTGTTTCACTGATCAGTATAACTCCATCAGCACTGAGTAGCTGAGGTCTACAATAGATCTTTGGTTGGTAAATAGTCTTCAAGGCATCATAAAGCACTTTGGTTTGTTTCTATTAGCATAAAACTGAATCTTTTTCTACCTTCTTTCTGAGTCAAGAAAACCACTTCTCTCTAAGCTTTGATTGTACTATACTTTGAATGGAGTTAAGTCCTGCCTTTATAGAAACAAATAAATTATTGATAAACCCTGTGGAAGTCTCTAATCTATTGATGTTGAGTCTTCTGATCTGCTATTAACACCATGAGAAGTCTGATTGGGTGGGTGCTGATATCTTTCTTGTCTGCTCATTTGGGGCCTGGAAATTTCAACTCTGAGCTTACTTTCCTGGCTGCTGAATAGATAGGAAAGGGAGAAAAAGCTAACATATAGATCATTCTTTCCTTGGGAAGAAGAATTGACAACTATTAATAGCTGCTAAGTAATGAAGATATCAGAGTCAGTACTGGAATGAGTAACTACAGCTCTCACCTACATTTTTAATTTCCTAAGAGAAATTTTCCATTCACCCATGATAATTGAATAAATAATTGTTTCCCTGACTACTTATTTTGCTTAAATTTTCTTTCTTAAAAGAAAACATTTTTCATTTGTGTTTACCAGATCTAAAATATTAAGATTGATTTTTATTTTAGAATTAAGAATTTCATGATTCCTTCATAAAAAGAAAATTGAGATTATGTAACCTATTATTTTTGATTTGTTTTGCTCTTACATTTTATATGGATTTAGTGAGATGTTAATATAAACATTTTTTAAAGACATAGTAACTCTAATAGAAGTGTGAAAATGTAAGTAGTGGAGATATATTCCTAACAAAACACCACCACCACCAAGAATAGTAATATTGCTTTAAGATTTGCAAAGTGCTTTACACATTGCATCTTATTTGATCCTCACAACAACACCTGAAAGGTAGATGATGTCATTATCCCTCTTTTACAAATGAGGAAACTGAGGCTGAAAATATTGCCTTTGATCACAGTTACTATGTATCTGAATAGGATTTGAATTCCGGCCTTCTTGACTCTATCCACTATACCATCTCGCTCTCTAGTATTTATCATTCAATTATGACTTTTTCCTATAAATGAGTTTCAAAATTTACTCTGCTCTGACACAAAGTCCAAAAACAAGAGAGTTTTCATATTTGATTTCTTTAACTCACATTGCATCCTCAACAAAATCAGAAGATACATGTGACTAAAACTTATTTACTAGTCCATGTTTTGTATGTGCTATCACTATTTTCAGACATACTTACTGTGCCAAAGAGTTGATGGTTCAGTATCACACAATATTTTAAACTTCAAAGGAAATAAGCCAAACATAATTTTAAAACAACACTTTTATTATTATTTGTATTTAAAAACAAATGTATTATTCCAATGTAAACTACTGAACTGTGAAGACATACTATTCAGAAATAATCTCCCACATGCATTTATGCATATATATGTATATACACATATATAAATAAGTATACATGTGTATATTTATACTTTTCCAGGTTAACATGACATATGTATATATATATATATATATATATATATATATATATATATATATATATATATATCATTGAAATTCACAAAAGGCCTTTTTCCATGAATAATTTGTGGTAGTAGCAGTTAAGATGAATTATATGATTTAAATAAGTAGCAGAAAGATACATCTTTGTTTTTACTTGTTTACTAAGCAAATGGCAATATTTATTGCATTGCCATAAAGGTATCTGATATGCTATAATTTTCATTATCCCTTCCTCATCCCTCCTATAGTTAGAAACATTATTATTAATATAATGGAGCCATTCTGTGCCAAGAATCTAATAACTAATGTGATGCTTGACTATATACTGAAAAAATCTTTAAAACAAATAAAAGAGATGATTTTACCTGACCTTTTAGAATTTAGTTTGTTTAAATTTGTAAACTTAATATTGTGTTAAAGTATTTGAATTCTTTTTTCAAGTGAATTCTCCTTCAAGTGAAAAATGAGAAAAACCTTTCCCATAACATCAGTCCTTTATTTAAAAGTCCAATAAAAATATTTTGCATGGCAAGATTCAATGTTGGAAACACTTTCAAGTTTATTTCATAAATAGCTTCTCCAAATTTAGGCAGCAGCAATCCTCATAGGCTTTCTATCTGCATTTGATGTTTACAGTTGTAAAGGGTTGGCTCTTTCTCATTCATTTATACAAAAAAAAATGCCTCTTGGAGGGAAATATATCAAAATAAGACAACTAAACATTGTGTTTCATCTACTCATTTAATATTACATAAATTAACGTTTTTATTTTTATGAAAAATGAGATCTGTTAAAATGTAACCAAACCTAAATAAATTTCTAATAATTAATGTCAGTGGTGATCATAGTGTTCATTAAACTTACTTAAAATGGTAACATTTTCTCATATGTTATATGACTAAATACTTCTCATTATTTTTTCTTTAGAAATATACACTCCTTAGATGCCATAGAGGACTTGTGCTGCTATTTTGACAAGCTGATGAAGCTTAGTAGTGAGTACAGAGATGCTCATGAACACGGACATGTCACTATCATTGAGAGAGATGAAGATTTAAGTATCACAAAGAAAAACCAATCAGAAGAACGACAAGAGAATTTGAAACAAGCAGCCAGTAACAGTTCACAGCAAAGCAACCTCTTCGTTAATGGGGTCAATGAAAATAAACATGATTTTCCGGAAGTTTCTCAAAAAAGAATTGATCCTGACAACAGTGATTCTGAATTCACTGCATCTTCCGTACATGAGCATATAGTGAAACTTAATCATGACCAAAGAGTCCAAAGGACGAAGAAAGGCATTGTGAGCACCAAAATTCATACCACGAACAGCACTGTCACTGAGCCATTAATTACAAGTGAAATGGAAAAGGATTTCCAACCTATTCAGAATGATGCCAAAAAGTAAGATTTACAAATGTAATTTTTCTTCATAGTGTCACACTCTTGATTATATTTTATTGTATGATCTTGGGCAAAAGGTACACTTCTGGTACTTTTTGGTACAGGTACAAATTTTAAATGACCAGATCCTTTGTACTCCATTGGTTATTTGTAGAACAGTGCTAATATTATTTTTCTCAAATATATTCACTGTGCCTAAAACAGTCACTTTCATTTTCTGCCATATTAATCATCTGAAATATTAATTTGGTCAATTCTTCTAACATAATTGATTATTAGATACTATTCAGAGTTTGTTGTAAAATTGCCTTTAATTCTTGTTCATTTAAAAATAAATGTTCTTTTTGGAAGAACTAGTATTTGTTTTCCTGGATATGGTAAAGAAATTCCCTTTGAAGAGTCAGGCCTTTCTAACTTTCTTTTAAGAGAAGGCTTGTATATTTCCTGTTTATTCATTGAATTTAATTGAGTTCAAAAAATATTGAATTTTACTATATATATGTATGTTTTAATTTCATTTTTATAAGGGCCAAGCTGATTCTGCCAAGATGCCTTTTGATTTAACTGCATATATCCTTATTTTTGCAGCTAGAGAACTATTTTAGTAACCAAGAATGTCATTAGAAATGGTTAAATGGTAACTCAGTTTACTTGCTATATTGGTCCGTTCTGTAATAAAATGTGGTTTTAGCTTTAATCTGTTATATTTTCTTCTGCCTGTCACTCATTGCCTCTGATGTCCAGGTTGGGAAGAAGAAGAATTGTTTAAGAATGTCTCTAAAATAATGGCAGATCGTAACCTATCTAGGCTTTTACATTCTGTATGATTGCTGATCATGTTTTTCTGTAAATCCTCCACAAAGATTCTACCTGACTCACTGGAGGTTTTCCTTGGTTCTCCCAAGATTTCATGGAAGTGAGCACATTACTTTCGCTGTCCAGTTTTACTTCATTCTCACTACGTGACTTATCCACCTCCTTATGTCAGGCTACACATATAAGAAATTCTATTTATAGTCTTCTTCTTTGATGCAAGTCAAACAGGCATTAATCATGCCTTCTATGTTTGCTGTTATAGGGGCAGGGAATACGAAGACAAAAATGAAATAGTTCCTGTCCTTGAGAATCTCATATTTTATCAGAAGAGGCATGTATATATAAAAATATATAAAACGCACACAAAATGAATCTAAGGTAGTTTGTGTTGGGGGATATATTGACCGTTAGAAGATGATGAGGAAAGGTCTCAGGCAGAAGGTGTCACTTGATCTAAGCTTGGAAGGAAACTAGAGAGGGATTCTGGGAGGTTTAGATAAGGAGAAAATGCATTCCAGGCATGGAAGACAGCTTGTTAAAAAACCAGAGACACAAAGGACTGAATGTTACCCCTGAGCCACAAGCAGAAAGGATGTTTGGCTGACTCATTGAATATATGAAGGAATGTCAAGTGTCACAAGGCCCGAAAGGTTGGAGCTAGGTTGTGAAGGATTTTAAAATGTGAATCAGAGGGTTGTGCATTTGATCTTAGAAATAATAAAAGGAGCTGCTGGACATTGTTGCAGAGGAGAGTAACACAGTCAAGACTTAGGCTTTTGTATAATCACTTTTGCAGCTGTGTGGGAAATAGATTAGAAAGAGAGGCTAGAAGCAAAGAGATCCATTCGGGAGTCATTGAAATAGCACAGGAAAAGATGTTAAAGCCCAATCTAGAGTGGGAGCCATGAGAGGGAAGAAAAATGGATGTATGTAAATACCTATCAGGAAGGTGCTGTTAAATGTTAGCACCTGATTTGATATATGGGATGAGAGTAAACCAAGAGTAAAGGATGTTTCCAAGATTTAGAACCTAGGGGAGTAGAAAGATGGTAGATAATATCAGGGCAGAGATTGGGAAGCTAAGAAAATGAGTGAGTTAGAGGAAAAAGGTAAGGTTCTACTTTCATCTTGTTGAGTTTAAGATATCTTCAGGGTAATCCAGTTTGAGATGTTGACTAAGGAACTGGTGATGCAGACCTGGAGCTCAGCAGAGGGTTTGGTTTCGATCTAGGAGCCATGTGCATAAAGATGATAATTAAATCCATGGGAGCTCATAAGCTAACCAAGAGAGAGAGTGTGAAGAGGAAGCAAAAGAGGGCCAGGACTGACACTTGAAGGTCTACTCAAGTTAATGAGCGACATGGATGATGACCTGGTAAAGAGATAGGCAAGAGGAGAACTGAGAAATAGTGGCATTATGAAAATACAAAGGACAGAGAGTAGAGAATCCTGGAGGAGATGGAATTCATGAGTACCTCAGAGAGGTCAAGGAGGATGAGAAAAGAGAAAACCAGCAGAGCTGGAAGTTAAGAAACCATGCCAACATTAAAGAGAGGAGCATCACTTTGCTGAATGAGTTGGAAGCCAGACAAAGTGAGTAAGAGGAAAAGAAGTGGAGACAATGAAAGTGGAGGCTTTGTCTTACTGTTTGTCTTGGAAAGGATGGAGAAATAGCAATAGTTTGGGGGGTTGGTTAATCAGTTAATGGTTCTATAAGTTTGGGGGGTGACTTGGGGTATATTTACATACAGTAGAGACAGAGTTAGTAGATAGGAAGAAATCTAAAATTTAAGATGAGAGAATCGTGGGGACAATGTGCCTGAAGAGTTTGGGGCAAGGAGGATGGAATTAAGGGTAGGTTCTGAGGGGTTGTCCTTAGGATATTGATCAATCTGTATGTACTTAACAAGCATTTGTTAAACACCAACTTATATGTGCTGGAGATATGAAGAAAAAAATGACAGTTTCACCTTCAAAGATCTTGCAACTATCTGGAAGACATGTTGTATACATATTTGTGTTATAATCACATATATACACATAGCATATACATATATACATATACATATACATATATATGTATATGTATATCCACCCAAAATAAACATAAGGTTTTGGGAGATGGCAGGTAGGAAAGAAGGTAGTGGGAACTACCTACCTACCTGCCATCCCCCTCTACTTATAGAGTCACTGCCATAGTTTAAGCCCTTGTCATCTCTTGCATGGAGTATGTAATGTGCAATAAGGCTGGAAAGGAAACTTGGGGGCCATGTTGAGAAGTGTTTTAAATGTCCAGCAGAGGAGTATTTTATGGTTCATAGGGTGATATTGAAGCTGAAGAATTAAGAAGCTTCTTAATTGATCTCCACACTTCAAATCTCTTCCCTACTCCAATCCATTCTCTATGCAGTTGCCAAAACCATTTTCCTAAGGCAATAGGTCTGACCATGTCACTTTCTCACTCAACTTCGATGATGCCTGATGAACCATAAACTACTCCTCTGTTCCACGTTTTTAAAACACTTCTCAATATGGCATCAAACTGCCTTTCTAGCCTTATTGCACATTACTCTCGTGGATTCTATAGTTTCTCCAAGCTGTCCTTTCTCCAGTTCCTTACTCTTGATTCCCCATTTACGTGTTTTTACATCAGTTGTCTCCCTTGTCAGGAACGCCCTTCTGACTTACCTCTTTCTCTGAGTATTTTTTGGTTTCTTCAAGACTGAAGTACCAACTTCCATGAAGTCTTATTCGAATCCCTAAGACTGCAAGGCCATTCTCCTCAGTTACCTTTCCTTTTTTGTAACATGCCTACATATATGTACATATTTTATCTTCCAAAGAATATATGTGTGTTCCATGAAGGCACAGATTGTTTGATTATTTTTCTCTGTATCTTCCTCATTTAATGTGGTGCTTGGCTTTGAATAAGTACCTCATAAATCTTCAGTTGATTGACTGCCATTTAAATAATCTTAATCAAAATCTGCCATTTAAATAATAAGTAATCTTACTCCTAATCTTGCTTCAATTCACTTTTCCAGCCGTCTCATACACATTCCCCTTCATACCTTATACGGTCCAGCCAAACTGACTTTTTTGCTCTTTTTCAGTGTGTTTCTCACAAAGCTCTTACCTCCCCTCTCTCTGTTTTTGCCTAAGCTTGGCTTTGTTCCTGGAATGTGCTCCCTCTTAGAATCTCTTGCTTTCTTCACAAAATTACTTGGATGCCCCTTTTGACCTAAGATCTTTGCTGATTCTTCCAGCCTCTAGTTCTGAGCATGAAGTAAAGGATCAGAGAATAGGTGGATGTTACTGTGAGGAAGGAAGCATCAGCTGAGATGTAGAGAAGAGGAGAAAGGCAAGCTCCTGAAGTCTTAAGAGCGTAAGGCGAAGTCCTCTGCAAATAGGGTAGAAGGATGGATGGTGTGGAAAGCTTGAGGACAGAAGTTTTGGAGCAGCCACTTAATGGACTGTAGTAAAGAATAGGGTAAAAATATTGTCTTACCACGGTAATGATCCAGTCAAAATGAGACCATACATATTTACCCATTCGTCACAGTTATGGAACTTTATCATCATGCATTTATGGTCAGTCATCTTTAGTGGATATGCCACAATTAACATGCCTCCACAATATGTTTCTTCCTCCCCCTGCCTCCCATTACCTTTGTATAACCTATGATTTTGACTTATCTGGAAGCATGGCATTTTGTACATCTCAGTAAGACAGCAATTGCAGGAGAATATCAGCATTAAAAACCTGGGCATCTGTATTAATGAGCAGTTTGGGAGCACTGAAATTGAAAATCTTTGTACAGTTTCCTCCTTAGTTCTGGGCCCAGTTCACTTTCTGTGTTCAGTACATGTCTAAGATACTTGCACACACATATACACACACTTACCCATGTGTCCATATACATGTATGTATCTGTATGTATGTGTGTATACTTAAAGATGGAATGATTCATTGGGCTCGCTATTGAACTATTTGTAATAATTAAGATAGCAATGTACATAATTTATCCCCTAGTTTTCCTGAAGGAGTTTAGTTGATTTCGCATGAGCAAATATACATAGCATCAAGAAAACTTTAGCGTTTGAGGGATTGATGCTATCGGCACAATGTCGTCTGCGAACCACAGTACTTAAAGTACTCATCAAGGTTAGGGAATCCCTTCTCCATTTGGAATTTGTAGAGGATGTCTTCTTATGAAGATAGATAGTTTCATTTTTGAACTAGTGTGCCCCTCACTCCCACCCATACATACACCTAGCACAATGTAGGGCATATAGCAGGCAATTATTAATACATGTTAGTTTATTGATAGATGATACTGGCGAACTTTCTGGGAGAGCATATCTTCTTAATTTTTTTCTGACTCATCTGATGTTAATACTCAACAGATCAATGAGCAAAGTTTTCTTTATCATCCTGGGAGTTGGTATGATTTTAACTTCCATAGAGTTATATAAGTAAAGACATAGATGCATGAAAAGTGTAGAGAATTGAAGATCCCACAGTACTTACCGTTTGTGGAAAATCAAAAGACATTTGGTTGTTAGTTAAAATTCTACTTTAGAGGCTCTTCTTCAACCATGTGCTTCTCATGCTTATATAGCAAGATTATTACAAGATTCTATGAAAGATGTAATAGAAATGGTCAACTAGCTTTTGTTGAGGACCTACTATGTTCTAAGCACTTGTGATAAGCACTGGAGTCAAAAAAAGTAAAAAACAAACAGAACAGCTCCACATGCAGACGGCTGTATAGACAAGTTCCATACAGGGCAAACTGGGGTAGTCAGAGAAAAGGTGCTGAAATTGAGGACTTGGAAAGGCTTCTTGCAGAAGGTAGGATTTTGGCTAAGATTTGAAGGAATCCAAGGTAGCTAAGAGGCGGTGATGAGGAGAGAAAACAGTCCAAGTATGGGAATGGAACAGCCAGGAAAAATACTTGGTGTTGGAAAGTGGAGGAATAACAAGCAAACCAGTGTCACACTGGGTGATGGAGTATATAGAGGAGGGTAAGGAGCCTCAAAAGATAGGAGAGGGACCAGGATGTTCAGTGGTCAATAACATTGTTCAGTGATTATCTGGTTATTCAAATGAAGTGAGGTATAAAATAGCTGTGTACTCACCAAAGGTCATTAGCAGTGTGATGAAATATGTTCATGCACAGCCCAAATGGAAGAAGAATTCCTTGTCAATGGTGAAATATTCCAGTTTTTCCTGGTTTTGAAAGATGTTGTGTTAATTGGTTTAAGCACTGGAATATTTCAGAACCTCCCAATTGAGATACATAATCCCTCAAAAGAAACTACATATGGATATACACATGAAAAACAGGTGAACAGCTTTTTCCCATTCTTAACATATAGTTCATTGGATAACCCATAGATCTGATCAGTCCGTGCACATATATTGATTGGATGCACTCCAGGAATGGACATTAAACCAGGCTCAAAATCAAGTAGGTAGATAGTAGACTTAAGTTACTTTTGGGAAGTTGGAATATTTCCTTCTGAAATAGTCATATCTTTTGAATGAACTTCATTGTTCAGGTGGTGCTTTGTGGAATTCAAAGTATATGGCAGTCTCTAAAGAATGAGGGTTGAATGTGACCAAAGAAGTGAGAATTCATAATGGGTGGAAGCAGAATTTAATATGTTAACAATAAGGAATTTGCATGTAAAAAAGCAGCATTAAGGTTGTAGTCAGAGGTATTTATGACTGGAAAAAAGTAGCCAGAGAATAGGATATCCAACAGATATTTTGTATGATGCACTGCTATCATATTAACAAATATTATTAATCAGTAGTAAGAAAATTATTACACAATATTAAGAAAAATATTAAGAAATATTAAGGAAATAATGTTAAGATATTAAGAAAATATCAAGAAAAAACCATATTAAGAAAATACTAAGAAATTAATATTTAGAAAATATTAATATTAAGAAATAAGAAAAATTATTATTTATTAATATTCCAGAGGGGGCCATAATCTTAAAGCCTCTTATACTTTTTTTTTTACTAATGAACAGTATATACAGCAAGATATATTATTCTCTCTACCTTTGAGTGAGACATCAAATTAGAAAGATTTGGCCCCATACAGAAAATCATCTGTAAAAGATTATTTTTTGCCTTCTCATAGTTCATCAAGGATATCTATAAGACTGTTGACCAAGGAGGATACATTGGCCATCCTCAGATATTTTATATAGATGAAAAAGCAACATATGGCCCCATAGTTATTGATGTCTTTTTCACTGACCTTTTTAGAGTAACAGTATCATACATAATCTTTTCTGTTCTGGAATTTTTCCCTTTTAGGGATAGCTTGAAAATAATTCCTGATTATTTCTAAAGTAATCTTGCCCTATGCATTGCATTTTTCCATATGTTTTTCACCACAGGCATCCATCCTTACCCATTTCATATTAAGTAATATTACAGTTATCTCTTCTACATCTTGGGTCTTAGGGATGCAGTACCCTCATGATCTGGAAAATCTACATAAAAATTTTTTTTGCCCTCCCTTCATGCCAGAGAAAAATTCTGAATTATTATGGTATTAAAAGATAAATGTTGGTATTTGCAATATTATACACACATTTTATGCATTTCTGAGTTTCTAAACTTTTTGTGTCTGATGGCCTTTGTGTGTGGTCTGTGACTTCCACAAAACTCCCTCAAACTTTCAATTTAATTTCTTATGCTGACCCAATGCATTTCAAAGCTATGATGTGGAAATGTTGGAGAAAGTTGCAATGTAGAAGGGATAACTGTACTATTAAGGCAGACAGGTGGCACAGGGCTTAGGAGGCTGGCCCTGGAATCAGAAGGACTTGAGTTCAAATGAGACCTCAGACACTTAGTAGCTGTGTGACCTTGAGCAAGTCACTTAACCCTGTTTGCCTCAGTCTGTAGTCTATAAAACTAGCTGGAGGAAGAGGAAATGACAAACCACTCCAGTGCCTTTGCCAAGAAAACCCAAATGGTGTCACAGAGAATCAGACAGAACTGAAATGATTCAGCAACATTACTACTGCCTCACATTTTATATATGTATGTGTGTGTATATATGTATATGTATATATCTATATATGTGTGTATAATATGTGTGCATGATTTGTTGCTTAGCTTTTTTTTACGTTATAGTAGTACTCATAATTTTCATAAGATTATAAATAATATTATTTGTCCCTGATTTTTGTTTGTTTTTACATATGCATGTAGTACATATTTAGAATATGTATTAAATGTTACATATATACAGAAACATGTAATTTACATATAAACATATACCAATGTAAATATGTACATGGAAATATACACACATATATCACATACTAAGGCATTGGGGGATAACCTTCTCTTGACACAAGCTTTTGTATGAGCAATGGTCGCCCTGCCTTGTAAATCTCAGCTGGAATAGAATCAGCACCAGGTGTTTTGCGACATGAAAGGAGCCTAATGGCCCTCAAAACCTCTTCTTCAGCTAAGGAGGGACCGACTTCAAACTGATGTAAACAGTCAATGACCTCAGCATTGATTAATGATGGTCTGTTGAGAACACCATGAAAGTGTTCAGCCCATCTCTCTAGGATCATGTCCTTATCACTAATCAATGTGGCTCCATCAGCACTGAGTAGTTGTGATGGACCATAGGTTTTTGGTCCACAAATAGCTTCCAGGGAGTCTTAAAAGCGCTTTGGATTGTTACTATCAGCATAAAATCTAATTTCATCTGCCTTCTTACTGAGCTAAGAATTATGCATCTCTCTAAGCTTTTCTTGTACTTTGATTTTGATGGAATTAAATGCTGCCTTCTTAGAGGTAGATAAACTTTCCTGCTGGTATATCCTATGGAGTTCTCATTTTTCATTTAGCAGCTTCTGAATTTCCCCATCATTTTCATCAAACCAGTCTTGGTGTTTGTGAGTATTCTGACCCAGGTGAGCAAGTACAGTGCTGTATACCAAATCTCTGAAAGGTGCCCACTCCTTTCTGCTCCACTGTTGCCAACTGTATGTTGACTCAACTTTCCCTCTAAGTTAGCAACAAACTGTTCACTCTCAGAGAAGAGCTCTAATTTGTTGACATTAATTCTTCTGGTAGTCATTTTGCCTTGGGGGGAGGTACTTTTTATGAATGCGAATATTTAGCTTGGAAAGGATAAGTCTATGATCAGTCCAGCACTCTGTACCACACGTTGCCTCTGTCACTCTCACATTTTGTCTGTCTCTTCTTCTTATAATCACATAGTCTATTAGATGCCAATGTTTGCTGCAAGGGTACATCCATTAAATTTTATTGCATTTAGGTAAATGGAAAACAGTGTTGGTGATGAAATGGTCTTGTGATGTGCACATCTTCCATTAGTAAATGACCGCTGCTGTTGCTGTTTCCAACTCCGTTCCTCCCTAGGACTCGCTGCCAAGTCTGGTAGTCTGAGCCTGCTTTGGCATTAAAGTCACCCCGAATGATAAGCTTTGTCCTCTTTTAGCACATTGATGATAAGGGTCTCTAGGTCTTCATAAAATTTTTCTTTCACCTCATCAGGGTTTGTCATAGTGGGAACATAGGCACTGATGATAGTGGCATGGAGTTTTCCTGCAAGTGGCTATCACATTGTCCTGAACCTGTCCGTTATTCCTTTTGGCAGGCATACCACTCTGCTGCTATCACATTGTCATGAACCTGTCCATTATTGCTTTTGGCAGGCATATCAGTCTGCTGACTAGATTAATTTTGATTGCAAAACCTACACCAGCTTCACAGCACTCCCCATCCCTGTAGCCACTCCAGAAAAATGTGTATCTAGCTCCAACTTCAGTAAGCTGGCTTTCATGTGCCAGCCTTGTTTCACTCAGTGCTGCTATTTGAGTTCTCTTGCAACAGGAGCAGATCATCTTTCAGGTCTACTGGATTTTGTGTTGTCTATAAGTGCGCACATGTTCCATGTGCCAATAGTGAGTGGAATCATTCTTGCAGGTGTTTTTTTGTGTTTCAGCTGCATAGTATGGGATTCCCCGCCTGCTGTGGTAGTCAAGCCAGGGTTGGGTAAGCAGGCAATTTTTAGGGTACCTTTCCTATCCCCCTCGCTCACACCAGGAGGTGAGCAGTACAATTCTTAAAAGGCTGCTCAGACACCCAGGGGGCTGCCGTGTCCCATTGGTGCTTCAGTGAGAAACGAACCCATGGCCTGGGCTACCTGTGTGCAGGGTTGTGACTACAGCTCCCAGTGTATCTGCACCTGCTGCTTCATTACTTGCCTGTCACCACAGGACTTTGAGGTATAATGGTAAAATGGTATGGCTAACGTCTTTTGATTCGTGCGTAAATTGGATTAAGTGAGGCAGATTTGTACGAAGTCATCAACCTCACTCTCTTCTCCAGAGTCATCATAATGCAGTTGCAGGACACAGTCAAGATGACTAGCAATGGCTCAGGATGCAGTAGATGACCTTGGCATCTTTGTGTCTAATCAGGCTTGCCGTGCTCCACATCGCCTGCTTTAGCTGCCTTCATGGCTATTAGAATAAATCGTTCTCATTTGTCCATTTCACAAGAGGAAGTCTTCACATGCTTGGGGTAGACACCCCCCATAACTCATCAATGGGTTTGGGATCCCTTGATTCCCCTCAGTCTGGTTTGACTCGTCTGTCAAAACAGTTTACCAGGGTGTGGCTGCTGCACGTGCTGCAGCTTCTTGGAGTCACAAGTGAGAGTTGGGTGGAACAGGTGGACACCAAAGGTGGAAAGGAGCCCTGAAAATGGCTCAGCAGCCATCACACCAAAGGTACTGGTCCTCCTTGAACACATCCTACATCCCTGTCCATCTCTATAAAGGTAAAGGGAATAGATTGTACTGCGACAATAACAGGGAGGTCTCTTTCTTAGTCATTGCTGGTAAGATTCTTGCTAGAGTTCCTCTTAATAGGCTGATCCTTCACCTGGAAGATGGTCATATACCTGAGAGCCAGTGTGACTTCAGAAAGGGCCAAGGAACAGTCGATATGGTGTTTGCTGCCCAACAACTCCAAAACAAATGCCAGGAGGACAAAGGTCTGTACACAACATTTGTAGCTCTGACCAAGGTTTTCACACTGTTAGTCATGAGGGCTTATGGAAATTTATGTCAAAATTTAGTTGCCCGGAGAAGTTTATCAGCATTGTACATCAATTTCATGATGTCATGTTTGCTGAATTCTGGATAGTGGACAATGCTCTCATGCCTTCCCAATCACCAATGGAGTGAAACAGGGTTGTGTGCTTGCTCCCATGCTTTTTAGCGTGATGTTTTCAGCCATGATGTCAAATGCTTACAATGAAGATGAATACAGCATTAAGGTCAGCTACCATACTGATGGTCAACTCTTCAATATGAAAAGGCTATAAGCCATGGAGGGAGTGTTGGTGCATGATTTTTGATTAGCAGATGATTGTGCACTCAATGCAGCCTCTGAAGCTGGGATGCAACAAAATATGGATCACTTCGCTGCTGTCTGTACTCATTTTGACCTAATAATTAATGCCAAGAAAACACAGGTGCTCCATCAGCCACCACCACACTACACCAACAACCATGAGGTGCAACAAATGGAGAAGTTTTGAATGCTGTGGATGAGTTCACTTACGTTGGTAGTGTACTTTCCTGGGAAGTACATATTGATAACAAGATTGATGCACTCATTGCCAAAGTTCGTTCAGTGTTTAGGAAGCTCCAAAGAAAAGTTTGGGAGAGAAGAAGTATTAGACTGACTACCAAGCTGAAGGTCTATAGAGCCGTTGTGCTTACTTCACTGTTATATGCCTGTGAAACTTGGACAGTCTACCAGTGCCATTCCAGGAACCTGAATCACTTCATTTGAACTTTCTTAAAATTCTGAGGATAAGGTACCAGATATTGAAGTCCTTGCTGAAGCCACTTCCAAGCATTCAAACTATGCTTCAGAGAGTGCAGCTTCTGTGAGCTGGTCGTGTTGTTTGAATGCAAAGTGTATACTTGCCAAAAAAACTATTTTATGGAGAACTCACATGGGGCAGGTGATCGTATGGTGGAGAGAAGAGGAAATACAAGGATACTCTCAAGGTCTCTCTCAAGAACTTTGGATTGGATTGCGGGACAATGGGAGACACTGGCACAGGACCACTCAGCGTGGCATGCCTACATCAGAAAGGGTACTATGCTCTGTGAGCAAAACAGAATTGAGACAGCACAAAGTAAATGTAGGATGTGCAAATTTGGAGTGTCCATCCCAAATGTTTACGTGGACTATCGGTGCTAGAGTATTCTGAGCTTGTATTGGTCTGATCAGTCACAATTGGACACACTGAAACTTGGGTTTATCATGGTGATGTCATTTTGGTCTTCTCAAGAACAAAGGACAACAATTAGCCAACTAAGGCATTGAATCCAACTGTTAGAATTTCATTATCAGAATATGTAAGAATGGATCAGCATAGATGATAGTAACTTTTATCTATATCACATCTATTTATTGTCTTTTCATTTAACCTACAGATATATTCAGCATATTAACTCAGCCTGATCTCATGTTAGAGTTGTTTATTATCACTCAGCTGCTTGTTTTTTTTAATCAGGTAATTTTATATGGCAATGTTATTCATAATTTTCATCAGATTATAAATAGTATCATTTGTCCTTGTTTTTTTGTTTTTTGTTTTTTAATAAATCATCTTGTTCTTCTATAGTGGTTTTGCCCCCTGCCTTTCATATCTTTTATGAACAAAGAGATTGGGTTCTTTTTGAGGTAATTTCTATTTTTTTTTAAATTTGTGATCATTTTTGTATTGGTTAAACTTTTCTAAGATGATGGTGATAGAGTGAACATTTTTGTATTCTCTTCTTCCAGAGTTTCAGAGTTCATAGTTTATTGAAACAGTTTGAATTGGCATAGTTGTTATTATGCAGGGTCTCACTTCATTATCTTCTTTTTAAATTTTTACTGATTATATTTATCTATATCTACATATACATACATACATATATATGTATATATTTACTCTAGCTACATGTTAATTTGATTACTTCCTGATAGCCATTTCTGAAACAACTGCCACATCAGTAACCAATCATTTCTTTTCTGCTGAACTATAAGTCATTTTATTTTGGGTAATGTTTTTTGCATGTGAAACACATCTAATATCTTGTACTATTAAAAAAAACTGCAACAGCCAGTTATAGAAGTTGTGAGATTTCTGCAAAGTCCCTTAGGACTTTAATGCCATTTTTCTTGATTCTAAAACATATATGCCAAGATTTTCATCATGCCTAACTTCATCTATTCCATTTTGACTAGTTCAATATTTACATATCTATATACATGTTATATTTCTTAAGGAGATGGAAAACTTATGTGTAGAACATTTTCCCCTCTTTTTTTCCCTTTGTATTCCCAAGACTTAGAATAGTACCTTGCACATGGTAAGCATGTTCATGTTAAATTGAATTGAATTGAATTCACACTGAAAAGGTTTATGTTGAGTTGGTTTGAAGCATCTCATCAGAGCCTTCATGAGAAATTATCTACTCCTTCACACCCTGTAAATGGTATTTATGGATATAGTCCAATTTTTTAAATATTACATTTTTACTTATGCTTATTGGGAGTACAAAGTAAAATAATCAAGTATCTCATGAAATTATTTTATTTTACCCTTGGAAATATAATGAAACCAACTTAGCTACCTCTTTATTCTCCTTTCCAAGGAAAACCTATGAGCTCTCCTTCAATATAGCCACAGCTTCTTTTTGTCTTCTAGTTTCATTTATAGTGAGAATGCCCCCTTATATATGCTTTAATTCCTCCAGTAGTGTGTCAGTTCACTGGTTTTTCAACCTAGATATTACATTGAGTACTGATCATTTAGTTAGTAATTAGAGATAACCTAAAAATACTATGCTTGTTACTACTTTCTTCACATATTTCTGCTACTATGCAATTTATCACTATGGAAGTAGGGTCAGGTGACCCAGATTTTATTTGTCTTTGGTTCATGACCAACAAATTCATGACCTAGAAGCCCAACAGCTGATAATGAACCTCTTTCTTCTTAACTTTTCTCAACTTTGGTTTCCTCATCTGTTTTGAAGATAAAATGAGGTAACATGAAGAGTAATTTGCAGCCCTTAAAATGCTATCCACCATCATGATGATGATGATCATCTTATATACTAATCAGAATTAGCCTTAGGGCCACAGTCGGTCTGTCCTGGAGACCATGCACGAAACCCTTTTCACCTATCAGAAGTCAGAGATTTTGTTTCCCATGGTTGCTTTCTAATACTCAAAATTACCTCTACCCTAAGATCACGCACCAACACAAGATTTTTCTCAATGAAGTACCATACCTACCCCCAAGGAACTTGCACTTGAATGAGGGAGATAAAATGTACACAAATAAGTATAAGCATCATTAAGTAAAAAGATTTCCAAAGTGCAATTCCAAAGAAATTTTTATAAGGAAAGATAACTTTCAACAGGGGGAATCCAGAAAGGTTTCAGGGAAGAGGTAGAAACATTGTTACTTGAAGTGAGAGAAGGATTTTCATAGCAGACATGGCAGTTGTCCTTTCCTTATTAAGGGTTGAGGGGCAAGGTATAGAGAGAGGGACAGGACAGAGTAGGACAAGACTGGAGGATAATGAGTATTCCAGTTTTCCTAGAATTCAGAATTCACAAAGAAAAATAGCTTAAATCTGGAAAAATAGCTTGAG
>CM053770.1:214259454-214279735 GCA_028658325.1 Potorous gilbertii
CACAAAAGTTAATAATATTATAGGTATGGACTCATTTTCTCTTTTTTAAGAAAGAACTTCTATATATGTCTATGTATGTATACACATGCATGCATGCACACACACACACAACAACTCTAAGTATATATAAAGGGGGCAATGAACCATCCTGAGATAGCTGTCTCTAGCCTGGAAGGAACCTCATCACCCTTTGTGGTTGTCTTCTCAAACCTGCTCTGATTTGAGTCACCTCGCAGTGTGGGACCCAGAACCCCAGGCTGTTGGGTCACCCATACTTAGAAGCAGAAGAGGCAGCCAGGGTCCTGAGGCCTGGGCATCACATGTGCCATATGCGACCAGCATCCATGGCTGTGGGGCAGGGAGAGAAGCCACTCTCTCCCACCAGGTACAGGAAGTTCCAGACAAAAAGTTTCATTCCACACATTCTGAGGATGGGAATAAGAGAGCATTCTTGTGGACTGCCTCTCTTAGAAACTTCTGGCTAGCTCAGTAACCAATAAGGGGAACACTTTGTCATGTTAGAACACAAAGTTTTAGAGCACTTGACCAGAACCTTTGTGACCCCAGGACCATTGGATCAGTTTACCTACATTATACACACAGCAACTAGAGTTAAGGGTAAATTATAAAGCATGTGTTTCGGGGTGCTGATGTGATAACAGAGGAAGTAAAGAACATTAGACTTCACTTGATCTGTAGCTTCCTAGCCCTGTCTGGCAAAATGAAGAAGCAGCTATGGGTAGGACCAACCACTCCTGAAGGTGTTCTTAAGAAAAAAAATGAAGATTTACACTTTGTGTCTTTTGTACTCCTTAGTTTTGGCCCAATATTTATTCCTTTAATACCCTACTTTGAACTTCTTAGTTGGTATTGTGTTGCAGTTTTATGAAACATTAGGCACTAAACTCATTTATTATGAACCTCTCAGTTGAGGACACCTTCTCTACTGACACAGATCTGTACTTCTTCTGCAACTTAAAATGTGAGTTTCCTGATGCCATAAACATGCTTAACTACCTATATGGAAAACATCATACCAGTTGTCAAAAGGGCTGAGGGGACAATGAGGTAGACTTTTAAAAATTCTTATTTGGTCATTAGGTGCGTTTATGGGGAGCATTTTCAAGTCAGTCAAAGAGCTCTATTCTCAAAGAAGTGATAACTTTAGTAGGCTATGGTGTTTAATAAATGCTTATTGACTGATTTCTTCATCATTTTAAAGTTTTGTATATGGTAAAGAAAACCCATTGAGGATAAAACCATTTGTTATATCAGTAAAAGGAGAAAGATCTTCAAAATATTCTCCAAGATATCACTTTATTTATTTGCTGAAGTTAAAAAAATACTGAATATATTAATAATACTTCTCTGTGTCCTTGTCATGTGCTATGACTGTAGATTGCTTAACCAAATCAGACCCATTTTGAGTCAGTAGTAGTCTGATACATCTAATGTTAAAGGCAGGGTTTTATAGTAGAGAGAGCACTAGAGGTGAAAACAGGAGAGTTGGATTCAAATGTAGACTCTCCAACACTTATTGACTGCATGATTATGGGCAAAGCATTTACAAGTACCTTTTTTTAGCCTAGATTTCTTCATCTGCAAGATAGAAAGAATAATATTTATAACACCTATCTGATAGGAATTTTTTGAAGAGAAGACTTTGTAAACTTTAAGTGTTGAGTTATTTAATTCATCTGGCAACTCTCTAATATATGTCAGAGATTAGTTGTCACTCTCCATTGGTAGAAGGAGTTTCTTCCATTGCACCAATTTCATCACTGGTCCAACAAGCATTCTCTCTTCCTCTCTCCCTGTTCATCCTCCCTTCTTCTTATCTGAATATGCAAAGATCATTTAAAAACATAGATGAACTCTATAAATCATCTGTGTATATGTAGTGTGTATGTATAAATCACATTTGGATAAATGTGAGGAACAATATTTTAAATAACAACCTATTCACTTTTGATATAATTTCAACTTCTAAACTTGCTTTTTTTCAATTCCCATTGCTTTAAATTGAGAACTTATAAGGGTCTCAGTTTAAACTTACGGTTAATTCAGAATTCAAATGAAAACTTCTTATGCCAGTGGTTCAGCCATTCATTCTACTGTGACTATTTTTCACATTATTGATACTTAGGTTTGTACCTGAGTAAGTTGAATACTACAGTCTCTGATCTTCTGCACATACTTAGTTATGGAAAAGTCTCTTTTTGGTTCTTTATTGTTGCATATTGCACTCAAACTGAAATGTCTGTTGATAGGTCATAGATAATTCATCTTAGATTTTGAGTTAATCTTAGAGATTTAATCTAAATGTTTCATTTTCCAAATAAGGAAACTGAGGCATGGAGAGGTGAAGCACAGTGTTATACTGTGGTTCCTAAATTGTATGCCATGATGCCTTGGGGAGCCACAGTGAACTTACAGGAGAACACTGCACAATATTTTACATTTTCAACCTAACTACTCAATAAATAAAATTGGTGGGTATTTATTTTGACCTAAGAACACCATGAAAAAATTCTATAGACATGAAGGACTCCATGAAAAAATAAAGTTTGGGCAACTGTGATATAGTAGATAACTTGCTGGACTTGGAGTGAGAAAAAAACCTAGGTTCTGTCTTTGACATTTAATCTCTTGTGACCTTGTACAAGTCACTTAACTTTTTTGGATAGCCATTCTGTCTGAAAATGATCTGGAGATTTTAGGGGGAAAAATTCTAACAATGAGACAGCCAAAAGTAGCTGGTCCTTCAAATTGGCAGTCATCAAGAAGAGGCTGGTTGACTACAATGGGATTTCCTTTGGGGGAATGAGTTGGGCTAGGTGGCCCCCCTCTTCTACCTTTAAATTGTGATTCTCTGAGTCTTATATCCCTCTTCTACAAACTAGGAGTAATAGTAACACCTAAGGTTGATGTGAGGTTGAAATGAGACAATGCATGTAAAGTGCTTATCAATCTTAAAATAATATATTACTACTACATAATGCTATATCATCTCAGTTATAGCCAAGATGTAATTTTTGTGACTTACTTTTGTACTAGAAATTGCTAACACTGGAAGGCAATGTGGTATAGCAAAAAGAGTGCTAGCTTTGATATCAGGTGTGGAATCTAGTCCTATTTACCACCTATTTCTCATCTGTAGAATAAAGGTTTTTGAATGATTTCTAAGCTATCTTCCTATTTTTAATCCTATAAATTTAATATTTTACAAATCGTAGATAAGAAGTATAATATTGACAGACAAATGCATTTCTTTACTTTATTAAGGAAACCTTTGAGCAAGTTCTAAATACATTCATAGTGTCACACTGTTCTATTACTTGTGGTTGTGGTTCTTGCCAGACTTCATGACTGTAAACAATTTATTCTCCCTCATCCTAAGGTCCTTTAGCTTTTAACACTCAGCTGAAAGGGTAGCAAAGGTGGTGTATCTGAATTAGTATAAAATTCCTTCCTTGTTACTGGGGAGGAAGCAATCCAAAAGCTATTTGTAGTGGAAATCTTTTGAGCAGTTGAGTAAATCATGGAGTTAGTGATATTTATTCTCAACTGCCTTTCTTTTTACTTTTCCAGACCATTCTTTAAGGTGTCGTGGAAGATAAGAAAAATAGCTATTTATTATACTTACTACTTGCATTTTATTATTACCTGAATACTTCTGAATACATGTGTATATAGGCATATGAATAAATAGATAGATATTGTAACTATCTTTTAGATGACCTAATATTTTTTAAATATAAAATTTGTTTTCATGTGGCAATGAAATCATCCCTCTGAGTGAGTTTCAAGTTAAGTGAATGATGCATTCTCCTCTCAGTTTTACCAGGACAAATTTAATATTGTAACAGAGCTATTTGAAGTTATACGTAGTAGGTACATTAGATTATTAGCTGGATGCTTCTAAATATCTATTAGGTCTCTCTATATATGTATATATGTTTATTCATATATACATATAGTTATCTTTTAATGACCTAACATTTTTAATGTGGCAATGAAATGACTCCTCTGAGTGAGTTCCAGGTTTAAGTGAATGATCCATTTTGCTGTAAGTTTTACCAGGACAAATTTAATATTCATATCTCCCCTAGATATGTCTAAAGTGATATTAGACAGTCAATCATCTTCTCACTATTATGTGAAAGGTTTTTAATTTAGGTAGTCCTCCTAAATGTGAATTAAAGAAGAAACTGATACCTATCAACTTTGAGTAATAAATGAAATTATAAAAATCAACTGTCTGGATCCTCTATTTAAAAGATGAAATATAATATTTTCCCTTCATTCTACAAAAAGCTATTGAGATTTATGTGCAAGGCAATGAACTTTGAAGATTTTGTATTCTTTTTGTAAGAAAAAATGTATTTTTTGTATTTATTTAACCTTAATTAAACAAAATGAATGATCCTGAACTTATTAACCTGAACTAGTAAATAATGAGCATCACTCTATTATATATGGTATTTCATTTTTTATATGTTTAAGTATTTTTATCTTTTGATATGAAAATATATTTTTAGATTTATTTAAACAGTACTTTATTATTTTATGCACCTGTATCCTTTTATTATAAATAAGAATCAACCTATTTATAAAAATAACTAATCCCAAATATAAATTGTAAATTAACTAAAATCATCTTTTCTTTGTATTTTTTAGCTCTTTTAAAGTAATGAAAATATTTTTACCTTAAACTGCTAGATTGTAAATTCCATAAAGACAATGTGTCTTATCTAAATTTTCGATCTCTTAGCACCTAGAAGATTTTTCTAAATATCCACGTGTTCCACAAATGCTTATTGAATTAATTAACATACTAATCTATCACCATGAAAATCATTAAGGCCTAAGACTAAATTTCTAGATTCAGAGTTTCTCAAAACTGTGATTTTCACATAGCAATGAGATCCACTCATGGTCAGAAAATACCAACTACTTGTATGATTTAAAAACCTATATTCTACTACAGTATTGTGGTTTAGCTGCTTTTATTTTATACATTGTTTTCAAATTCTAAGCTTGTCAGTAACTTTATTGAAAGTAAGACAGTTATATTTAGTATTTTTAAGATTATATTTATTCCTTTTTTAAATTTGTAATATTCTTGACTCCTTTCCATTTTTGTTTGGCTGGGAAAAGGCTAGAAAATTTCAATGATAGAGATTTCAAATAGAATTATTATTTCTGTTTCTTTGTGAATATTATATGTGTGCACAATACACATATATTCATACACATATATGAATGTGTATATCTATGTTTATATATGTGTGTATAAAACAATTTACCATCCATTGGACAAAATAATAATATATTTTGAAACAAAGTTCCAAAGAGAATTGTATTGGCCTCAAGAGCCAGTGAAACATCCAAGATACTTTTTTTATAAGAACATAGAATCTTCAAGTTCTACAGAAAGGTTCCATTAGTGATGTTTAATAAAAGGTTTAATTTATCTAGCTATTTTCAAAAGTAATTTCTTTAGAATTTCTTTTTTGAGAAGGTTAAGAAAGCACCTGAAGTCTTTTCTTACCTATCGTTTCTGCCCAATCTAAAAAGAAAATCATGAAAAGGTTAGGAATTATAGGGATTGGGTGGGGACAAGGAAAAAAAGAATTGCCCTTTTCTTTTTTCTTTTACTTTTCTTTTTTTTTTTCTCTTGACTGAAACACTGAATGCCAAGTTTTAGGTTTAGTTGAAACCCCCTGCAAACTGTGCTTATGGAAACAGCAATTGATCCTTCCAGCATTGTGTTTTTTAATATACTATAATGCATTTCCAGAAAGCATAAGATCCTTATCTTGAGATGTGATGAAATGCCTTAAAAAAAAAAACTAGCACAGAAGAAGCATGCCTTATAAAAATCCAAATTTTGTAGCTAGTGTGAGCTCACACAACAGAGTTCAGCACATTGCAATATTTTCTCATTTTTTAAGGAATTAATGGCTCTCCACCAGCCCTTTAACATGTAAAATGAGTAGGTTACTTGTGTCCAGTACATCCAAAAAAGAGCCAGGATAAAATAAACATAAGGAGTTGGATATCTTGGAAAAAATCTGTCATGGGTTTGGGTTAATCATCTCCAGAAGAAATTCAACTTGATGCCTGAAATGTAAGACTTCTTGGAGAAAGCAGAAAAGCCCGAGGCAGTGTTGATCTGAAGGAGTGCTCGCCATGGGTCAGAGCTGCTCTTGTGGCAGAGTGCAAACCCAGTTCACAACAGCGGCACTCTGAAAAGTTGTAAAAAGACTGCAGGGGCCTTCCAGTGCACGCACCAGAGCTTCAGTTACATACTTTTAATGGCCCAGTTTCTTATTATAAAATAAAACTTAAAAATAAAATCTGGGCCTAATTTTCCAACCTCCTGTCCATCAATGATAACATTGCTTCCCTCAACATTTGCAGAATAAAACATTCCTTAGCGTTTATTGCCAAAGAAAAAGCAAGTCAATATGGAACACCTTTATATGGTCCTATGTTCTTAATGAGATGAGCTTGGACTTCTACATGTTGGAAAGAGGCTTGTTTAGAAGATTGTGTTATGATCATGCCTTTTCACTACTTTTTTTAAGAGTCTGAAAGTTGTGCTTTTGGTAGAGAGTTCTTCTCATTGTCTGAAGTCTCTGATGCTGCCACTGCTCAGTATGGAGATTGCGCATGTTTGTGAATTTAGATAACTAATATTGATGCCAACATCCTCCAACTGCAGAATTCAGCTGAAAAAGACCCTCTCTCCCTTTTGTCCCTCTTCATTCTAATTCCCTATCCCCACTGGCATGGTTCATTAGAAATGAATGATATCAGGTGAACATGAAAGAATGCTCAACTAGTGCGAGATATCCAGGTGAAACAGCCATCTTCCTTACGTGGGAGAAAAATGGGAAGCTCAATTTCCATGAAAAATCTAATTAGCTTCTTTAAGTTTTCTCCTTAAACACATCTCCTTAAACACATCCAAAAAGTATGTGTCTGTCTCATCTCTTCTCTCCACTCCTTATTTTTTGTGCCGTATCCATTGCCAGAAGAGTTAGCCTTGGACTCATTAAGTGGTTAATTAGAACATTCGAGCATTTCCTAAAGGTCAATTCCTGTGATAGCTTCACAAGGTGGCTTTGACACAAAGTTCTCTGTGACTGAATGGAATGACTTCTTTTTCAATACATTTGTCCTTTGTCCAGAGTCTAAAGCTTTGATTCTTCTTAAAGGATATTTACAATCGTATAAATGCATAAACGGACCTACTCAAAGAGAAGCAATCCATACCTTTTAACAGTGTATGAGGCAGTCCTTTCGAATGAATAGAGTCTTAAGTGCTGAAGCATTTCAAATCCTTTTTCATCTGACCATTCGGTGACCTGATAACTATTTCCTGTCCCTAAGTAAGGTTGTGACCCAGGTCTTAGAGTGCAAAATGCAGATAATTTTAGAAACAAGTTAAATCCAAAGAGTTGAAGTGTAATGGAGATTTTGGCTAAATTCCCTTCTGAATTGAATATTATAACAGAATTTGAGTTTAGTTAAAAGTGAGGAATTTTTGCCTTAGGTTCATTTTTTAAGCCATTGTTTTTATTTGCCTGCAAATTCTTGAATGCAGAGTCCTAAATTTGGGAATCTCTTAAATGATAAATTTCCAAATTATTACTTTTCACAGTTGCTTCTCTTTTAAATTCAAGCCTGCTGTTATCAAATTATATTGAGAATTATCATATTTAAATGACAGAAAAAAGGGAATCATAGATGTCATATTAAGATTGACAATATTATGGTCAAACACTATTACTAGTTAGCCAACTATAATAAGCTGAAACCCATGAAAGGAGGCTGGTGGGATAAAGGTCCTATACATTTTGGAGATTATGCCAGGAATGCTTTTAATCCCCTATTTGAGCTGTGAAAATGCCCATAGGGTTTGGATTAGAGGAAGAACCTTACAAGGACACTGCTGATCTGAAAATGTAATTGCCTTTAGTTTGTTTTAACAAAAAAATTTTTGTTTTCCCATCACTTGGACATAAGATGCAGTGTTATGAAATATTGGTTTCTTTTAATGAGGTCAAGGTATGTTTCCGTATAAAAACATCTTTAATGTTGAACATACATTTGTTTTTTTTTCCTTTATGTTACTGATAAAGTTGTGACTCAAACATATAGTCAAACTACATTTTGAAGATATGAGAGTGAAAAAAAACTAAATCTTAAGTAAAATCTATGAAACTGAAATAGTTATTGAAAATTCTCTTATTTGCTCTGAACAAAGTTCATATAATTTGTGAAAATACAAGGTAAGTGCTACAGACTTAGAAGATCTCAGAGGAAGTTTAGGCTCACAAATTATTCAAAACTGAAGTTATACAGTCTTTGAAATGTGAAAAGATTCTAGGTTTTTTTTTTCTTCCAAAATTGGAAGCACTATACTGTTGGCTTTTGGATCATTTGCTTTTACATATAGATGGAACTATACAGAGTACTTTCCCACTGATAGCTTACTAAACAAAAACTCTGCCATGAAAAACATATAGTTGCATACAAATTGACTTGAAATTTGAACACTTGCCAACGTCAGTGTCAAGATTTTATCATCATGTTTATTGCTGCATTTGAATTTGGATGTCTGCCATTGTATTTTGCCTTGTATACAAGTATGTTTTTAAGTAAATATTAAATTTGAGGATTTAGAAAAGTAAAAAATTTAAAAAAAATGTGAAACTAAACATGTACAAGGAGAAAAGCTTGTTGGGAGACATTATCATTTTAGATAGTACCTGTTGAAATTGGGTACTGAAATAAAGCATCTAAATGCTCAGAGTCAAAATAACAGTGATTTTTAAAAGATTTTTTATACATTCTATTTGAGTTAAAGGAATATATATTAAATAATTGCAACAAGAAAATCACATCACTGGATTTGGGTCACAGTATTCCACTTTTCAAAAGTCTCCATTTTAAGAAAGGAGAAAAAGATAGGAGATGATTGATAATCCACTTTCTCATTCATGGTAGATAGAGAATATGGGCCATTAAAGTGAATTTTCAAGTTTTGAGTTTAGGTTTCTGAAAAATTAATATGCTACTCCATTCCAATTAACCTTACTCTAATAAAAACATCATACTGCATAGACATTACTGTCAGATTTAAAAAAAAAACCAAAACTATCATTTCACATTCATTTCCCCTTTGAGTTGATTCATTGAACTGTATTTTACCAGGATATTTTTTTTTTTCTGACTAAACCTTCAGGAAACAAATTGAGTGATTTATATGTATCTTTTATTAATTTATTAATATATACCTTATGCTAATTTTCTGAGTGTTTTATGTTTTACAAAGGGTAAACCAAGTCAGAGGGTCCTATAAAAATAATCACCTGAGAAAGATTATAGAATGCAACTTTTTAACCTATTTTTGTGCCCTGAATCCCTTTGGCAGTGTGATGAAGTCTATGGACCCCCTCTCAGAATAATGTCTGTAAATGCATCCTAAAATAAAGTATATAGGATAAAAAAGGAAAGCAATTAAAAGGAAATGTATTTGTCAAAAAAAAATTAAGTTCACAGACCTCAGATTAATTACCCAATCTATATAGAGTTTATTTCATTTCAATGTAAAAAATATTTTCCTTCCTTGTCTCAAGAATAGGTTTTTAATTTTTCATGCAGTAACTTTATCAGGTTAAAATATAAGAAATATCACTATGTTTAGGGATTAAGAATATTTTGGAGTATATAATGCCATCATAAAATTCATATTAAATGATTAATGAATGAGTTTACATGAACATTTAAAATTCATTTATTCACCAAGTATTTATACAACACCTACAATGGCAGAAGAGAGTTTCAACCTCTACAAAAAAAAAGAAAAATGAACAAATTAAGAGTAGAAAGTAGTACTGGATACCAGGAAAAGAATTCAGATTTAACCTACAGATGACCTGGCCTTGTTTGTTCAGATGACAGTTCTAAAAGTGTGCAGAGAATATTTCTGTCTAATACAATTATTTGCCACGAGCCCTGACCTCACTGACTGTCAGGGAGCAGATCTGAATTGGCCCATTCTCTGATATCGTGACATTGCTTCTGTTGCCTCGATTGTGACCTCTGATTGCATGATACCCTTGAGAGTTCTCCATAACAAGCGTGACTCCTGGTTCTTAGCCAGAATGGTGGGTCGGCTTGTGTCGACGTTGTCAGTCTTTGTTAGTCTCTGTTACTCATGCTCCAATGTTATATATCCTTCTGTGGTGCACTGTACCATTTCATAGACCTAAATCTCCCTAAAATATTTGAGTTTTCATCTCATAAATAGTAGTGTTTGTTTAATGTCTATTTTTTAAAATAAAGTTTATGTAGTTTTATCATTTCAAAATGGAATGAAAAATAAAATGTACACACAGCTATATCACATCAATGTGTTTAATTGTAAAATACATACATTTAAATATCACATTCCTGACTAGATTTAATCCTGTACATACCTCAGAAAAGTTTAAACTATTTTATAATTTTTAATTTAAAAAAATCAAAGTATAAAGGAAATTGATAATACTATTTCTATTGTCTCAATTAATGAAAAGTGGAGGCCCAAATAGATTTAGACTCCACTTACCCTGAAAGGGGAACAAAATGGTTCTCTAAGTGTTCTGACCACAGCTTGAGGTGGAACTGCTTTAGCTGTAATCTATGTACACAAGAGCCTGGGTAGAATGATTGATGACTAACAAATTTCACAGTTGAAATGAACATTAGGACCGGAATGGTCCTTAAATTTGCCTGATCGATTTCCAAAGTCACTTTATTGTTACATTTATTTTCTATGTATGTTGAATATAGTCATATATGTTCTTATCTCTCCTATTTTATTGTTGTTTTTTGTTATTTCCAATATCTCACCTTGCCTGGCACTTAGAATATCCTTAATAAATATTGATTGATTAGCTGATTATAAATAAGTGACAAAATTGCGTCAGTTTCACATTGCTCATTGTGTATTACTCTGCTTATTAAAAATATGCTTTGAATTTGAGCACTATAAAAAAATAAACAATTTCCCTAAATGACATGTCATTTTATCACAAACTGAGAAATCAGGGAACAAGAATTTCTAATTGTTATTGTGAGACAGGCAGGCATAGAACTTAACAATTGTCTGGCTAATGTGACAATATAGAACAGAATAGTAGAAAGATAAATGACAAATTATGGCTTAATTTAGTATATAACCTGTCCTTATTGATTTACTTACTGAACTATGAAATTGCTAACACATTCAGGCTGCTTCCAATTCTACTTTCTAAATGTGTATTTCTTAAACTGAAGCTTTTCACTTGCTCTGTGACTGACAAAAGTTCAAGTTGTTCCATTTCTAAAGTAAGAGAGAGAGCCTCTTAAATGCCTGTGAACATTCTCTAGGCCCTGAAACCCTTTCCTATTATGCCCATCCAGCCTGCCACCTGTCTCTGTCATTTTTAAGGGCTTGCTGCAAGTACCCTTCCAGTTTTTAAATTGTACCAATTCTATCCTTGGTTGAAACAAGTGGAAGGTCATAGCAATGGGCCAGGGAACAAGGAATGTCATTTCCATGAGAATCAACTCCAAGTTGACTGACACTTGTTCAGCTGGAATCTTTGCTGGGCTGACCTTACTTTTATCTTACTCTTTGTCACAACAGGCTGTAGGTAGCAGTGGATTCAGATTCAGGCAGAAATGCTAGGAAGAGAGAAATTCATTTTGAACCAATGAGAGCACTTAGGTGTTCTAATCCCTCATGGGCAATTCCAGTGTCATCAGAGAAGTTAGTGCTCTGAGTCCGTGGAATAGGCAGAGGCATTAGGCAACAGTGAGGTCACTGGTATAGGGTTCCAAACAAAGACAGAAAGACTAAACATCAAAAATATTAGGCATTCTGAGCCATATTCCTAATGAAACATGGAGTCTGGAATTGTGCGGAGGCATGGAGTCTAAAATTCAAGTCAGCAGAGGGAGTGGCTTCTGCTTCTCAAAAATAGAATCAGATTCAACTGTAGAAACTGGGAACTCCATCATGGGTTATGGATTAATAAGGGGTCCATCTTGTTTCATTGGGAGAGGTTACAAGAGCTTATTGTTTGGGGCTTTGACTTCCTTTTGTTGGGGCTTTGGTTTCCTTTTGTTGTGACTGTCTTCTTTCAAAGTAAAAGTAGACCAAGCATTCACACTCTGCCTCAGAGAGCACAACTCCAATGGGCTAGTTATGTTGTTCAAATGCAAAACATATGCTTGCCAAAAAGACTATTTTATGGAGAGCTCATGCCGGGCAAGAGTTCACACAGTCAGAAGAAGCAATTCAAGGACACTCTTGAGGTCTCAAGAACTTTGGAATTGATTGTGTGACATGGGAGACACTGGCACAGGACTGCCAGCATGGCGTACCCACATCAAGGTTCTGTGCTCTATGAGCAAAGCAGAATTGAAATAGCTCAAAAGAAATGCAATATGTGCAAATTTAAAGAATCCACCCCAAATGTTCACTTGGACTATTTGTGCCTGACCTGTGGTAGGACATTCTGAGCTCATATTGGTCTGATCAGCCACAGTTGGACACACTGAAACTTGATTCTAGCATAGCGATGTCATTTTGGTCCTCTTGGAGAACAAAGGACAACAACCAGCCAGGGTATCCTAACTACTGGGACCACAGACTTTGCATCAAGGCTTGGGTGATCTGATAGGGAAGCAGCATAGCTAGAAGAGGCCTCAAAGATCATCTAGTTCCAATCACTCACTCTACAGGTGAGGAAACTGAGGCTGTAGAGAGGTAAAGTCAGAGAAGTAGAAGAGTCAAGATCAGGGTCAGAGAAGAACCCTAAGTGAAAATCAGGTAGCTGTCTCAGGGTAGTGGGGTGAGCACTGGGTCAGAAGTCAAGAGGGTACAATTCCTGGTTAGCAGAACAAGGGTGGGAGGTCTGAAGTCTAAGCAAAGATTTAGGAATCAAGAGACCTAAAGCAACTGAAGGGAAGAAGAAGGCAGAGCAAGCAGGAAAACAGATGGGAGATACCATTAACAAGAGAGGATTCTATAACAGAATTGACGTGTGGGAACCTCTTGACAAAAGTGAGGCATGGCAAATAGCAGAAAGGCAGATAACTCCTACACAGTGCTAAGCATATATATCTAATTTCTTAATGACAACTCTAAGAGTTAGATGTTGTCATTTTTCCAGTTGTGTTTGACTCTCTGTGACCCCATCTGGGGTTTTCTGGATAGAGAGACTAGAATGGTTGGGCATTTTCTTCTCCAGCTCATTTTACAGACAAAGAAACTGAAGGAAACAGGATTAAGTGACTTGCCCAATCACTCAGCTAGGAGGGGACTGAGACTAGATTTGAACTCACGAAGATGAGTCTTTCTAGTTCTTAGCCCAACTCTCTATCCAGTGCACCACCTAGCTACCCTAAATGTAGATGTAGGATTACATTATCCTACTAAAGGGTAAGTCTTGGGAAATTTGCCCTCATACAACTAAAACCTAATTTATTGGCCTCAGGATTGTTAGTATTTACTATGTGCTAAGCACTGGGAATGGGAAATAGATGAGAGATAGATCTCCAAATTCTACGTGTGTGTGTGTGTGTATATATATATATTTGACTATTTGAAGTAACCGATAATATATTTAAAATGTGACTGACTTAGATCCTGTTAATATAGTTCATTAACATTCACAAAGTGCTTCCTTTCCAGAAACCCTTTGAAGTGGGTGGTGTCACTTCCATTTACCTTATTTCAAAGGAAACAGGTTCATGAAGATTTTAAGTGGCTTGCCCACAGTCATCCAGACTTGACAGTCAGACTTGAAACTGGGTCTTCTGTCTCTAAGACCAGAAGCTGACTATGATATTCCATATTATCTCTAGCATATAAGGCAGAACTTTAAATTCACTTGATAAAAAATTAAAATAGAACTGCAATATCAATAACTGCACTATCTCAACTTGGCTAATGATTTATGGGCTACATATGGAATTTAGATGTCGCTACTAACTCTTTCGTCCTATCTTATCTTATACATCAAAGAAAGTATCTTTTGGAACTGCTTCCATAGCTAAAGTTTTCTCCAACTAAGTCATTTATTTTATGTCAGTTCTTCAGATTTTGTTGTTATTGTTTTCAGCTGCATCTGACTCTTCATGACCCCATCTGGGGTTTACTTGGTAAAGATTCTAGAGTGGTTTGCCCTTTCCTTCTCTAGCTCATTTTACAGATAAAGAAAATGAGACAAGCAGGGTTAAGTGACTTGTCCAGGGTCACAGAGCTAGTGTCTGAGGTCAGATTTGAACTCAAGAATATAGGTCTTCCTGATTCCAGGAGTGGTGCTCTATCCGCTGTACCATCTAACTGTCGGTATTTGGATTAGAAGCATCTAAGAAAGTTCAAGAGTAGTTACAGGTATATTTTACAAAACAATTCATTATCCAAAAATAACTAACAAAATGCATCCCATCTATCTATTTCACTTATACAGGTCTGTCTTCATGAAAATTGAGATAGCTCAACACTTGAATATTTTGTATGTTCTGTAAGATTCACAGCTGTGAAGTATTCTCAAGATTACCTGTCTTTTTGCCTCTTCAACTAACCTCTAAATTTCTTGAGGTTATAGAGATTTTCCCCTGTTTCTTTTTAAATCTTTTAGTGGTATTTGAGATAGCATATTTCACACAATACAGGTACAGTAACTGCTTAGTAACTGCCAATAAGGGTGTGAAAAAAAGTAAAAAAAAAGCATTGGAATGTTAAAAGATTGTAATAAGATGAGGTTAAAGACTAATAAGGAGAATTTAGAAAATATTCTATTCATATATGCAAAACTCATTTATGTTTTATGAATTTCTGTTTTCTGAAAATAGAAGATTATATAAAGTACCTCCAAAGTCTTAAGCTATTTCAAAGCAAGTAGAGAAACTTACAACAAACAGATGAGTTTTACATCTCTATTTAAACTATTCTATTAGTTCTTCTTGATTATCAGTCCTTAACATCTTCTTCATACAATATTCACAACCTTTTTACATCCTAATTTTTTTAACTATCTGGCCCAGTCCCCACGTTTTAGGGAAGAGGTAACTGAAGCCCAAGGTTACAGAGGTCAACATCTGGGCACATTGTGCAACGTCTCCATTTTGGGAACTCACCACTTTGATTCTTCAGTTATTCTTGTGTTCCAAGGCTCAGAACCAGGCTGAAAGAATATCTATGTTGAAACATTATATTACTTTGCTGGAAAATAGCTTGGAATCATGAAAACCTCTGTGATTTCACAAATGCAATCCATTGTCTGTCTTCTGTATCTGATCCAAATATAGATAAGCTTGTGTGGTAATTCATTTGGTCAGTCTTCCATCTATGTACTCTAGGCTGCTCTAGTTTTATTCTGTATGCAATGTTAGGCTAACCTTTTCAAATTAATCATTAAACCTCATTGAGGAAACCTGTAAGGTTCTGGGATTTAATGTAATCAGCACTGATGCTCCACATGGAGGAACATTTGAAGTACCTCATTGTCATTAGGAAATCTTTTCTGTTTGTTAGCTACTCCATATGCATACAGTGCTCTTTTTGCCTCTTGTTTCAATTATTAATGATAATATTGTTTAACTTAATTCAACAAAAAATAAAGTACCTACTATGTGTAGATACCCTATGTTGTATTTATAGGTTGTCTGCTAGGTTCTAGGAATGCAAAGACAAAAATGGCAGTCCCTATACTCATGGATCTTGACTTCTCTTTGTCAACACATCACATATTCAGGTATTCACGTATAAGTCATTTGTATGGAGAGGATATTAACATATGGAGGATCATGGGAAGGATTAATGGAGGAGGCAATACCAGACTTGAGTGTTGAGGGAAGATAAGCATTCAGAAAAAAAAAAAGGAGATAAGGAATTAATTTATTCTAGTCATAACTGGAATTGCTTGTGCCAGCATATTGAAGGAGGGATGTAACCTCAAATTTAGGGAATGCCAGTAGACTAGTTTGCTTAGAAGTTTGTGCAGAGGAGTCATGTGAAATAAAGCTGGAAAGGCATATTGGAGCCAAATTAGATACATTATTTTAATAAGTAGATCTTTCCTAGGATGTATAATTGTTGAACATTTATCTCATTATGATCTCAAAGATTACTTGTTGAAGAAAATTTCTTGATGTTCCCTTTTTTCCCTTTCAAATCATATGTTTGGGTTTGTTTTTTTTTTTTTGGTAACCAGTAAATAATCAATAGTAGGCTATGAAATTTGCTGCAATTTTTAGCCAGTTGCAGGTTTGTAATGGTATGATCAGGTGTTAAGGGATCAATTGAAGATTCCTGCCTTTTACAGTCTCAGCTCATTCTCACAAACACACACACACACAAATGTCCTCATAGTCACTGATGCTCCTTTAACAACAATTTGTGTTCATTAATATCTGCTATGATTTTCTTTTCTTTTAGTATTTTACCATTTCCTGAGGTTTTTTATCAGACAGTCACACAATCTTTTCAGAATTTTGTTGCCTGTAATGTGGATACTCCTCAGTGGAAATTTGTTTAGGCAGCAAAATTAGCAACTATCTAGAAGCCTTTACCAAATGATAGAATCTTTTTTTTGAAAGCTTATATTCCACTGGCATAGTCTTCAAGAACCTAGGGCCATTTGAATTCCCATCAGGCATAACAGAAGGACTTTGTGGGAGAAACTTCTATGATAAATTTCAGAGGATTTTGTAAAAGAACTGTTGAATATAATGAATACATGTAATCATTGTATTAATTTTTTGTAATTCATATAAAAAACCTTAGTGAAAGTGAGATTTTTGAAATAATAAATATTAGAAATTCTAGTAAGGAATAATTAGTGTTATTTTGTTATGGAATAATAATTGAACTAAATCCTTATCTTGTCTAATTTTCCCCCTTTTTCAATTTTGCCTTCAGGTTTTTGTTTCATTTAGTTTGGTAGTTTGCAAATTGAAAGGAAAACATACTTTTTATTGACCATTACTTGAATTCTGTATTTTAAAATCATGTATATAATAAAATTATCATGTCATATATATACCATACATAATTTATTGCATATATTTGTGCTCATAAGATATTTTGCCTCCTTTTTCTTATTTAAACGGAAAATCAATATTCATATTGCTATTTTTAAATGTGAATATATAGTAGTTCAGTTCTAAATTCAACCTAACAAAACAGGAAAAATCAGATACATTAGTTATATTGTCTCATTCTTAAGTTTATTTATTCTTTACAAAACAAAAACTTTTCTCAAAGAATTCATATTTTGGATAAAAATTTTGGCAAATATATTGCAATGATTTGTTATTCATTGGAACAAACAAATCTAAAAAGGACATTTGATATCGTTAGTAATAATAGTGATGGCAGGACTCTAACATTTGCGAACCTCTGTAAATCATCCAATCTGATTCTACAGTGATCCTGGGAGGCGGACAGTCAGGTTCTGTTTTTCCCATTTTATGGATGAGGATGTTGAAACTCAGAATCGTTGTCACTTGTTCAAGGCCAGTGTTGGGTATTAGGCACCTAAAATATAAAGACAAAAGCAAAAAAATCCCTACCCTTATGGAGCTTAAATTCTAATATTCAAGATAACATACCCTAGAGATGATATAAGCATCAAAAATTGCTTTATATTTAAATGATGGGGTGATAGAAGCAGATTGGCATTGTAGTGTATAGGACTTATAATTCAAGAACACCTAGACTCAAAACCTTCCTCTGATATTTAACAGGGGTATTAATTAATCATTTAATTAATATGCAAGCTTTTCAATGTCTTAGAACCTCAGTTTCTTAATCTATAAAAAGGGACTATGATGTCTCTCTATATATTATATCTATATGTATATGTATTATGTGTATGTACAATGAGACTTTATAAAATGTCAATATAAATTTAAATATCACATTATGCCAGAAGGACAGAAAAAAATAGATGCTATTAATACCTCTGAAAAGACAGGAAAATATCAATATAGCAGCCCTTATCTCTTCTGCATATGACAGTTGTATAGTAGAGAAAATCTATACAATCACACAATTGACTGAGAAGTATAAAAATAAAAGATTCAGGTATGTTTGTAATTTGTTGATAACAAAACAGCTTTTAATTTGGTAGAGCCATATAGAATCTTTAAGGAGGAATCTTTTGCATGTTTCTATATTATACAAGATTCCTTAACAATCAAAACCCCCAAAATAACTTTTTTCAAGGACGATCTGATTATTAACATCAACTGAGTCATAAAGCTGAGTTATGTTTGCTGGCTGAAGTTGTTTACTACTGTCGTGGAGAATTCTTTGTCCAAAGTATGAAATGAAGAGGGATCCCTTGTAGATGGTGAGGTCCTCCAGATGTTCATCTTTGTAGATAATGGTATGCTAATTGCAATAAGCCCCAGAACATTGTAAGACCTCCTCAATGAAATCTGTGATTGTTCAAAAGAGTGGACCAGAAGAGCATCCATGAAGCCTTAGCAGTAGAATCAAATGGATGTAAAATGTCTGTTGTCCAGATTTTGGCATACAATTGGAAGACCAATCCATTGAATTAGCTAACCAGTACAGCAACAACAGATGGACAGTGAGGTGGACCCTAGGACTGAACAGGAGAAGCATGAGGTAGACTGCATTTGGGAAATTTCATCATACTTGCAATGTTCCCAAACTGTTTCCTTTTACAATGCCCTCTCTTTTCAAAACAAGGTTTTGTTTTGTTTTTTATGATGATGCTCTTTTTAAGGAATTAAAGTTTTGAAGGAATCAAAAGGAATAATAGAGGTTAATGATGGGACATAGAAACCAGAAGACCTGGATTTGACTTTTGCACTCTAACACTTAGAAGCTATATGACTAATTTCTTACATTCGTTTAATTTTTTTATCTGCTTGGCATTTAAAGATTATCAAGTCAAGTCAAATCAAGAAACTAGGCCATAGTCATATGGCTCCCTCTCCATTAAAACATAAATAGCTTGAAGCCAGGATCCATTTTGCTTTTATCTTTGTATATCCCCAGCGCCAAGGACAGTACTTGGCATATGACATATGCACTTATTAAGTAATTCTTGATTGAATTGACCTATATTTTCTCTCTTTCCCAGTGCCTCACATCAAACTCAGTCTGAATTAAGTATTTTAAGTAGTAGTATTTCCAAATACATGTAAAGACAATTTTAAGCATTCAGTTTTTAAATAAGATGTTAAGTTCCAAATTTTCTCCTTTTCCTTCCCCTTTCCCCTCTCTCTAAGATAGTAAGCAATTTGATATAGTTATATATGTGCAATTATGCACAATTATGCAAGACATTTCCATATTAGTCACTTTGTAAAAAAAGAAACAGAACAAAAAAAATCCAAAAAAGTGAAAATTAGTATGCTTTGATCTGCATTCTGACTACATTAGTTCTTTCTTTGCATGTAGGTATAATTTTCCATCACGAGTCTTTTGTAATTATCTTAGATCATTGTATTGCTGACAAGAGCTAAGTCAATCATAGTTAATCATTGCACACATAGTGTTATTACTATATACAATGTTCTCCTGGTTCTGCTCATGTAACTTTACATCAGTTCATGTAAGTCTTTCCAAGCTTTTCTGAAATCCACCTGTTCATCATTTCTTATAATGCAATGATGTTCTATTCCTTTTATATTTAATAAATATTTACTTACTGTTTGTTGAAATTGAAAAATGAGGTGGTATCAGATCATGGAAGACTTTGTCCTAAGAAGAGTTTGAATTTTACTTGATAGTAGGGAGCCACTAGAGAAATTTTAACATAGGAGTGATATGGTCATATCCATGTATAAAAAAAGTTGATTTTGGCGGTAGTCTAAAGAATAGAAGGTACAAGAAGAGAGGGCAGGCATGGACAGCCACTTAGAATACATTTTAATTTCTGAAAGATTTGTTTATTTTCTTTGTGAACAATGATCTCCTACAGATCATTGCACAGTTAGCAAGAGATAATGCTACCCCATCATGTGCCCCGGTTGTGAGGGAACTATTGCCAGGTAGGAGGATGGGGGAAAGATGAAGTATGGGAAAATAAGATCAAGGTGCCAGAGGGGAAAAAGTAGAAAAATGGAGATGAAAGCCACCTCCTAGCTGCATCTAATCACTGGCACTATGAATAGGAGGCTTTCTCGCTTTTGTGGCATCAAAGAAGGGCTACAGATTTCCTTCTAATTTTAGAGTCTACCACCATGA
>CM053770.1:214280235-214318148 GCA_028658325.1 Potorous gilbertii
AGAGAGAGACAAAAAGAGAGGAGGTTAGGCAAATCCTACAGGTTGCATGTCAGAGGTTGAGTTTGGACTCATTTATTTCTGTCTTTAAGGGAAACCTTCTTTTATCCATTATGTCAAGCTGTTTTTTAGCAATTATAATAGAACATTAGCATATTAAAAATATAAAAATGAATAAACATGAATAATATTAAAGTTTAATCTAAACAATGTGATGCTTTGAATG
This sequence comes from Potorous gilbertii, assembly GCA_028658325.1. NCBI lineage: Eukaryota > Metazoa > Chordata > Mammalia > Diprotodontia > Potoroidae > Potorous > Potorous gilbertii. Next base: position 214,280,459 of record CM053770.1, read on the forward strand.
TTAGAACCAATAAACTTAAAAAAGTCCAAAAAGACAAATTCTGTAGACCAAGAGCATAAATAAAATATATATTAATATATAATATTTTAGAAATTTTGCCCAGATGTGTAGGATACAAGGAAAACTGGAATTTGTACAAGTGAAATTCTCATATTGCAGTGTTATAATGACTAAATATATATTGTTTATAAAATACTTAGCAGTAATAACTGCAGTATAATCCTCACTGAAATAAGCAAAACATGTTTTCTCCCAAAATTAAAACAGACTATATCTGTGTGACAAGTTTACAAATATCAAAGAGTCAACATGGCCTAAATACCATTAAATAACCATCAACAATTCAATGGGAAACATTTCAAAATATATGGTTTGTTGACAGTTGTGTACTGTCATCAGAGACTGTTACTTTCTTTTAAGAAAACTTTTCTTTAGGAATTAGCTTAATATAAAATAGTCAGTAAATTAATATCAAAAGACAAAAAGACATTGCTTTGATACACGAGGCCTACTTTTTATAATTAAAAGATAAACATTTTTAGAAATGAATGATCAAAGGACTGAATCTGATCCATGGGGAAAAAATCCATTGGATCACAGGTTACAATTAAAATAAGAGCTCATGCTGTTAATCTTTTAAATAATTTAATTTTTCTCATACCAAAAGAAGATACTGAAGGGGGAAAATGCATTAAATACTTTTTAGGCAATTCTGGCTGATGACATTCTACCCCCAACTGTAAAAGAATTCACTTTGACATTAGGTTCCATCAATTCATTTGCAATTTCTAAATGTACATGGAATGAAACCACAACTTACATGAAGATTCTGCTGAGTGTCTGGATGCCTGATTATTTTTTTCTCTGTTCTGAGCCAAAGCACTCCCACTGTTCATGGAAACAAGGTCTACATCCATGTCTTCTCTCCTTACAAGTCTTGCCTGGAAGCAATGGGAGAGAATGTACACAATCGTGAAACAAAATATGGCATTTTCTGAATGCAGCTCACATTACCCCAAATAAACAAACAGGCTCTGTCAAACAACCGTCTTCCAAATGATACCACAATCCTTTATTGCTGCCCAGGCAGAACAAATGCACTATGTCAAAGCATTTTTTGCAAATAAGAGCCGATTTTAAAATTGTGGTTTGCTATTTGAGTCTGTACAACAAAAGAAAACATTTTAGTACTATAATTTTGAAGAAAATCAATCTTCCAGACAGCTGATGAAACCTTAAACAGCTTAAGATCATTTATTTACCAGTATATAATTTAATTCTTAATTGAATGTCAGAAATGTCAAAACCAGTTATTTTCGGCAATGTTTAAGTTTTATCCAATACAAGTATCAGTCCCACTAATAAATGTAAAGTTTTTATCCTCTAACAGTTTATTACAAAATCATGCTGAAAAAGAGATTAAGTATATAATTCATATACAAGTAACGTAAAGTCCCTGTATTCTAGAAGTGATGACAATACATACAAAATGTTCTTGAGAGTTACCTAAAAAAACCTAAACCAAAATTATTATATTTAAATTCTCCAGTATTTTGGCCTAAACTCATATTGAAAGATTCTTTTATTCTATTTATTGGAATAACATTTTAATTCAGTTTCTAATTTTACATTTAGCATATATACAGATTTAGATGAATTTAAAATTTATTCATTCACTCATTTTTTCAAAGACTTTCTATATGCAATGAATATTTTTCAAGCTATTTGGGACCAATTATTAGTCATAAAGCATGTAAATCTACAAGAAGGCATCTACCTCAGTTTCTAGTGAGAATTTTTAAAATACAGCAAAACAAAACCAAAAATACATACTATACACAATAATAGTTAATTGCCTATGAAGTTATCAAAAACAACAGTATGAAAGACTTTCATGTTGAATCAGATCTTTCTGTTTTTTCTTTTCATTTCTCAATAAGGGAAAAGAATAATGATAGAATTTTAGAGCAGAAAGTATCTTACAGATCCTATTATTCATCCCTTTCATTTTAAAGCAGAGGCCAAAAGTGACTAACTGACTTTCTCAGGGTCACACAGGGTAGAATTAGGACTAGAGCCAAAGTCATCTGATTTATAATTCACTACTCAGTTAATAATAATTATTATAAACATTTATTAAGCACCTATTGAGTGTCAGGCACTATGCTAAGTGCTGGGGATACAAAAAGAGGCAAAAGATGGTCTCTGTCCTCAAGGAACTCACAATCTAACGGGGGAGACAACAGGCAAACTTATAACATACCAAGCATGCTATATATAGGATTAAATAAGAAATAATTAACAAGAGAAGCAGAAACACTAGAATTAAGAGACATTCAGAAAAGTTTCCTGTAAAAGATGAGATTTTAGTTAGAACTTAAAGTCAGGGAAACCATCAGGTAGAGATGAGGAGGGACAACATCACAGACATGGGGAAATTCCAGAGAGAATGCCCAGAGAGAAGAAAGAGAGTGTCTTGTTCCTGGAACATCCAGAAGGCTAACTGTCTTTGGATCAAAAAGTATGTAGTGGGGATTAAGGTTTAAGAAGACTAGAAAGGGGTGAATATGGGGGTGAATGGGTTTGGTTTAAAGAACTTTGAATGCCTAATGAGGATTTTGTATTTTATCCTAGAAGGAATAGGGAGCCACTGGAGTTTATTAAGCATAGGGGAAAGGGTGACATGGTTGAACCTGAGTTTTAGGAAAATCTCTTTGGTGATTGAAGGGAGGATGAATTGGAGTGGGGTGAGACTTGAGGCAGGCAGCTGCAACAGTATGCTACTACAATAGTCCAGGTAGGAGGCAATGAGGGACTGAACCAGAAGGGTGGCAGTATCAGAAGACTGAAGTATTTGAGAAGGGTTGTAGAGTTGAAATCGACAGATTGACCAAGATTGGATATGGCAGAAAAGAGATAGTGAGGAGTTGAGGATGATAACCAGGTTGTGAGCCTGAGGAACCAGCAGGATGGTGTTGCCCTTGACATATTAATAGAGAAGTTAGGAGGGGGAGATTTTAGGGGGGTAGTTTGGATGTGTTGAGTTTCAAGATGTCTGAAAGCCAGTAGATAAGTAATTTTGAGAATCATTAGCATAGAGATGGGAATTAAATCTGTGGATGCTGATGAGATCACCAAGTGAAGTAATACAAAGGGAGAAGAGAAAAGGGTCCAAAACCGAATCTTGTGGAATAACTTTGGTTGGAAGATGAAAACTTGATGAGGAGCTGGCAATGGAACCTGACAAAGAGCAGTCTGATAAGAAGGAGGAGAACTAAGAGAGAATGGTGTTCCAATAACCTAGAGAGAAGAGAGTATCAAGGAGAAGAAAGTGACAGAACAAAGGCTACAGAGAGGTAAAGAAGAATGAGGATTGCAAAAGGGCCATTTGACTTGGTAATGAAGACATCACTGGTAACTTTGGAGACAGTAGTTTCAGTGGAAGGAGGAGATTAGAAGCCTCTACTTTTCCCACTATGCTACACTGGTTCTCATGACTTTTCATATTAGTGATCTTTTTAGACCTTGAAAAATCACTAATTCCTAATATTCCTGGCAAATCTATAGAATGTATAGAGATGTATCATTTCATGAATAAAACTTGTATTCTTACAATACTCAGGGCAAAGAGAGAGCCTCATTTAATGACCAAACTTCACTAGACTATCTCTCAGAAGACAGCAAATGAGCTTCACAGCATGTTGATGACCCTAGAATGAACTCTAATTGGGTAGAAATGCTTCCCAAAGGTCCTTTATCCCTTCTTTGTTTTTTAAAAGATGCAGTGCTTTGACAGTGATGCACTTGCTTTAAGAACATTGCTACCATTGTAAGAAATTCAAGCCTAACTGCTCTGAACCTCTCCTCCTTTCAAGTCTCCCATACAATCCTCTCCTCCGTTCAGCAGAGAAGCTCATGGTTCACTGAAATCATCTGATATAAGCTCCCTCCTTGCCACCACTCTCCGTCTCCAAATCCTTCAGTATCATCTCCCCTCTCTCCTTTCCACTAAATTCTGATATTGATATGTCCTTCTGTTCTCCAAGGCCAGCCTCTCTACCAGGACCACCCAGCATGGCATGTCCACACCAAAGAAAGTGATGTGCTCTATGAGCAAAGCAAAATTACAGTAGCTCAAAAGAAATGTAAGATGTGCAAATTTAGAGACATAGCCACTCCAAATATTTGTATGGGTTATTTGTGCCCAACTGGTGGTAGACCATCCCAAGTTCATGTTTGTTTGATTAGTATGCCATTCTGGTATTCTTTGAGAACAAAGGACATCAAACAAACAACCCACCAAGGCTAACCTCTCTACATGTGCCATGACTCTGTCCCCTTCCATCTCTTTAGGCCTCTTTTAGTCCTTATCATTTTTGAGTTCAGAGCAGCATTTGTCACTACTGACTATCTTTTCTTCCTTGATGCACTCTGATACTGTTCTCTGAAAAGTCCTTAGTCTTTGCTGCATTGTCATTCATGTCACATCTTCTAAAAGTACAGATAACATAAGCTTCTGTACTAGATCTTCTTCTTCCTCTGTAACAGCAGTGACAAACAGACAGTCCATTGGCCACATAATACCCAGTGTTGGCCCAAATCAGATTAAAGTATAATTAGGAAATATATGACACAATAAACAAAAATACAGTATAGCATAGATAATATTTCTAATTCAATATGTGGCCCACAGGGATCTTTATGTATGGTTTAGTTACCCCTGTTTCTGAGTTTGACATCACTGCTCTACACTCTCTTGATTTCTATTGGTTCAGTTATATCTCTGCATATGGCTCCCTAGTCTTTCCAGTCACCTCCTGTACTAGTCATCGTCAACTCTCTAGTAGCACATCAAATCAGATGCCTTATAGACATCTCAAACTGAAACATCCCAAAGAGTGCTCATATTGTATTCCCACCCAAATCCTTCCAAAATTTTTGTTTTCTCTGAGGGGCACTACTCTTCCATCAGCTCAGGTTCACAACATCTTCACTATCCTTTATTGCATGCACATAGTTAACAGGTCACCAAACTTTGTAACTTCTACCTCTCTAACATCTTCTTCATCTTGCCCCTTGTCTCCACTCATACTACCACTGTCTCAGTTCTGGACCTCATTACCTTTAGCCTAAATTATTGCAATACTTTTCTAATCATTTTCCCCACTTCCAGGCTCTCTCCTGTCCAATCCATCCTCCATGTAACTTCCAGAGTGAGACTCCTAAAGCACAGATCTGATCATGTTACTCACTTACCAAGTAATCTCCCATGGCTCCCCCTCACCTCTAGATCAGATACAAATGCCTTTGCTTGACATTTTAAGCTTTTGAGGATTTTTATATAGCATTACTTTTCACGTCCTTTACAACTCAGATGAACTAGCTTCCTTGTTGTTCCCCAAATATACCACAAAAAGTCTTTGTTCCATAGCTTTGCACACAGCAGTCCATGAATGGCAAGCATTTATTCTTTCATCACCATCTCTTAGAATCCTTGGTTTCCTTCAGAGTTTGGCTCAGACACCACTTCTCACATGAGGCCTTTACAGACACCCTCAGGTACTAGGGTCCCTAATTGAAATAACTTTGCATTTATTTTGTACATAATTATAAATGTATATGGTGTCTGCCTTCAGTACAATGTAAGGTCTTTGAGTAAAGGGATGGTTCCACTTTTGTTTTTGTATCTCCAGTGCCTTAATAAACACGCTGATCAATTGACATCAAAATAGAACCAATTATCTTATATAGAAAGCCTTCTGGTGTCTCAGTTGACACTCACTATGTACCCAAAGGTTTTATAGAACATTTTAACTTGTTCCACAATTCTCTGATTTAACATCACCAAGAAGGCAGTCCTCAAAATAAGAAAACCACTAAGAGTATCTGGTTATGGTCAAAGAAATATTTGTAAACATGTGGCTTCTGAAAAAATCATTAGCATCTGAGTTACCAATATGCAAAAGAATGCCTCTTTCCATTAAAACACACATAAACATACATGCCAGCCTCTAATTATTTCTGAATATGACAAGAATTTCAAATCAAAAGTCAATTTTCAAAGTGGTGCCATCCAGCATTTTATGTGCAAACCTAGAATTTTGGTAAGTGGGCAAGTTTGTTTCTTGTTTGTCTAGCAGTGTAATCAGCACTGCCAAGTATATATTTAGATTTATTTTTGAAAACATGGTTTCTAAATTAAAAATGAATCAAGCTAAGTTCCTCCCAGGCTCAACAGATGGACACAACACAGATAAGAAAGCAAAACCACAATCTCTTGCTGTAAAGCCCAAACTAATACTTTTAGGATTTGATAATAATTCAGTACCTTGCAAGTCTACAGCATAATGAACTTCACATTACGCTGGATAATTCTGCCCACCACTGTTCTCCCCCCCAGGTCAAGGTAACACCACAATGTTGTAATAGAACAAATAATCCCTTATTAAATAGTAAATTTGCTCTAATCAGTTTTTCCAGTCAAAACTATCTTCTAGGTACTTACAGGGACTATTGTATTTATACATGTTTTTTTCCCTCCAGTTTCCCCCAAGATTTTCATTGGAAAATAAACACCTTGAATTAACAGAATCTCTCCAGCATCATGGTCTTGATGCACAAACACAATGAACCGATTTATTTAAGCATTTATTAAGGACTCATTGGGTGCCAGGCATCATGCTTAGTGCTGAGAATGAAAGCACAAAGAATGGCAAAATCCCTACTTACAATGAGCTTACATTCTAAGGAGATGACCAATATATATAAAATATACATGTGGCATAAGAATGAAGTGAATAAATAAAATGTGTATAAAGATCTTATCACTCTGACACTCTCACTAAAGCACATATTACTGATTATACTAGAGGTTCCCAAATTTATGTGGCCTACAGCCCACTTTTTAAAAAATTTACTCAGGGCTCCCAAAATCTACCTTCATTAACCCATTAACTTTTTTAAAATTTGCATCATTTCCAAAATATGACGCATCTCTAATTAAATAATTTATTGTAAATTTGTGAGTTTTTTCCTGCATTGAAATTTTGATGATGCAATATTGCATCATGTAATGATACAGTATCTTATTTAAACAAGTCATTTCATACATACATTCCTGCTGATTTATACTGAACTTCCTGACAATGTGTTATGTATTAACCTACCAATACTTGCTTGTTAAGAACTGTTGGCAGACTTGACCACTGATCAGTTATAACTTGTATTTTGCATGTTTATTTGGAAAATAACTAATCACTACAATTTTAACTCTGTTACAGAAGAGATGAACAATTTTTCAAAATGTTCTTCTCTTCTGTCCTTATGATTCCACAGCCCCCTTATTTTTATTCAATACCCCTTTAACTGCACCCAAGGCTACTACTACCCTCCTCCCCCGGGATTGCTCCAGCATTCCTCAGGGGACTTTCAGGACGCACTTTGGAAACCAATGGATTATACAGAAATTGTCTGCAATATTAACTAATTTCTAGATTTCCTAACATTTTTTTCTTCCCAATAAGAAATATTTTAAGTACCTCCTATGTGCAAAGCAGTAACATCATATTTGAGGTAGACATAAACATAGATAGATCTCGAGCTGAAGGGGCTTACTTACTTTAATCTAATGGGGAAGAAAAGACAGGCCAACATCTACCCATGATGCAAAATAGGATGATAAATGCATTAGGAATACAAAGTGCTAGGAGAGATAGCTCAAAAGAGTGAATAGGTGAATCAAGGAAAGCTACATGGTGAAGGCGTTAGCAACTGATTTGACTTCTAAAGTCCCAAATTGAAAGTCTGAAGTATGAAGAGAAGGAAAAAGTGAGGGCTTCTCAGGGGTAGGAAAAAGCATGGCAAGATAGGCAGGATTGTTAGCCTAGTTCAGGAGAGCTTTCTTTGAGAGAAGGGGAATAGCATGAGATGAAGCAAGAAAAGTCAGTTGGAATCTGACTTCCAGAAAGACTTGAACTTGAAGGAGGCAGCAATAAGGGGGGAAATGAGGGAGGGTAGCTGAGTGTCTTTTAGTAGCAAAGTAATCAGTGCAAAGTAATCTGTTATACAATTTAACCCTTTTATCCACCTGGTCTAGTACTCTAGTATAAAGTGTATTTATGCTTCTACAAGATTGTTGGCAGCAGTTGTTGCTTTTTCAAAATTGGCAAGGAAAGTAAGGCCAGGTTATTTGGAAAAAAATAAACAAAACTTTTTTTTTAAATTTTCTACATAAAATGTGTGAAGGGAAATAAATACACAAGATGGGCAAGTATATGAGTCACTGTGGTACATCTTGTTCCTTTTGGCTGGAAATCTCAAAGTTTTCCTTTATTTAACTAAAAATTAAATGCTCTAAATCGACATAATCCCTTAAAGGTTGGTTGTCTGTCATCCACATGTTAACTGAAATACAGATTTTTCTTCAGGATTTTTCAGTGATCTTGGTGACTAGATGCACGTAGCAAGTTACAGAAATAAAGACTTTTTGCCCTAAGTATTTCTTTTGGCTAAAACAGAAAATAAAAGTCCCCACTTCTAACCCTCATCACATTCACATAGAGTAGCTGAGTTCCACGGACCTTCAGTTCACACCCCAAAGCAATTCTATGAATTTTAATCCATTAAATAGAAGACTTTTCACATAGTGTGCCTTGCAAGGCTCTGCTGCCTCGTCACTGCTTCAAATACTGCCTCCTTTAAGAGATTTTCTCATCATCTTGATTGTTACTGCCTCACTTCCCATATCTGCCTTTATTTTGAATATAGTCTATGTAGACTTATTGGTGGATATGTTGTATTACCCTAATGAGATGTAACCTTCATGAGGGTGTGACATCATACTTTCATATTTGTATTCTCAGGGCATATCTGGCAATAGCGGGTGGTGAATAAAAATAGTTTTTTGATTAATTGATGGTTTTAAAAAATGAAACCAATTATATTGAACTAAATACATATTTTTGCTCACCTGCATTCAAGGACCCAAACAGGAACACTCAATAATAATAGCTAGCGGATATTGCCAGGCACTGTGATAAGCATTTTAGAAATATTATCTCATTTGATCTACATAACAACTCTTGGAGGTATTTTTAATCACTATTTTTACATTTAAGGAAACTGAGGCAAAGAGAAGTTAAGAGACTTGACTAAGGTCACACAGCTAGTACACATCTAAGGTGGCATTTGAACTCAAGTCTTCCTGGCCATAAGCTAAGTCTTTTCTCCCCTGTGCCACCTAGTCACCTACTCAAAACTAATCTCATTTTACATATGAGGAAACTGTTTGCAATATATATATATATTTTTTTAGATTCCTCAGAGACTTCTCATTTGTGCCTATGTGAATCCCCAGAAGTGAGTGGGTAGTCATCTTTTTGAAAAATGTTGGGAGGTTGCTTTGTCTTGAATACATGCTCTAAGATGACAACAGACTACATTATCATTGCCATCTGGATGAGAAATTGCTGCCCAAGTGCCTAAACAGGTGTAACGGTAGTTTGAATTGGAAAATCTTTCCTATTCATTAATAGGTTCATTAAGTCACACGGAGCTTATGGTGGGAGGAGTTTGCTGAATGGGTGGAGCAGTAACAGGCAGAGCTGAGATGAAGTTAGTCTTGAGAGAAGTCAGAGCTAGGGAAGGATATAGGCTTCTGGATAGCATGAATGATTTTGTGATTGTTTGTGGTTTTGCTTAAGAGAGCTTGCTTGTGAAGAGTGTAATGAACCTTGTTTGTGGGAAGCCCAGCAGGGGAAGGCTTGGGGATGGTGCTATCTTCTGCATTATTATTGTGTATAGATTTTTGTTGCTGTGATGGACTTGGGTCTAAATAAATGTTTTGGTTCTGCCTTCCATGTGGAGAGTCCGTGGTATTTTGCGATTCTGAATTGTGCCATGATATTCATGGCTGGACTACAAAAGGGAATCACCAACTCCTAGTATTCTTTTCTTCTTTTCCTGACTCTTATTGGATGATCTCTTACCTAACAGCTTCTGTGGCTCTTCCATAACATTCCTTGGAGGACAAGCAGTTTCTTCCTCCTTGAAGTATCAAGTCCCTCCTTTTCAGGAAGTCTTCAAATTTAAGGTCTAATTGTACCAGGGCCAAATTTTGATAGGTGCTTATACTCCTCAATATCTGCTACTGAGCCTTGATCCCTCACACCACAGTACAATGCACCATCCTTAATGCAAGGTGTTTAGTATGGAAAACTGTGGTCTTTTTCTGAGAAGAAATTTTGACCAACAAATGTACTTTTTGCATCCTGTCAGAGTTTTTCTTTTTTTAAAAATTTATTTTAGACTTAAATACTAAAAATTAAATATACACTAAGGAAAGAAAAAGAAACATATTATGAACAAATATTGAAACAAATATAAAATAAGGAAAGAAAACAGTAAAAATTAGGAGAAAATTATGAGAAAGCCTGTATATTTTGAATCCTCTTTTACCCATTGTGTTAAGAGCTATCCACTTTTTCTTTGCTCCTTATAAGTTGTTTTTTGTTCTCTGCTGTGCACTTTTTATGTTTTTTTTTTCCTCCTTCCTCCCCCTACGTCCCACAGAGCTGATTCAATATAAGATGTGATACAACGGGACTTGAGCAGAAAAATATTGGTAGTTGTTGAAAAGGGACCTGTTGAAAAGGGCCTAAGGGGACTGGTCTGTGACATGGTATGTGCACTGAAAGTATAGAACTCAAAGACTACATTATTTGATGATGCAGGAAGTATGATGATATTTCTGAAATATTCCTAATTACCTCCCAAAAAGAGGGACAGGGGATCATTGATTTTATGTTAAAATTAGAGAAGCTGCTCCTGAGAAACACAGTCAAAGGTAGCAGGTCTAGAGGGAACATGGACCATGGAGACTAGCACAAATTCTCAGGGGGACAGTCTATTCATAATACAAGTTAATAAGTATTTATTAAACACTAAATACCTGCTACTACGCTATGTGATCCCATTGCAGCTTCATGAGTGAAATAAAGAGTACCCTTGGCACTCTGAACCAATACAACTAATCTTGTAAAGAAGAGTCTATAAGTTGGAGAAATTCCCAGGAATCCAAGACATTTTCCCCGGTATGGGTCACTGAGACAAAGTGAGAAGTAGACCACCAGGTCTGTATGGGGAACCTGGGATGGTCTTTTGAAAGATAATGTAATGGGAAGGGTCACCATTATGAGAAACCAAAGAGAGTTTGGCCACAGAGGCCAAAGTGGCCTCGGAGCAGAAAGGCAGGGGACCAAATGTAGACAACAAAGTTTGGTCATATTCTGTTACAATGTATCCTGAATGCACACCAGTAATGTGTATGAGTGAAAAGAATGCAGAGCTGGCATGAAAAAAGGTTCAAATTCAGAAAGAACTAACATAGGGAAATAGATATAGGTCCTGGAATGAAGATCATTGAGGGCTGTTAAAACTGCAAACCTAACCTCACTATTCTCAGTTGCTTATGGGTTCATCAGATCTGAACTCATAGGACCTCATACAGAAGGGTCTAAAGTAAATATTGGGAATGTGAGCTAAACTGCTGTACTGGAAAATGGATTCCAGTTGATCACTGTGCTCTAATGCTCTTCAAGATCTGATTGTCCCCTGTGAAGGGGATAGACTTATATAGCCTGACAACATATGGCTTCTGGGTGAGAACATTTTACAGAGAAGAGCAGAACAGAGAAAGATTCAGCTGAAAAAGAAGTAGTTTACTTGCAGCGGCTTGGATTAGTGAAAAAAAGATGAGGTTGAATCTGATGAAAAAAATTTGGCAAAATTTGGGAGAAGTTAAGAAAAATTTGAAGGGGAACAACCTTCAGACCTAAATATTGGTCTTGATTCTACTACCAAAATTGAAAGAGGAAGCAGGACCAAAGACAATTATGTGAAAGGACAATTATAGGAAAGTGTGCAGAACATTCAAGGAGGACAAGGAAGTAGAACTTAAGGAGATAAACTCAAGAAATAGAAGGAGAAGGCAGTTGGCATGGCAAGGCAAGGTAAGTAAGAAAAGGTTGAGGGAATAATTAGAGAGTTAAGAAAACTGAAAAAGCAAGTTGGTGGGTAAAGCAAAATGGTGAAGTAGAAAAGAGGATGCTACAAGTCTGAAGGGGAAGGGGGCAAGTTGGTATTGCTGAAAATTGAGAAAGGAAGTTGAGTGGGGTTGTCAAGTTACTAAGAGGTAATAGTTGGTTGTAAAACTTTTAACCAGGGTTCAGGACTTCCAGGAACCAAGATGGCAGAGTGATTGATAATTGCTGTCTCCCTACCTTTGTTGACCTTGAAGAGCCCAGAGAATATGTCACCAGGAAAAATCCTGGAACAGTGGGAACAACAGAAGGGGTAAACAGTCTCTTAGCATGTGAGGCTAGGAAAATAGCTAAGGAGGGTCCCTCTTGCTGCAACTGATGGGGACCAGTGTGGGACTGGAGTTGACCCAGACAGCCCCACCTCAGCAAAGCAGGAGAAGATCGTGAGCCCCAGGGGGCTGAAGCCCGCAACCACCACTGAACTTGCCTATGCTCTAGTTCAGCAGAGGAGGCCTCCTGTGATCAGACCACCCCTCCCCAACACTTAATGCAGGTAGCTCCAGGGTATCTCTGGGGAAACTCAAAAAGACTTCATGTGGCCTCTGCTTTCCTACACCAGTCAGCTAAGTACCAGGTAAGCTGCAACACTGTAGCTTCTACCTGAAAGAACCAGAGGCCACAGCACACAAAACCTCAAGTTTTAGGCACAAGAACTGTGGTACAGAGCCCCCTGTGCTCCAGAAGCAGAGATCTACTTTAAAAGGAAGGAAAAGGGTGATCATCATGAGTAAGGAGTAAAATAGAAAAGAAAATACCATAGAAACTATGGGGACAAGTACCAAAACATGAATACCAAAAAAGTCAGCACTGAAACTATACTCCCATCTGAAACTTCATAAGGGAATATGAACTGGTCTCATGCACAAAGAGCATTCTTGGAAGAGCTCAGGAAGGATTTTCAAAGCCAAATTAGAGAAATAGAAGAAAAACTGACAAATGATTTTAAAAATATGAAAAAAGAAAGCATAGAAGAATTTAAAAGGAAAATTTGACAAATGTAAAAGAAAGTACAAAACCTAACTGGAGAAAATAACTCCCTAAAAGGAACAATTGGACATATGGAAAAGGAGATGCAAAAGTTAACTGAAGAAAACAATTTGATAAAAATTAGAATTGGGCAAGTAGAAGCTAATGACTCCATGAGACATCAAGAATCAGTCAGACAGAATCTAAAAAATGAAAAGATAGAAGAAAATATAAAATACCTAATTGGAAAAACAACTGATCTGGAAAATAGATCCAGGAGAGAAAATCAAAGGATTATTGGTTTAACAGGAAGCCATGATGGAAAAAAAGACCCTGGACAATATCATCCAAGAAATCATCAAGGAAAATTGCCCAGAAGTCCTAGATCCAGAGGGCAAAATAGTCATCAAAAGAATCTACCGTTCATTTCCTGAAAGGGATCCCAGACTAAAAACACCAAAGAATATCATTGCCCCATTCCAGAACTATCAAGTAAAGGAGAAAATACTGTAGGCATCCAGAAAGAAACAATTCAAATATTGAGGAGCTACAGTCAGGATCACACAGGACCTTGCATCTTCTACATTAAAAGGTCAGAAGGATTGGAATACTATGTTCCCTAAGGCAAAGGAGCTGGGACTACAACCAAGGATCAATTACCCATCAAAGTTAAGCATAATATTTCAGGCAAGGAGATGAACATTCAGTTAAATAAGGGATTTCCAGACCTTTCTAATGAAAAAGTCAGAGCTCAATAGAAAATTCAATCTTCAAACACAGGTCTTAAGAGAGGCATGAAAAGGTAGACGGGGGGAGAAAAAGTTTGTTATTCAAAATGGGCAAACTGCTTACATCCATATAAGGGAAGATGACACTTGTTAGTCTTGAGAATTGTATATTTACTGTGATACATAAAAGGGATATACATAGATAGAGGTAGTGGTATAAAATAAATGATATGATAAAAATGTGATTTAAGAGTGCAAAGGGATTGTAATGGCAGATGTGAAAAGGAGGAGTCAGAAAAAGGCAAATTACATCAGAGGAAGAGGCACAAAAATACATTACCGTAAAGGGAAAGAGGGGAGGGAGATGAGCATTGTTTGAGAGTTACTCTCATCTGATTGGGTTCAAGGAAGGAACAACAACCTCAGTTAAGTATAGAAATACAACTAGTTCTATAAGCAGTAGGAGGGGAAGGGAGAAAGAAAAGGGAGGGGAGCCTAAAAGAGAGGGAAGAAGTAGTAAGGGAAAAGGGGATTAAAAGGGAGAGGGGCTGAAAGAAAGGAGGAAACACTGAGGGAGGCAGTGGTCAAAAATTAAAACTATTGTGGAAGGGAAGGGAGAAGGGAGAATTGAAAGCATAAATGGGGGAAAGGAGATGGAAGAAAAGACACAGATAGTAATGTGATGGGGAACCTGAAGCCTCCAGTCTTCCAAGACACATGTAGCCTTCTAGGTCTTTGGGTGTGGCCTTTTGGCCAATCCTAAGGGAATTTGTTCTGTGAAGTTTGGATTCAGTCAAAGGGCCACACCTGAGGACATAGATGGCCACATGTGTCCTAGAGGCTGCAGGTTCCCCCCTCCTGATAGTCTTCCCTCTTTTTATTGTATAGTTCTTTTGATTAGATTTACAGGATATTTGACAGATGTATTCTTACCAGCCTTTCTTTAGAATGTTCTATCTCTGTTCAGGAATCTGTCATTCCTATATAGTAATCCATGATCCAAAACTAAATGAATAAATGAGAAAGTATTCATTAAGCATATACTATGTGTCATGCCAGAGATCCAAATAGTCAGTCCCTACTGAGTTTATACTCTAACTGAGGACGGGAGGGAGAAAGGATGACAACACATGAAAGTTCAGTTTCAGGGTAGACGCAAAGACTTCAAAATCTTGTGTGGAGCAGTGGATTAGTTGGCTAAGCCTAGAGGGTCTTAGACTACGGGCATTTAAGATGATAGTTCCAAAGGACCATCAGGTACAAAAGGCAGATGGAAAAGCTAGGCATTCCTAGGAGGCAGTGATGGGGCAGACGGTGATTCTCTTTTTCATCAGAAGGAATGATGTCATTGACTCCTGTATGAAACCCTATGAGCAGTCCAACACTTGGCCTAAAGGAAAAAGCAAGGTAAGAGTATGTTTCTGGTGGAGACAATTCTCCCTGCTACCTACATATTCAATTTGGGTCCTGGGTGGCCCAGGCTGGGAGAGGGAATGAGAGAAAAATTCCAGAAGGTTAGAACTCCCCCATTGGTGGAGCTTCTTTATGTCAGCATCAAAATTCTATTGTCAGACATCATCTTCTTACCTTACTATTCACTTACCAAATTAATTTTTCTGTTCTATATCCCTTTCCTTTAATAGTAATGAAGAAATTACCACTTCCTCTCCAAACCCACAGACTTCAGTTTCTTGCCTGAGACTTTATAATAGTTTACAATCCTTCTTCAAGCCTTCCTGGCCTTGTCATTAGTTCCCATGCGAATCACCAAAAGTTAGGTACTATAGACTGTAACTACAAAAAGAGGAAAAGAAATAGCAGCAGAGATACCCAAAAATTCATAGGAGGAAAAAAAATCCAAGAAAAGAGTCAGTGGTAAGACCTAGAATCTTAAATGTCCATGCACAAATATCCAAAGTTTAGTCAAGAAACAAGAGTTAAATTTTGTCTCACGGGTATCACTGGAACTTGGTGGGATGAAACACATGACTAAGCTATAGTTCCATATGTATATGCCTTATTCAAAATAAAGAGGGTAGATGGATGTGTGTGTGGCAATTGTGAGTTACACTGAACACTAAGGAATTATTCTCATTTGAGGACAACCAGTAACCAGACAGAGAAAATATGGCAAAGAGCATTTGGATGAAGGTCAAAGTAGGGAGAAACAGAAATGATTTTGTTATTATAACACACTTAAAGAGCACCTGGACAGAAAGAGGAAACCTATGATTTTGGAAAACAAATCATAAATCTGGAACAAAAGCATGGTGTAGGAGTGATGGGAGACTTTAATTATCCAAACCCCAATGGAGCTCTCTCAATGCCAAAATCAGTTTAGGTCATAACTTCTTGATGACTTTACTACAAATTTCATCCTTCAAAAACAGGAGGAATCAACAAGGGGAAATTCAATTCTGGATATGATTCTCACTAAGATGGAGGACTGGTTACTGGGGTGGAAATAATGATAACTCTGGGAAGAAATGACCATGATTATGACAGAAAAAGAGAACTTTATACATGGGAAGGGCTATTTCAAAAGGTTCAGAGAAAAGATAGGTGCTATCACATAGAGTGAAATGCTTCAGGGGAAGGAGACCAGAACAGGATAGGTGGAAGGTGCTCAAGAATGAAATTCTAAAGACATAAAGGGAAACAATTGCACTGAAAAGAAAAATGGGATTATACAAGTCTGACTGTTCCTCCTTAAAATGAGATTTTATTAATGTCTTTTTTTTTTTAACATGATCATAGCTTTCCCTAGTATCCCTCCCCAGGAAGCCATTACATATAGTAAATAAGAAAAGAAGAGGAAGAAACCAGTACAATAAATCAATTTGCTGAAAAAGTCAGAAAATGCATGATGTGTTTGGGATTGAAAAATTGAGAAGATAGCAAGTTTCATAGCTAGTATGGATTTCAGTTAAGAGCTTATGGTGACTTAAATGTTGCCATGGCCACAGCTCAAGAAAGTTTTTATAGATACAAGTGACAGTAAAGTACCCAAATTCACTGTCAAAATTCCTGTCCCTGTGATAAAATTCTGATAAGGAATGCTGGGGTTCAGGAAATGCACAAGATGGCAAACTGGGAGAAGTTGTATGGAGACTGGGGTATTTAATCTGCTCACACAATAGTCACAGAGAATTATCAGGGTCCTAAAAAGAACAAATGCATCAATTTTCTATCTGAGAATGGACTACATTTTTCTGAAGGGCTAGTTGAGAGTAGTGATGGGTACTGAGTATGAGCTAAGAACTTGACAACAAGAGGAATCTATTTGCTTGTTGTGGAAAGACAGTAACAGCTGAATAATAGCTCAGAAGATGATGATTCTTAGGGTGAATTGAATACAGACACATAACAATGAGTTAGGGATATATTGGCAATACCCACACTTCAAGGGGTTTAGTTCATTTCTCAAATTGAAGTTACATTTTTGCAATGTTTGACTTTCTCCTTAACTTCTCTACTTCTGTTGATAATGAAACTATCCTTCTAGTTATCTAGGCACCAAAACCTCAGGTATCTTTGACTCAGTTTTCTCCATTCCTATTGTTGAATTAAATTCAATAAAGTTCCAAATTTTATCGTAGGACCTTAGTGTAATATGTGTGGGGACTCCAGAAAGGTTACTCCAGGTTCAAGATACTCTATGGGTCTACATTCACTCAAAACTCATAGCTTATGAGTCCCCATCACTCAATTTAGTTTTACAAGTTAGTCAAAACAATGAACATAATAGCAAACTTAACAAAGTAGCAATATATTTCACCCATCATCAATATATCTGGGGCACAAGTTTGTATGATTTTGTGTACTGGTATATGTACATGTAAGCATACATGTATATAAGCATATGTGCACACACATACACCTATATAACTCTCTCTATATGTGTGTGTGTGTATGTACGTATGTATAAGGGTTGTGCTGATAAATGTTTAATAACCACCTTTCCCAAAACAAAATGTATGCACAACACAATTTTAAGCTTAATCTGCATTATTAACATTTTTCATTGCTTTCTTAAATCTAGACAATAAGGACAACAATAAATCAAGTCCAATTTGGAGCACTTGGTGACTTCTGAGTTGTAAGTACTCCTAAGGAAAATTTAAGAATCAGCTCTTGGAAGCCAGCATGAGCTGACCTCAGCTGTAATTGAGCTATATGGATGGCCCTTGTGTATCTATAATATGAGAAAGACAGAGAGAGAGAGACAGACAGACAGAATGAGAGAGAGAGAGAGAGAGAGAGAGAGAGAGAGAGAGGGAGGGAGGGACGGAGGGAGGGAGGGAGGGAGAGGGAGAGGGAGAGGGAGAGAGAGAGAGAAACTAAAATTGATGGTAATATGCTGCTCCTGCTGTGACACATGGCTGTTTCTCAGTGATACTCATCTATCTACCTACTTTTTTCTGTTAGGTGAGGCTGGCCAGGTGACATAATAGAGTTGTGTCAAACCTATAGCCCTTAGAGAGCCAGAACGAGATTAAAATGTAACTGAGAAATATTTAACAAAATAAACAAAAATACAATAAAACATAGATATCATAACACTATGTATGGATTAATAGTCCTGATTTCTATTTCAGGTTGACAGCAATGATACAGTGCAGTTACTAGAAGGCCTCTTCCTGATCAAAGGAGGATGATAGCTCTTTTTGGCATAGTTAAGGCTATGAGATACATTGCATCTAATATCACAGGTGACTAGGCAGAGTGCTCTCCAGCTAAGATTAGGTCTATTTTTGGACTACTTTTGCTGCTCACTAGGGGCAAAGTCTTGGTCTCAATCCTATATCTGGTTTAATAGAAAATCCTTGTAATAACTCTTAATTTCTGACTCTAAAATTGCATCCTTAATAATAACTTCAGGAGTTGTCCTTTCCAAAATAAACCTCCAACATCTGTCTGATCCTGAGGCTCCTTAGTTTCCTCAAGAGTAAGATTATTTTTGGTCTCACTACTGAATAGGAGGGAAAAGACAAATCCTTTGTTTCAAATTCTTGCTTTTACTATGCAAATGAGGTTAATCAGAAACCTACCAGGCTTTGAAGTATCCTTCATTGTTAGGTTCATCCTCCCTTCTCTTCCCACAGTGCCACCATTCACGTCCAAACTCTCATTGGGTTTCCCTGAACTATTTTTAATACTTTTCCTTGTTGCCAGTCCCCTTTATACTGGATTTATGCTTAACACAACTAACCAAAAGAAAAATCCCATTGAAGAGATATAATGATGTCACTTCTACGCTAAAAATGATCTAATGAGAAAAAGGCATGAACACTTAGCTTGGCAATACAAATCCTACACAAATTGATCTCAACATAACTCTTTCAACCTTATTTCAAATGAAATTTACTGTGTTTTCACCAAATTCCCTAACACTTAATCCCTTATTCTTTTCTGTCTCTATGCTTTTATAATCTATTTTCCATACCTAGAATGCCCTCTCCCCTCAGGTACATTTATTGAAGTTAATCTTTTTTTTCAAGACAAATCTTAGGAGCTAATTCATCCAAGAAATCTTTCCTGATCTCCTGTAACGTTAGAGAGTTAAAGATCTTCCCGACCCATTGATGGCCCTGTCCATTAAGGAAAACTTAATTAGGGGAAGCCCACATCTTTTGTTAATTTCTAATACATTGGTTCTCAAGTGTTGTGATGCCCTCTAGTTCTGAAAATTGTATAAATACTCTGAGATATGGTTTTACTTTGGGGCTTACTCATTGGAAGAGTTTGTTTAGCCAGATGAGACTCTGGTAAGCTGCTAAGGGGCACTCCCCACTCCCATCCTGATCTTTGAAAACCCAGATGTTGGTGCTTCTCTCTGGTAACTATGTATATGTGTGTGTAATATATATATATGTAATAGTCAGACAATTGGATCTGTCTGTTGATGTGTGATGTATGTACTGCTTATGGTCAGACAGTTGGAAGCCATGTCTGTTGATCTCTCTGAAGTTCAGGGTGCTGACTTTTCCCCTGAACTAAGTGAATGATATATGTGCTTGATTAAAGTGACTGTTGACCCCTTGAAAGTTACCTTTCCTTTTAGAAAAGCAGATCTAAGAAACTGTGATAGCAGGCCCTCCCTCCCCCTAGTGTATGTTGGGGTCCTTACTTTTACATCTCCATAGGTAAAAATAATCTCTTTTCAAATTTTCTTAGAACATTTTGTCCAGATTCTGCTTCTGTCCTTATTATATTCTACTTAGTATATTTCTCTGTGTACCTGTTTAATTCATCCTTGTATACTGTAAACCACCTGAGTGTAGAGAGCATGCTTTTTCCATCTATTTCAGTTCACATAGTAGGGAATAAATACATACTCGCTGAATTTAAGAAGTAATTACCCCAGATAATACTATCACCTTGTTTTAGTTGCTGAGATTAAAGGGATAAGGATTTCCTAGGATTAGAGGAGGATTTAAAACTCAAGGATGTAGTAAGAATTACATATTTAAATAGTTCTTATTGGATTGTCTACCAAGGCCTCAAAAAGTGAAAGTTGATATTTCAATGAAAGTTATGTGAAATGAACTTTGAGATTTCTTTTAATGCTCATATTCAAGGAATTTCTGTGGTTTGGGGGAGGTGGATGTCATCTTGCATTAGGTGGGAGAACATCGACAGGGTGATCATAGTATAGTAAGTTAGAGAAGCAAGAAAGTAAAAATAAAGTGAGAAAAAGTAAAATAGCTAAAGGAGATTGAAGAGTCAGGTTAAGGGTTGTTTATTTTTCATAAGAAAAACCCACCATTTGTGCAAACACAGGTGAGTGGAGTGGAAGGAGGAGGAGGAAGAGGAAGACAATGAAGATTAAAGAAGGAGGATGTGATTGAGTGAGAAAATGGGATTAAGTAGAGACAGTATACTGAAAAAAGTGGAGTGATTATTTCCTCATAAAATTGTCAAAATTAGATAATATTGCAAAATATCATTCTTATACAGTTATTGTAATCCAATAACCATAATCATGATGTTTTGTGATTTCAACTTCGTATGTGGAAAAAAATGTTAGTGTGAGGCTCTAGAAAGAAATTTTCTAGTCTAAATTTCTCTCTACCTAAATTAATATAACCCTCTTAGACCAAAAGAGTTCTGAAAATGTAGTCATCTAAACATAATAGGAAGAAGTTTCTCCTGCCCTCCTCACAAACTTTCCTTTGGTAAGAATGGCTTTGCCAAGTCCCTTAGAAGGGATTTCCAAAAGAACCATTCCAAGATTATTGGGGTCAATAGTCAAAGAAGTCAATCATGTAACACCTGGAGAATCTCAGGTGGCTGTGTTCAGATGCTTTTGGCAGCATGCCCTGGGCCACCAACTCTTGTTAGGGCCACTCCAGGTTCCACACACCTGTGTGAAAGGAATCATTTTCCCCTTTGTGTAAACATGAATTAACAACAACAGATGTGTTTATCGGACTACTTAACCCTTAAAGAGGGACAAAATGAGTGTACTATCTTCGTGCAACTTGATGTAGTACATGTACTGTAGCACTGCTTTATTTCTGTGGGAATTCAAGAGACCATCAGAAATCCCTCAGGGAAAACAGTTTGATGAGACAATGTTAAATTGGGGGATTCCACTAATATTTGATGTATTTCTGGAAATTCTAGAAACAGATAAGAGAAAGAAATTAAAATATAAAGATAGGTAAAGAGGATAAAGTTATGACTATTTGCTGATGATATGATGGAAGACTTGGAAAATACTAAGGAATTCAGCACAGATATTGGTTGAGATAATAAATAGCTTCACCAAATTTTCAGACCCCAAATAAACCCTCAAAAGTCAACTGTATTTCTATATAATAATAAAATTCAAGAAGTAAAATAGAAAGTCAAATTTCATTCCAAATAACTATAGTACAATGCAAAAAACATCTGAGGATTGATTTACAAATCACCCAAAAGACTAGTACAGATTCAGTTACAAAGTGTCCCTTAAAGAAATAAACAACTTAAATAGCTGGAGGAATATTCAGTGCTCATGGCTAGGTTGTGCCAACATCATAAAAATGTAATGCTACCAAAGTTAATATATATATTTAATATTAAACCAATCAAATTGTCAAGGAGATGTAGTATAGAACATGGTAAAATAATAACAAACTTCATTTGGAAAAACAAAAGATTCAGAATATCAAGGAAAATTATAAAAAGAGGTAGAGACAAAGGGGGAATAGCATTTTCAGAACTAAAGCTATATTATAAAGCAGCAATCAATCACAAACATCTGGTATTAGTTTAAAAGCAGACCAATTGAGCATACTAAGCAGGGAGAATCAGAAACAATGGAACTCAATAACTCAATGTTTGATAAATTGGAAAACAAATAATCCAGAAAAATACTCATTTGATAAAAATTGCTTGAAGAGCTGGAAAGCAGTCCAGCAGCAATTAGGCTTAAACTAATACCTTAAACCAGTGCTATCAAATTCAAATAGAAACTGATCCTTTCATGGTATATTGATTTGAACCCCCCCCCAACAAATTAACATTACCTATGATATATTGTATTTTTATTTTGTTAACATTTCCTAATTATATTTTAATCTGGTTTGGACTGCATTTGCCATACTCCCAACATATCCTAAATACATGTGACCTTAATATTGAAGATTATACCATTAAAAATTATCCTAGAAATAGGCAATATATTTCTGAACTATGAATAAGAAATGTATTCTTAATCAAAAAAGAGACAAAGATGATTACAAAAGATAAAATTAATAACTGATTATACAAAATGAAAAAGCTTCTGCATAGACAATAGGATAAGAATGTGAAAAAAAAATCTCTGTATCAGTTTTCCCTTATGTGGGCTTGGGATCAAAGATATATAGACAATTCATAAAGTTATTTAAAACTAATAACTATTCCCTCATAGATAAGTGGTCAAAAGTTATGAACCAACAATTCTCAAAAGAAGAGCTGCAATGACAATTACATGGATAAATAGAAAAATGCAAATCAAAACAGCACTAAGGTTTCATTTCATATCCTGAAAATTGGCAAAGATGCCAAAAACTGACAATTGTCAACACTGGAAAGGTTGTGGAATGACAGGCACAATAATAAATTGTTGGTAGAGTTATATAAACTTCTGGAAAGCAATTTGGAACTGTACAAATGAGATGACTAAAATATCTTTGAACCAGAGTCTCTACTACTGGGTTATATTGCAAGTAAGCCACTGATAAGAATTGAAAGTCCCTATACACACCAAATATTTATAGCTTCACTTTTTGTGAAGAGCAAAGAATTGGAAACAAAGTAGATGCCCACAGATTGGAGAATGGCTAAACAAACTATGGTACATAAATGTAATAGAATATTGCAGTGCTATAAAAATGACATATGTAATGAATGCAGAGAAAACATGGAAAGATATCCATCA
Organism: Potorous gilbertii; assembly: GCA_028658325.1. Taxonomy (NCBI): domain Eukaryota; kingdom Metazoa; phylum Chordata; class Mammalia; order Diprotodontia; family Potoroidae; genus Potorous; species Potorous gilbertii. The sequence continues at coordinate 214,303,663 of CM053770.1, forward strand.
ATTTATTCAGAAGGAAGTAAGCAGAGACAAGAAACAATATATACAATGCTAACAACAACATAAATAATATAAGGAACCACCACACAAAAAAAACTTAAGTGAATGTAACAAAATTACAATGATCAAGCATGACTCAAATGAAGAGATATGGGAGAATACTCCCAAGCCACCCCTTGTGGAGGTGGGAAGTCCAAAGATATTACTTGTTACACATGTTTTGGGGCTTTTTCAATATATTTATTAGTGATGCTGATTTTTTTTCCTCTTTCTTCCTTTCATCTTTAAAACATACTGTTTGTTACATGAAGTAGCTCTCTGGGAGGGGAAAGGGGAAAGATACCAGGGATAACTATGACGATGTGAAAAAGATCCATTAAAAACTTATTTAAAATTGAAAGTTGGGAGATTTATGTGTAGGTACAAAGATTTCTAAAGTTCTCTCTTTGGTGCATTTGTCCTTAAGAGGGACTTCTGATCAGCTAATGACTGTGCAGGGGGTGCAGGGCCTCAGAAGTGAACCCAAAACTCCCTGTTCACAATGTGAGCAGAAGCCAAAAGACTTTATCAGATAAGATCTCTCTGGCAGCCTGACCTGCATCTGTTTCTATCTGTTGTGACTGGAACCTGAAGGAAGAAATCTGAGACCAGACTGTTCTTGCCACGGCCACATCCTGAGCTTCTCCCTGTGGCGATAAGGAGCAGTGCTGTGGAAATGAACAGAAGCAGGCAATGGGAGTGAGAGGAGGTTCAGAGAACTGCGGACTGACAGTTGTCTCATTGTTGGTGTTCAGTCAGTCTGAAATAAAAGGATTGCTGAGCCAGGAACAAGAGTCTGATCATGCTTCTCTGCACTGCCCCTGTGTTGCTAACAAGGTCCAGAGTTGGGCACACCCAGACAACTGGTCATTAACCTCTTCCAGGACCCGCTGGTATGGGGGCCTTAGGGCCTTTTGCAGGTACTCAGGAGATGAGTCTAGTAGAGGGAAGTTTGGGGAATCAGTTTGGCTGGAGTAAAGAGTGCATTTCCATTTTCATACATTTTTTGCTATGTCACATAAACCATTGGGCCACAGTGAATTGAGTCAATGTATTCTATGAGTGTATGTGTGGAGGAAAGGGCACTGGAGGGAGGGAGGAGTGGTGTTGACTGAGAAAGGAAATGTCTAGATTGGAGAAGGGGGTGATAGACAGACACATCTATGCATGTATATATGTATGTACATGCATACATAGATGATAGAAGATATACATTCATTATTAGATGACATAGATATAGACACACACACACCCTTCTCTTTTTAAGGCTTTTGTGTAAGTTATTCCCTAGCCTAAACTTCAGAACCTGGTCAGCACCACCTGGAGAATCCACATAGCTCCCTGGTTCGCAGGCTCTCGAGTGGTGGGAGGGACGTTAGTTTTCAGAGGCTGAGTGTGCTCTGTGGGCTAGTGGGGGATAAAGCAATTATTTAGGAAGACAGTCGTGTTTAGGCTCCGGATCAACACAAACGGAACCGCTTGGCTCGGGGTTTGAGTATATTGCCACCTGCTGGGCAAGTGGGATATTGTACCTCTTCTCTGGGTATTAATGAAAGTTACACCTTGCTTCTCTATAGGCTTAACCCAAATGGATATTCTTTTGATGAAGTCAGTTTGCTTTCTGTTGAAATAGAACAACTGTTTTAAAGAATATGATCACTTTAAATTGGCTAAATTATGCAGTAGTTAAAATCATTGCTAATGGAAATATGCCAAAAGTCTGTAAAGTAAGTAATCTCAGTGACCGACCTGTAACTGAAGTCAGACAGATAGCTTCTAGTCTAAGGAAGAAAAGAGGGAGAAATTCCTCTCCCATGTCATGAAAAAAATACCTCTTTTTAATTGAGGGAAAACACAGTTTTTTTTTGTTTCCCACTTGTCAGTACATTTGCACCTTCCTCAAATGGGTTAAAGATCCCTAATTGAATTTGCAAGTCATCCATCCTCACTATTACCTGAATTAGAAAATTCCCTCTACCCCATCTCTAATATTTGGTCAATATAGTCTTTTTTCCTAATCTAGTGGCAGGAAGCTCACTACTTAATGAAGCGGACAATTTTGTTTTTGACAGTATTAACTGTTAGTACATGATTGCTAGACTTGAGCCAAAATTTACCTCCCTTTAACTTTTACCCTGCTCCCCACAAAGGCTGATGGCTTCCTTTCCTATCTTGTATCTAAGTACATGATCTCTATTTTATATTAATTATGCATATCTTTGTATCTGGATAGAATGTAAGCTCCTTGAAAGCATCTGTTGCTTTAGTTTTCACCATTATATTCCTACTTCCATAACAACAAAATGCCTGACTGATGTCCAGATACTGCCATTGTCCTCAGTCACTTCAATGTCCATGTTGACCCTTTTGCCCAAGAATGTTAGTTTATCTAGGTTCTGCAACTTGCATTTGAGGGAGGGTAGGTGCTTGCTTCCTATTTTCCTTCTGACCTTAGGAACTGCTTCCCTGTTGGCCAATTTCATTCCATCATTTCCCTTCCACTGATCATTTTCCAAGGCAGAGAAGCAAGGGAACTATGAGTTGAATTAGCACAGACTTCCAAGTTTATGATTTTGTCAGCAAAAGGCTCTTTCCACAAACATGAATCATAGCCCTTTGTGACTTGACAGGCAGGCTTCAAACTGGTATGGACAAAATGTCCATGAGTCTAGAGCTGAGCTTATGACAAGCTTTGAACACAGCAGGAGCTAAATGAATGTTTAATTGAATTAAATAAGAAAACTCTTGCAAACCACAAAATCTCAAAAATGTGGTATTCACTTTTCTTGCTTCAAGGAGATGATTAAATATAAAGTGGTAGGATTACAATAATAGTAACTCACTCCTATTGTGAGGATCCAATGAAATAATATTTGTAAATCACTCAACACAGTGCCTGGTACATAGCAGCAACCTAGTAAATGCATGTTTTCTTCCTACCTATAGCTATAGTAAGGAAGAATGTTTCCTCTTTAGGTTTATATGAGGGATACACCAAAAATACCCTGCCCTTGACACAAAGAGGACCAGCAGTGGCTGGAAACTATGTTGGCAACTCATAGTTAGTACCCTACCTATAAACAAGCTACAAATAATCTATCCATACAAATTTCCCTTATTACTGTTAGCTTGAAGCTATCATCAGTGTCTCTCTACTCCAGTCTTAAAGTGGCAGCCATTATAAGGGGAGGAAGAAAGAAATAAACAAAACAAAATGAAATGAAATCAAAATAAAAACGAAATGAAACAAAAAAACAAACCTTGGAGCTTTATAGTAGTAAGCACCCTGGCATATACAGGAGGGCCTGCTGTACAGGTTCTTAGATCTGCTTTTCTGAAAGGAAAGCAACTTTTGAGGGGTCAACCCTCTACTTTAATCAAGCACAAGTATCATTCAATTAGTTTAGGGGGAAAAGTCAGCACCCTGAACTTCAGAGAAGATACAAACAGAAATAAAGACCAACAGGCACGGTTTCCAACTATCTGATCACAAGTAATACATACATCACAGATCAACGGACAAATCCACTGTCTGATCATTACATACATACATAGTTACCCGAGACAGAAGCACCAACATCTGGGTTTTCAAAGCATGGGGGGGATGGAGGGTGTCGCAGACGTCTTAGTGGCTACCCAGAATCTCCTGTGGCAAAATAAACACTTCCAATGAGTAAGCCCCAAAGTAAAATTTCACCTCTGAGTATATATGTATACACACACACACACACACACACACACACACACACACACACACACTTTTCAGAGCCAGAGGGCATCACAATCCTTGTGTCTGGTTAGAAATTTACAAAAGGTATGGCCCTTCCTACAAAACAAAAACTCCCCTAATCAAGCTTCCCTTAATGAGCAAGCTCATTAATGGGTGGGGAAGATCTTTAACTCTCATTAACAGTACAAGGCTCTAAAGAGCTTTAAGGTTCAAAGTGGAGGAAAGGGAAAGCAGAACTAAACAAACAACAACCAGTGTTCCAGGGTTAGGGAAACAACCGTGCCTGAAGAGTCTGGGAAAACAAACATAGAGAGTGAGGCCAAGACTGGAAGTCCCTGTGCTGGAGAAGGTCTTCATAGGACCATAGATTTTGAGCTAAAAAGGACCTTTTCTATCAAGTCCATTGCCTCCCTCATCCACATTTTACAAATAACTTACCAAGGTCTCACAATTACTAGGTATTTGAGGTAGGATTTATATCTAGTTCTTCTTGATTCCAAGCCCAGAACGCTATCTCCTATAGCATGCTCTCTCTCAAAGTACTGAGACTCCATCTCAATAAAGATGGGATAAATAGACTATTGACAAGCAAGATCTCACTACTAATCAGTGTGGGACTTTTGACCTGATTCATTTCTGATCTGGGCTGGTTCACCTCTCCTTAGGCAACTTAGTGGTTCCTCCATTTCCATTAAGATTTCCATATTAATGCTCAATTTAGTCAATAAATCACCAAATATGTATTATGTATCTACTATGTGCCAGGCACTACACACTAGAGATTCAAAGAGAGGCAAAAGACAGTTACTACCTTCAGGAAGCTGATACCCAACTTCCATAGCACACTGTAGTTCCGAATTTCTGAGTTTAAGGTCTGCTCCAGTCTTAGCCTCTGCAGCAGCTAGAATTATAAGCTACCATGGCCCAATCAACAAGTACTTGTCAAGCACATACCATGTGTCAGTCACAATGTTAGGGATTGTGGATGTAATCGGATAAAAGAAATAGTCTCTGTTCTCAAGGAGTTTATTAGGGAACACCTTGTATACATACAAGAATATATTAAGTATGGACAAAATGGAATAAGTGGGAGATGAGTATTATATCAATGATTTTAGCAACTGTCAGCACTGTAGTGGGTAAAAGTGTTTGATTTGGATTCAGGAAGATCTGAGTTCAGATCCAGGAAAATCTCAAGATTGTTATGAACATCAGAGATAACATCCGCAAATATTAAAACATTCTCATCAGTTCTCATTATGATTTTCATATCTACCTTTTCTGCCCCTATCTTTCTGCTGACTGTTGAGATTTAAACCCAGGGACATCAAAAACTGTTGGAGTTTCATGATATGTTGTGGTGGAACCATCTCAGAGAATTCAGTCAGACCACCTCAAATCCAAGTATAGGCATTTATGGAGATTGATATCTCTCATGAAACAGGCTAAGTTCCAAGAGAAACCAGCAACTTCAGAGAAAGCAAGATGAATTTTTATAGGGTAAAGATGCAATTATATAAAAGAAATTTACGTAGAGTATAAGAATATGATTAATATTAAAAAGGCAGGAGGAGTTTGTTATGGTACTAGGTAATGGAGAAATAGTCCCATCTATGGTTCAGTGGTTAAACATTCTGGTCATGATGCCCTCAAATTGGCTAGCTATTGTGGTCCTGTCTGGTCATAGTAAAGTATTATGGTTCTGTCTTGGGCTAGATGGATAATGTAATTGTGATTGACTATAAGAACATACCTGTTCAAATATATGGGAATGGGTTTAGGGGTAGTAGCTAGGTAGAGGCAGTAGTTGGGCTCCCATCACATGGACACACCTGCTGTTTCTGTGGGAACTAAGAGCCCAGGGACCCACCTGTTGTTCTAGTGAGTAGTGAGGCATACATGAAAAGTTAGGACATTGGGAGTGGAGGGGTGGTAGGTAGATATAGTGGATCTGTAATGAAGTTAGAATTTTGGGACTGGGGCAGCTCTCTTAGGACTCCATCATATCTGTAGAAGAAATGTGATATATTCATATACACGTACATGGTAATATTTGGAGGAAAGGCGACGTCCTAGTAATTGGATTGATTTAGAAATGCCTCCTGTGGGAGGTATTATTTGAGGTAAGTTTTAAAGAAAACTAAGGATTCTAAGAGATGGTGGTAAGAAGGGAGTGCATCTAAGGTATGAGAGACAGCCTGTGCAAAGACACAGAGTGAGGAAAGCAGACATTTAGATTTGAAAGTCAGCACTCTCATTTTACAAATGAGGAAGGTGAGATTCAAGGATATAATTTAGTGACCTATGCATGGTCATCCATATAAGTAAATGTCAGAGGGATGATTTGAAAATAATTCCCCTGACTCCATAGGCAGTATTCTTTCCATTATATTGCAATGGCTCCTGGGTAAAATGTTGTATGTGAGGAAGGTGGCCAGTTTGACTTAACAGTTAAGTGCACGAAGGGAAGTAATGTATAATTATAAGGTGAGAAACATAGGTCAGAATGAGATTATGAAAGGTTTTAATTGGCAAACAGAGGATTCTGGATTTGTCAAAGAAGTAATAAGAAAGCTACAGGAGTGTATTGAGCAGGGGAGTAATATGGTCAAGTCTATGCTTTAAGAAAGTTGCCTTGGCAGTGGTAGACTGGCCCTTGGGTCAGAGGGGAAAAAACAAAATTTTGATTCAGTAATACAATAATTTAAAGTCAAACAATGGCATAGGATGATTCTTACATGCCAGTTTGAGAGACTCAAGATAGAAGGTATTCAGAGAGTAAATCAGGGATTGTACCAAATTAAAAAAAATAAATAAATAAGTAACCAAAACCCGGATTCAGGGTTCAAAACCAGCATAACAACAAGCACTTGAGTTCCACAAAAAATTCCCTCAGTTTTCTGTATTCATCTTTCTTCCCTGTGTGTGTATATGCTTTTATGCTTAGTTCAGTTGACCCTAACCTTCAGCTCCTTTTTAAATGGCTGTAGCTGGACAGCTCCAAGCCAATAGCTGTCTCTAAGCAACAGAAAATAGCAGCTATTAAAAGTTGGAAAAGTCTAGGGTAGAAAGATTCCTAAAGTTATGTTTTCTATAGAGTAGCTTCCCATCATGTTTTCCCTACGTGAAATCTTTCATGTTTTAACTCCCTGAAATTTTATTAATTTGATGTCATTAGAGTTAATAAACCTCCTCTTTTAAAATGCATATACCTTTGGGAGAGAAGTTAAGGGGCTATCATTAATTTAAAGGTTGTTATTTGTCTTTCATTCTCAAAGAAGACGATGACCTCAAGAAGATGATGCCATGATTTGCAAGTGACTGGGTTTTAAGTGAGGGAGGGCTGGGCAAAATTACTTTCAAAGACTCACTTTCTCTGATCTGGTGCAGTGGGAGACCTTGGCCTATTTTAAGCTATGGTCTTTCAGAATTCTCACTTGGACTGAGGCAACAACACCCATTTAGTGATTGGACCCCCTTTCATTCCCTTGGCTCCCTTCTCAAAGAGCCCCAATCACTTATGTAAACCTGACTGTGAATTAATAATCCATATTTATCTGATGCTTTACAGCTTACAAAAAGTTTTCCTTCCAACAATGTTTGAGACTATTGTTATCTACATAGTACAAATGGATAAACAGAATCTCAATGAAATCAAGACACATCTAACAAGAACAAAAACCAGAATTAGAACACACATCTCAGGACACATGTGTGCTCAGGGCTTTTTCCACTACATCATGCTGTTCTTTCAATCAATTTAGTTGGATTATGTTGCACCTCACACCTAAGTTGGATTGACAATGTTGATGGAATGGAAGGGTTGGTTGGGAAGAATTTTCTCTGTTGATAATCTCAGACACTGCAGGGAGTATGAGTTTCATGATTGCATTGGATCATAGACTTGAATCCACAGAAACTATCTAGCCCAATCCCTTAATTTTACAGATGAAAAATTCAGGTCCAGAAAATTTGATAACCTGCTTGCTCCAGGTTATTGTTTCTCCCAGCTAGAGTCCCTTACATCACTGAGTTTTCACTTCCATGTCAGTCCTTTAGATGGTGACATTACTGAGAAAATCTTGTTACTGATCCTAGTTTCTTCCTCTTTTAGGATACAATTTAGATCCAGCCCTCACTTTTTTTTCCCTAAGAGGTATTTCCCACAAGTTTCATGACTGCCTTAATTACCAGACTGTATTGGGGGAGGAGAGTGGCTATAGGAATTCAAAGACAAAGCTCCTAAAGACAAAGTATCAATTTCAAAATTTTGTCCAGGGGCCTGTCCTTCTTTCCTCAAAATATTTCATGCAGGAAAGAGGAAGAAATTTTCTTCCTCTTTTTCCTTTCTTTATTCAATTTCTTGCCCAATGAATCCCATCAATAGGATTTAGTGTAATAGAGTTTAGCTATTCACTGTTAAAGTTATTCTTTTTTTGGAGTTGTCTTTTAAGTTGGCTCCATGGGAAAATTAATCTGACTCTCAAGCAACTAATGAAGAATTGGACTTTTGGAATAGCAAATAATAGAACTGGCAGAGTTGGTCCCATGGTACACCAAAGGAAACAAGAAATATCATGAATGATTGTTCCCTCCATTTTGCAGTGCTCAGAATGAATATAAAGTAATAGACAACAAAGAAAATAAATGCAGTTTATTAACCAGCATCTTCTTTAGGGGATGAAGAAGTAGAGATATTCCAAGAAGAATTTTATAACATTCCATAAATTAAGTCAACATGTACTTTGACAACTGAGGATTTCACAGGGAAAGTGAGTGACAGATATGTAGAACAGGATTCTCAGGTTCAAGGCCAGGGAATTGTGAAAAAGATTAATGCTTTTATTAAACTGTTCAGAAAATGTCATATCTGTAAGGTTAGGGGCACAAGCACCAAAGGCACAAGGAAACAATGAAATGGACATGAGGCATCAAAGTTTTGAAGTAAGAGAAAATGGATTCAAATTTCACCTTTCTCCCTACCTGTATAACATTGGGCAAATCTCTTAATGTCTCTGGATCTCACTTCTCTTATATATAGGTAGAAGGCCTAGGGGCTGGATTTCCTTCCCAGTCCAGTTGACATAATCATAGAAAGTAACTAACAGACAATGGAGATATTAATGTATTAACATGTTAAATTAAGTGCAAATTATATTTTATATATATACATATATATATATGTAGACACACACACATACACACACACACATACACACACACACACACACACACTCACACACACACACATATGGAGAGGAGGAGTTGAGTTACCTAGCTACCAGGGTCCCCATCCAGGCAACTGCATCAACTCACAGATTGTTGTGTTCATCTTTTGTTGCCGAAGAAGACCATGCTATCAGAGAAATGATGACATGACTTGTACTTGACTTTGTCCTCCTTTCCTGTCTGTCTGCCCCTTCCCTTCCTTCTACTCTCCAAAGGAAGGTAAATTTGGATGGCCAGATGATGCCCAGTTAACTTGGGGTTTACTGATTAGATTTCTTTCCTTTCCTTTCTCTTTCCCTCCCCTTCGCTTTCCTCTCCTTTTCTCTCCTTTCCTTTTCTTTCTCAAAACCTTAAACATACTACACTCTGAAGCCATAGATTGGACAACACTAGGCTCCTTCCCAAGTTCCACTTAAGGGCTGTTTTCTGGACTGTCTTGGCTTAAGAGTGATTATCAATAGTAACCATTGCTGTTTCCTTCCCACCCTGATATAGTTATTTTTCTTTGCCTCATAAAAGGGGTCCTCACCTTACTACTTCTTAAACAGGCCTATTCACCAAATGCATGTTAATTCACCATAAGTAAGTACCTTGGCCTAAAGGGGTCAAGATCTTTCATTGCATGCTGCGACTTCTTCAGTCATCCTTATGAATATCTAGTCACTGGATTCAGATGGCTCTGGAGGAGAAGTGAGGTTGGTGACCTTGCACACAGTCCTCCCTCACTCAAAACAAAGTTAAATGCAAATCATGTCATCACTTCTCTGATGGCCTGGTCTTCTTCAGCAATGAAGGATGAACACAACAACAACAATATATATGTTGTATGTATGTATACCCTCCTATTCCTTTATAAATCAGGAACTTTTCGTGATTGAATTAGAAGGGTGACTGGCTACTCAAATATTGGCCATACTCCTAGTGGCCTTTAAAAAAGCCAAGCTTGCTAGTCATAGTGAGAGTTGATGTAGTCTAGGTAGTAAACAGCTTTGTGGAATGTGGCTGCTGTGCTTCTAACAAAGGGCAGCAGTGGGGGAGGGATTCTTTCTCTTATTTGATCCTATGGCTATGGCATCTTGTAGCAGAGCTACCCACCTAGAAGGATACAACAAATACAGCCAAGAGACAGAAAGAGTGAAGAGACAGTTGGTGGCTGGCAGGGAGCAGCTTTGAGGAATTCAAAGCCTTGTCACAGAGAAGAGAGTCAACAATGGATTCTGGGAAGATTTAGCCAGAGCAGTTTTGATTTATGCTGTGGAAAGCAGTGAGCCCAGGGTTCCCAGATGAGGGATCGGTGTCCAGAGGGAAGCAATGTGAGAACACTAGAAAAAGAGAAAGGACAGTGGGACCCCACACCACTGGAGGCACAAATTGTCCTATGTGTTCCCTACATATGTCCCCTCCCTACCGGGATGTTCAGAATTTGTGCATAATCTTCACACTGAAAATATGAAAATATTTTCATCTATCAAAGCTTTGAAGTCAGAGAAAGTAGAAAATATTAGTGGGAGGACTATATGGTTAATATTCTCATTGTTCCATTTTAGAAAATAGCTTTACTTGGAGCTAACTTGCTCATTTACTATTAAAGGTAAGAATCCCAGTAGGAGCTCATGAGCTATATTTTTTATGAGTATGGAGCTACAGACTAGACTCTAATTCTGAGAGAGTGGCCATGTACTAGAAACCCAAAAGAAAATTGAGAATATGAATTGGGGGAGAGAAGTGCTACATCACCAAGGCTCTATCTATGATGTTTTTTTGTGTCTTCTATGTTGGCAGGGAACCAACTTTTAATACACCTGTGCAAATTTGAGTGTATGTGAAAATTAGTAGCTGGGAGTATGCAACATGAAAAATGAGGAGATAGTTTCAGGATCTCGACTTCCTTTAAACTCTATATCCAAGAATTCCTATGAACTGACTTGTTAGCATTTACTAGCAAAGATAACAAATACTAATTTAGTGTCTCCTTTACGCAAGGCACCATTTTGATATATGCTGGGGCAGCCAAGATACACCACATACATCTTGACTGTATTCCCCGGAGGATCACCTGATATAGATAGAAAAAAGCAATATATAGGACAAGGGTAGAGCCAAGATGGAGCCACAGACAGTACAGCTGATTGCTCCCCTGCCCCATTTCTGTGACAAATACTTAGAAAGTACCAAACCAACAAGTCCTGATTGAGAAAATTCAAGAAAACACAGTGAGTCATTTTCCAATCCAGGCTGGCTGTAGTAGCAATCTAGAGTATACAAGGTCAGTGCAGATATTCCCATTGTAATTTTGAAGTGTCTGGCCCTAACATAAAGTCTAAAATCAGGAAATAGGCTGGAAGAATCAGCAAACAAACAAAAAAAAAGAATCACAGAATGAAAAGCTATTATGGTGATAGGGACAGGCAAGATACAAACCTAGGAGAATGATTCTGAAAAAGTAAAACAAAGCTTCAATCAAGAATACAGCTTGAGTACTAGTTCAATCAGAATTTCTGATAGAAATGAAGAGTTTAAAGGGTTTTAATTTCTTTTTCAATAAATGTGGCAGAGGAAAAAAAAGGAAAAACTAAGATCTCTGAAAGAAAGAAATGGAAAATGAAAGAACAAATCACTATAAGAGTTAAAAAACAAAACCAAACCAAAAACCTCCACCAAGCAACAAACTACCTAAAAATCAGAATGAATCAAAGAATAGTAAAGACTCCATTGGCCAATAAGAAATATTAAAGACTAAAAATCAGAAGGAAACAGGAGTATCTTATAGCAAAGACAATGACATTGAAAATAGAGGGGCAATAACTAACTGAAAGCCATGAGCAAAACCAAATAAAGACATTGTTTTATTTCAAGAAATTTTAAAATTACCCAGATCTTTTAGAAGCAGAGAGAAAAGTAGAAACAGAAAGGATTAATTGCTGATTTCCTGAAACCTCCAAAAATGAATACTCCAAGAAATTCCTAGCAAAACTCCTGAACATCCAAGTCAAAGAAAAAAATACTACAAGAAGCCAGAAAGAATCAAGTCCCTAGAAGCCATTTCAAAGTAACACATGACCACAGCAGCCATTACTCTAAAAGAGCAGAAAGCTTAGAATACTATATTCCATGAGGGCAAAGTATCTAGTGTTACCCCCAAGAAAAACTTACCCAGTAAAACTGAGGATAACTCTGTAGGGGGAAGGGGGAGAGATCTTTAATGAAATAGAGGACATCTTCCAAAGATTCCTAATGAAAACACAAGAACTGCTTGACATTTTAAAATGCAAACATATACATATATATATATATATATTTTATATATATATATATATACATATATACATATATAAAAGGTAAGCATGAGCAAACAATCATAAAGGACCAAACAAAGAAAAACTGTTCATATTATAATATGGGCAGACGATGCATGTGTCCTTGACAAACCCTCTCATCATTAGTAGTCATAGAGATAGTCTATTTAGACCTAGGGTCTGAGAGTAGTTCTGATATGTTTTGAGGATCTCAAAAGAACAGTAGAATGGGGAGGGAGGAAGAGGAATGGGGGAGGGTGAAATGGAAGGGGGCAAAAGAGAGGAAAGGTGGGGAAATTTTCTCACATGATTAAAGTATACAAGTAGAAATCTATAAAAATAAGGAAGAAAGAATGAATGGAGTGGTTGATTCTTGAACCTCCCTCTGATGAAGGGAATAAAAGGAAGGAACAACATCTAAGCAAAACAAACTCCAAGGATGTACATAAGTATTTATAGCAGCTCTTTTTTTTTCCAGTGGCATAGAATTGGCAACAATGAGAGTACTCATCAGCTGAGGAATGAGTAAACAAGTTATGACATATAAATATGGTGTGATACTCATGTTGTTAGAAATGATGAAAGAGATAGTTTAAAAAATAGGAAAACATATAAACTGATGCACAGGGAAGTAATAAGATCCAGAAGTACAATTTGTAAAATAACAACAATATTGTAAAGACAAGGGAGTGGAGCCAAGATGGCAGAGTAGAAGCAGGGACCTGCTAGAGATCCCCCCAAACCACTCAAAAAACCTGTAAAAAATGATTCTAAACAAATTCTAGTATATCAGAAGTCACAAAATGACAGAATGCAGCAAATTTCCAGCCCAAGACAATCAGAAAGATCAATGGGAAGGGTCTATCACATTGGGCTGGGAGCAGAGTAAAGTTTGGTGTGGGCTGCCCAGTGCTGACAGAGCTGGAGCAGACCTCACAGGACTAAATCACTGGCAGCTGCTGCCATTTCTAGTATTTTCAATCCACAAATACCAAAGACAGCTTGGAAGGTCAGTGGGAAAGTCTCTCACCTGACTGAGAGGAGAGAGTGGTCAGGCCCCAGCTCCAGTTCCAATCCCATCCCAGCCCCAGTCCCAGGGTGGCAACAGTCACTGCTGAAGTGGAAGCTGCTTTTGGAGCTCTCCACTTAAAGAGCTCAAAAGTTAAGTAGCTGGCTGGGAAAATGAGAAAACAGGAAAAAAAAACCAGACTATAGATTCTTACTTTCTTGGTGAAGAGGTGTTTCCTCATGTCATTGGTGATGAAGAAGATCAAAACATACAATGAGAAGAAGACAACAAAGTCAAAATTCCTACATCCAAAGACTTCAAGGAAAATATGAGTTGGTCTCAGGCAATGAAAAAACTCAAAAAGGATTCTGAAAATCAAGTGGGAGAAGTAGAGGAAAAATTGGGAAGAGAAATGAGAGTGATGTAAAGAAAATCATGAAAAATGGGTCAATAGCTTGCTAAAAGAAACCCCTCCCCCCAAAATGCTAAAAATAACACCTTTAAAATTAGACTAACCCAAATGGCAAAAGAGGTTCAAAAAGCAAATAAAGACAAGAATGCCTTAAAAAGTAGAATTGGTCAAATGAAAAAAGAGCTCCAAAAGCTTACTGAATAAAGTAATTCTTTAAAAATTAGAATGGAGCAAATAGAAATTAAAGACTGTATAAAAAATCAAGAAATTATAAAACAAAACCAAAAGAATGAAAAAATAGAAGACAGTATGAAGTATCTCATTGGACAAACAATTGACCTAGAAAAAGGATCCAGAAGAGATAATTTAAAAAATTATTGGAGGACCTGAAAGCTATGATCATAAAAAGAGTGTAGACATCATCTCTCAAGAAATTATCCAGGAAAACTGCTCTGATATTCTAGAACCAGAGGGTAAAACAGAAATGGAAATATTTCACTGATCATTTCCTGAAAGAGATTTCAAAAGGAAAACTCCTAGGAATAATATAGCCAAATTCCAGAGTTCCCAGGTCAAGGAAAAAATACTACAAGCAGCCAAAAATAAACAATTCAAGTACTGTGGAAACACAATCAGGATAACACAAGATCTACAGTAAGGGATCAGAGGACTTGGAACATGATATTCCAGAGGTCAAAGGAGATAGAATTAAAACTAAGACTCACCTATCCAGCAAAACTGAGTATAATACTTCAGGGGAAAAAAATGTAACTT